>SKCR01028360.1:0-118396 GCA_019454045.1 Zanthoxylum bungeanum
GAAAAATGGACAAAGACAATCCAGTTCGGGAACAAGACCAATAATTCAGATCGGGAACAAGACCCCAAATTCCAGTTCGGGAACAAGATCTGCAATTCAGTTCGGGAACAAGATCCATAATTTAGTTCGGGAACAAAACCCACAATTCAGATCGGGAACAAGACCCACAATTCCAGTTAGGGAACAAGACCCACGATTCAGCTCGGGAATAAGACCCAAGATTCAGATCGGGAACAAGACCCACAATTCAGATCGGGAACAAGACCCCCAATTCAGATCGGGAACAAGATCCACAATTCAGTTCGGGAACAAGACCCACAATTCATATCGGGAACAAGACCCATAATTCAATTCGGGAACAAGACCCTTAATCTCAAGTCTGTAACAGTTCAGAAATGGACCACCACACGTCATCACTCGCCAAAAATGGCACTCCGGAAATGGAGCACGGTTCGGAAATGGACCACTATCACTCACCGAAAATGGCACTCCGGAAATGGAGCACGATTCGGAAATGGACCACTATCACTCATCGAAAATGGCATTTCGGAAATGGAGCACGGTTCAGAAATGGACCATTATCACTCGCCAAAAATGGCACTCCAAAAATGGAGCACGGTTCGGAAATGGACCACTATCAATCACCGAAAATGGCACTCGAAAATTGAGCACGGTTCGAAAATGGACCACTATCACTCACCGAAAATGGCACTCGGTTAAAAAATGGACCACTATCACTCGCTGAAAATGGCACTCCAGAAATGGAGCACGGTTCGGAAATGGACCACTATCACTCGCTGAAAATGGCACTCCGAAAATGGAGCACGGTTCGGAAATGGACCACTATCACTCGCGGAAAATGGCACTCCGAAAATGGAGCACGGTTCGGAAATGAACCACTATCACTCGCCGAAAATGGCCCTTGGCCGAATTGGGAGAGGAAGAAGAAATGGCCATCTTGGCCGAACTTGAGGGAGAGAGAGAGATGAAAAAGTGTTGTGTATTTGGTTTTCAAAAAACCTAATACACATATACCAAAAATTAGTCAAAGCTTTTCTAAAAAGCTAAAACAATTTTGGAGGCAAAATTGCAATAAATGCAATCTAACCACTTCCATAAACTCACATCACTCATGAATAGTGACTGGTGTCAATTAATCTAAGTGAAAGACATCTATCACTTGAATGACGATTGATTTGATGCTAGATGTGACTTGTGGGCCCCACTCGATTCGAAATGCTAGTGCGTCCGGAAACACTCCCGGGCTTGGGTTCGTTAATTCTGAATTAATGAATTTTCTGTTGCGTCGTAATTAAATCTAATTTAATTAAATAATTATGCCTAGCAAAATTACTATTCACGTCGCTAACGAATTAATTCTAAATTAACTCGTTCGCCAGAATTAAAATCTAATTTCAATTCCGCGTTGAAATCCAATTTCATTTAATATATCGAATATATTAATTTATCGATTAATTCCAAATTAATCGTTCTCTCTCTTTAAATAATATTTTATCCCAGATAAAATATCTCTGTAATTAATCCCAGATTAATTTTCTCTCTAATCTAATTAATCTCATATTAATAAAGTGCGAGTCATACATCATCGGTGAATCTTCGGGAAGCGACCTATGAGATCCCCGAATATGTTGGCAGTAAATACGGTTATCGGACTATCCGAATACGTACGTACCTAGTACTATGTTTTTAACGATTTACAAGACAAGGTTGGCTTTTAGCAAAAGGCCATGCCTACCCAATTCTTCAGAAACATGCTTACAGGAATAAGCGATCTATATCAGGCGTAGTATACGTAGTATCGTGTATATCGATCCAGTATCGGATGGTCACGTGCAAGGCCTGGGGCTGGAAATGTGTCTGCCCCGTACGAAGCACATATCGGATCTCTGGTAACTAGTCTCTATAATCGGATATACATGACCTAGTCATAATATCCCGATAGCAGCAGCATATAAGAGAACAAGTTTCATATCCTATGTGATCATCATCTCCACTATAACTGAAGTGATACTTCCATCTTGACATCACACCCACTACACTACGATTCTCAATATACCCAGAATAGGCGTACACAGAACCGGTTAAAGCCTTGGATGACCAAAACCAAAGTATATTGATTGTCGCAAGTATTAGCAGTGCAAGTCTCAGCTTAAGACCAAATACACCTACCCTGAATTCGGACTTCCATAGACACATAGTTATACTACCAATGGAACTCCGAAGGGGTCTATCCAGAGCGAAGCTGTTTTCCGTACCATCGGTAAAACACAACCTCCTATTACACTTGCATGAGTATCCAATACCCAAATATATGAGAAATATGCCGTTATGCTCCCATAACACGCACACGTGTAATACTAGTCTATTCCGCATTATCGATGTCCAATCTCGATAATACTACGACTAGGGATATTTAATGATTAAACCTTCGTGGATTGATACTGTCTCATATCATCTCAATCTGGTACTAATCATATTGACCTTCTATCATTTATATATCTTGGTGATCTGATCACAAATGATAAAAGAGTAATTTCCTTTATCACATAGTTAATTTGTACAACAACACCATGATCTGTACAAATAGTAACGCTATGGGTCATAATTGTCCAACAATCTCCCACTTGGCCTATAGCTAGTCACTCAGGTGTTTTATACCTAAACTATGTACGGGTGGCTCAAACGTCTGCTGAGAAATAGCTTTCGTCTACGGATTTAAAAGGTTATCATCTGATGCGATTTATTTGATCATCACATCGCCACGATGTATGATCTGACGAATCAGATGAAAACAATTTAAAGTATACATCTGGATCGATGATGAGACCCTGAATTCTTTAGCCTGTGATGTAGCCTAGCTCAGCTGCTAACAGAATTATATCTAATCTAATTAGAATTATTTAGATCCAAGATGCTACTATTGCTGCGACAAACGCAACAAAGTTCCGCTTTTGTTGTTTATATGGTAATAGTAACTTGCATGGAAGATTTCCAGCTCACTGTTCCGTTATTCAAACTTTATAGTACCTTTATTACGACTTACAGTCGTTATTATCGGTTTGGAAACTTGCAGCAGTGATCCTAGTCACTTGAAGTTCTCATTCTCCATAATTTAGGAAAGCATCCTTAGTTCTTCTAAGATACTTAAGGATGTTCTTAACATCAATCCAATGACTATCACTTGGATTGGCCTGATCGTGACTCCATACGCTCAAAGCATATGAGACATCAGGTCACATATATTTTTCAATGTACGAGTTCTCGGAGAGTGTCAACAACTTTTAGATCTATCCCAGTAGATCTTTATTCCAAGAATAATGGTTGTCTCTCCCAAGAATTCTACGGAGAATCTTTCATGAAAGCCAAGCTTTTACCAATTGTTTTATAGGAATATCATTCCAAGAAATGACATATCATCATTATTAGGACATTCACTGTCAGTGCGCTCTCACTAACCTCCTTATATACATAAGAATTATGTACGTTTTGAATTAAATCATACATCATCATGATTACATCAAAACGATTGTTCCAAGAACATAATGCTTACTTCAATCCATACATGGATCAAATAACCTGCAAACCTTCTTTACTAGTTTTGGTACGACAAAACCGTTAGGATGTTGTAAACATCCTCCAAAAGGTTTCCGTTTAAGGAAAACGATCTTGACGTTCTGCTGCCATATTTCATAAATGAAACATGCAGCATCAGCAAGCATTATCCAAATGGATTTACCATGGCAACAGGTAAAAGGTTTCTTCGTAATCGACACAATGCTGATAACGATACCTTTTCGCTACAAGCCTAGCTTAGTACGTTGGTATGTTGCCATCCGCGTGTGTCTTCCTTGAAGACGTATATAGTACCAATAGGCACAATGCCTTACGGTACAACAACTAGTATCCAAACATAGTTGTTTCACATGGAATCCATTTCGGACTTCATGACACTTTGCCATAATAGGGAGTCGATACCTTGTATCACTTCCTCATACGTAGTCGGTTTTTCTTCCTCAATAAGATTGACATATTTATGAGGTGAGATCAGAAACCCATACCTCCCAGGTTGTTTTCTGACTCTCTCCGACCTCCGCGGTTCTTGTGTATTCGAAGATTACTGGTACAGTTTCATCCTTGATGAACTGTTTGTGTTCCATTAAGGACTCGGTGCGTTGAACAGTATTACTCCGATTTTCATCGAGTTTTACTATCCTCCCACTTACCACTGCATATCGGTATTCCTCTTAGGAAAACCGTATGGTGAGCAACAATTACATTGTTATCAAGTGAGTTGTATAAGTACTATACTTTGGTTTCCTTAGGATAACTTACAATTAGGCACTTATCCGATTTGGGTTCTAGTTTGGTATCATCCAAACGTATGCCCAACATTCCCAAATCTTCAGGAGTGAGAAAACCTGGTTTCTTTCCTGTTCATATCTAATATGAAATCTGTCAAACAGATTTATATGGAACCTTATTCAAAACAAGTATTGCACTGTTAAATGCTTATCCCTTTGAAGGAAAATGGTAGCTCAGAGCGACTCATGATTAACCTTATCATGTCCAACAAAATTTGGTTTCTCCGTTCGGACACACCGTCAAATTGACGTGTTCCAGGAGGGGTCCTCATTGAAAGAATGCTATACTCTTTCAAGTATTCGAGAAACTTATTGCTTAAGTATTTTCATCATGGTCTAACCGTGATGGTATAAATACTTTAGTCGATCTGTTTGTCTACTTCGTGTCGAAACTTTAAAAGTTTTCGATTCGTGTTTCAAAAGAAACACTTAACCATAACGCGATGCCACATCCGTAAAAGTCACGAAACATTCATATCCACCTCTAGCCTAGCTAGATATGGGCCCACTTACGTCACTAAGAACGGGGACTAACAGATCGGTGGCACTTACACTTCTACCAAGTAAAAGGTATTTTAGGTACTTTACCTAATAAAATAGATTCATAGACATCATTTGAATAGAATCAAATCTATCATAGTATCCACTCTTTAAAAGTGTGGATATACGAGTCTTGTTTAATTTGTCCCAGACAACACTGCCACATATAAGTCTCATCTGATCAAATCAGTTTGAGCTACTCCTTTGTCAAGTTATATGTTTAAGATTTATTTATATTCAAAATATAAATACTGTTATTCACATCTAATGTGTTTATCTCAATATCATCTTTATAAAATAAAACACTTTAGTGTTTCTAGAATATAAAAGTATACTCACAACGAGTTATATTCGATATAGAGATAATGTTTCCAATCAAACTAGTTATATTTTCACAGTTTCCTAATTTAAGTACACACCCGAAGGGTAGTTCCTAAACTTAGGTATCTACGGTTAAAACATCGACTTTCGTCCCGTTTCCTATTCGCAGATTAATCTCATCTGAAGTCAGTATCCTGCTCATAGCAGATTCTGCACATCAATACATATTTATGTACCACTTTTAGTATTTAAAATCCAATTTTAATACTAGTAGTGAACATTTTTTATGACAAACATATTTGAAGTCAGAGCCTTGCCCGTCTTCAATTCCTTCATGTCTGCCTTGTCCATACGGCAATCATGCTTCAGTGACCTGTTTGCCACAGTTTAAGCAGACATCTTGGGATATGTCTTTTATCTTCCTAGAAGATTATAATGATTTTGCCTTTGCCCTTTTCTACAACTCAGAAGCCTTCGACCAAGCCTTGGCCAACTGGGATGTCGAAATAAGATGCGCCTTGCGCTTCTTGCCCTATTGCAAACTTTGGCTTTATCTCCTTGAGAATAGCAATTAACTCTCCATGAGTTATTAATTGCAATTTTAATACTTCTAATATCTAACAATAGATCTATGAAGATCCTTCAATTTCATTATTATACTTTAAGGATCTAATCCTTAGTTCTGATTAAGAAATTAATGAGTCTATTTGGCAAGCATAATGGATTAAGCACTAAAGTTATCATTACATGAATCTTCCAAATATCATGCTCTACTATCTGCTTAACTCCAGGCTTAGGCCCAAGAGGTTATTTTATCAAATAAAGTAACTTCTTAATTTTCAGGACCATCCTGAAATATTATTCCCAATTTGAAAAATAAAGTCGTTTAAATACATTTTCCCTAAGATTATGTTTTAAACACTAATCTTTCAATTTTATCTTGATTCTAATAGTCCAACTATTTAATCAACGATGTCAGGTGATATTTAATATAATGATTACTATAGTCCAACTATATAATCAACTATACTTTTAATTTGTAAAATTCAATTATATAGATTACTATAATCCAATTATAAAATCAACTATAAATTGATATAATTTGAATACAGTCCAACGGTTTATTTAAAACAACAATTAAATTATTAGTCCAACTAATATATTAATTTATTTGACGAATAATTTGATTTGGACAACAAATTGTATGATACTTAACTAGGTAGATCTCTAAGATCAATTGGATCCAATCCAATTCCTAGATCCAGTAGGTGGACATCCAAGTCCGAAATATATATCTTATATATGCCAATATATCCAATATATTCCCTAACCTTTTTCCTCTGAATCAATTAAGCCTTGGCTTTGGCACAAAAAACTTAATGATCCCAGTTAAACGGAACCCATTGACCATGGAAAGCTTCGTAATCAATGTCGATGGACAAGAAGTGATCTTGACTTTTGCCAACAAATCACAACTTAGACAAGACACCAATATGTAACAAAGCCTTCGTGATTCAAACACATCCTTGACGGACAAAGATCTTGACTTTGGCCAACAAACCAATGTCAGTCTTGGATCTTGAGTAAGAATCACTCAATGGAAGGAAAAACGCTTAATATTATTTGAGGGTTTTACGTGTGTAAATTGGCAACCAATTTATTATCTTTGTTAAGGTCTTATCATTATACACCCTTAAACATGCATTCTAAACACATAATAAGTCGCGTAAGTAAATATAATAATGATATGCGGATGGATACTTAAACACATTGATCCTAGATCAAATCTCTCACTTTCCTCTCTCCCGCTAGCACAAGTATTACTTCTATCCAATTAGATAACACTTCTAAAGAAACCTCATTTACATTGAGGGGAATAGGTGAGAAGAGAAATACAAAGAGTAAGGAGGTAATAGGCTGGACACGCAGGTCCAATTTAATAAATTCTAAATTTATTACAACAATTTCCAAAATTGCCCCACCCATCTAATATCCATCCGATATACATTATTCATGCATCGCAATCATGTATTCACACAAGCATGTTATCAATCAATCTAATCCAATTAATTAATCTGAATATTAATGACCATCCAATGTTCAAACAACGATTGATTTTGCGCGAGTCAAACTCGTTTTGCGAATAAGTACTCAAAGTACGAATTCTTGAATTAAATTAAACTACAACATTAAATCCAATTTAATTTTCATTTAATACTAATTCACTATTTAATTCCAAATTAAACATTCACACTTTATTAATGAACCTTTGCGACTTAGATTCCAAATCTAATCTTTACGGATGTCAAAGCCCGATCAACATCCAATGTCGTCCAATTAAAGTCTAATGGGCTTTCAATTAATTTCTTAAGGCATGGGCTTCGGCAACCAAAGCCCAATCAAGGAATAACCCCATAAGCCTAGAAATCAATTTCGGCCCATTAGGCCCAATTAAACTTTAAAGGCCCATTAGTCATAATTGGACTTTATGGATATGGTTTTGGGCCCAATTGGATCCAACCAATTTTCCTAAACCAATCTTGGTACAACCAAGCCCAATAAGCCCAATAACAACTTTTAAAGCCCAATTTCCAAAATTGGCCCAATTAATTAAATCATAAAATTCCAATTCCTAATCTAATTAACCTAAAGTGTATACCATAATTAATCACCCAAATTAACATTTCTAAAACATCAATTTACACAATTAATTATGCTTATTAACATTAAATCATGTCCAACACAATTTAATCAAAATCAACTCATTTCCCATGCTTCTAGTCCACGGCATTTTAGGGTTTTTCGAATCGATTCCGAATTCAAACCAATTAAATTCTAAATCAACTTTCCCAACATGATTCCAACTCATCCAATGATCAAAATAAAAAAATACCATGACTTTAGGGCACTTGTAGGATTCGGCCAAGCTAATCCAAATGGGGAAAATTTGTCCAATTCAAAATTCTCCAAATTGACAATGCATAACACCATGTTATCAATATTTAAGCATACTCAAACATCCAATTTCATCCAAACAAGCTCAAATCAATTTTACCCAAAATTTACCCTAATCAAGTTTCATACTTAAAATGGCTCAAGATACCATTGTTGGGTTTCTATTAAGTCCCAAGGATCATTTATAAGCATAAAATCATGTGTGAATACTCAATGAAATATGGCAGAATCATACTTACATTGAACGGCTTTGCGATGCGAAGAACAAAACTTTTTAAGCCCTTTGTGGAAGCTCTCGGCCAAGCTTGTCCTTTGTCCTCCATGTTTGTTCCATTTGTGTTCATAAAGCTCCAAGCTTCATCAATGAATTCCAAGCTCACAAGTAGGTTTCCCAATCACCTTGTATGCCTCTTTGGTGTGCTAGCACAATGGTTTCTTCTTTATGTCTCTCGGCCAAGCCAAGATCATGAAGAAAAAAGGCCCTTGGCCGAATTGGGAGAGGAAGAACAAATGGCCCTCTTGGCCGAACTTGAGGGAGAGAGAGAGATGAAAAAGTGTTGTGTATTTGGTTTTCAAAAAACCTAATAAACATATACCAAAAATTAGTCAAAGCTTTTCTAAAAAGCTAAAACAATTTTAGAGGCAAAATTGCAATAAATGCAATCCAACCACTTCCATCAACTCACATCACTCATGAATAGTGACTGGTGTCAATCAATCAAAGTGAAAGATATCTATCACTTGAATGACGATTGATTTGACGCTAGATGTGACTTGTGGGCCCCGCTCGATTCGAAATGTGAGTGCGTCCGCAAACACTCCCGGGCTTGGGTTCGTTAATTCTGAATTAACGAATTTTCCCCCGCGTCGTAATTAAATCTAATTTAATTAAATAATTATCCCTAGCAAAATTACTATTCACGTCGCTAACGAATTAATTCTAAATTAACTCGTTCGCCCGAATTAAAATCTAATTTCAATTCCGCGTCGAAATCCAATTTCGTTTAATATATCGAATATATTAATTTATCGATTAATTCCAAATTAATCGTTCTCTCTCTTTAAATAATTTTTTATCCCAGATAAAATATCTCCGTAATTAATCCCAGATTAATTTTCTCTCTCATCTAATTAATCTCAGATTAATAAAGTGCGAGTCATACATCATCGGTGAATCTTCGGGAAGCGACCCATGAGATCCCCGAATATGTTGGCTGTAAATACGGTTATCGGACTATCCAAATACGTACGTACCTAGTACTACGTTTTTACCGATTTGCAAGACAATGTTGGCTTCTAGCAAAGCGCCATGCCTACCCAATTATCCAGAAACGTGCTTACATGAATAAGCGATCTATATCAGGCGTAATATACGTAGTATCGTGTATATAGATCCAATATCGGATGGTCACGTGCAAGGCCTGTGGCTGGAAATGTGTCTGCCCCATACGAAGCACATATCGGATCTCTGGTAACTAGTTTCTATAATCGGATGTACATGACCTAGTCATAATATCCCGATAGCTGCAGCATATAAGAGAACAAGTTTCGTAACCTATGTGATCATCATCTCCACTATAACTGAAGTGATACTTCCATCTTGACATCACACCCAATACACTACGATTCTCAATATACCCAGAAGAGACGTACACAGAACCGGTTAAAGCCCTGGACGACCAAAACCAAAGTATATTGATTGTCGCAAGTAGTAGCAGTGCAAGTCACAAGTTAAGACCAAATACACCTACCCTTAATTCGGACTTCCATAGACACATAGTTATACTACCAATTGAACTCCGAAGGGGTCTATCCGGAGCGAAGCTGTTTTCCGTACCATCGGTAAAACACAACCTTCTAGTACACTTGCATGAGTATCCAATACCCAAATATATGAGAACTATGTCGTTGTGCTCCTATAACATGCACAAGTGTAATACTAGTCTATTCCGCATTATCGATGTCCAATCTCGATAATACTACGACTAAGGATATTTAATGATTAAACATTCGTGGATTGATATTGTCTCATATCATCTCAATCCGGTACTAATCATATAGACCTTCTATCATTTATACATCTTGGTGATCTAATCACAAATGATAAAAGAGTAATTTCCTTTGTCACATAGTTAATTTATACAATAACACCATGATCTGTACAAATAGTGACGCTATTGGTCATAATTATCCAACAGATGGTTCAGCAATAAAGCCCAGTGGTTGAAGCACCTCGCCATCAACTCAACTCAGTTCGGGAACAAAGCCCAGAGTTCGAAGCATCTCACACTCGGTGGTTCGGGAATAAAGCCTAGAGGTCGAAGCACCTTCCCATCAAACTCAACTCCGTTCGAGAACAAAGCCCAGAGATCGAAGTGTCTCACACCCAGTATGGTTCAGGAATAAAACATAGGGCTCGAAGCACCTTACCATTAAACTCAACTCAATTCGGGAATAAAGCCCAGAGATCGAAGCATCTCACACTCAGGAATGGTTCGGAATGAACCATCTCACACAAGGAATGGTTTAGGAATGAACCATCTCTCGCCAGGAACGGTTCGGGAATGACCCATCTCTCACTAGGAACGGTTTGGGAATGAACCATCTCACACCAGGAATGGTTCGGGAATGAACCATATCACACCAGGAATGGTTCGGGAATAAACCATCTCACACCAAGAACGGTTCAAGAATGAACCATCTCACATTAGGAATAGTTCGTGAATGAACCATCTCACACCATAAACGGTTCGGGAATGAACCATCTCACACCAGAAACAGTTCGGGAATGAACCATCTCGCACCAGAAATGGTTCGGGAATGAACCATCTCAAACAAGAAATGGTTCAGGAATGAACCATCTCACACTAGGAACGGTTTGGGAATGAACCATCTCAAACTAGAAACGGTTCGGGAATGAACCATCTCACACAAGGAACGGTTCGGGAATGAACCATCTCACACTAGAAACGGTTCAGGAATGAACCATCTCACACTCGGTGGTTCGGGAATAAAGCCTAGGGGTCGAAGCACCTCGCCATCAAATCAACTCAGTTCGGGAAGAAATCCTAGAGATCGAAGCATCTCACAGGGATGAATCTCAGGGGTCGAAGCACCTCATCACTAACTCAACTCAGAGATCGAAGCATCTCACACCAGCAGCGAAACAACATGTAAGTCCGGCAAAGGCTGACGAACTAGGTAAGCAAAAATACATGCATGACTTTGATACGGTAGTCACTGTCACACATTGTACAAGCCCCATCAAAGTGGGGGCGACTATAGACACTATATTTTTCCAAGCCCAATAACGATCCTCGTATGGAGGCACTATCTGAAAAGTTATGGAAGTTGCGGGAAACAAATGCCAGAAGGAAAGAAACCTCAAAAGTTAGCACCCCATTGGATTCAGACTCACTAGCCAGCCTCGGATTCGCTCAGTTAGTTTCTGTTACAAACCTTAGCCTCAACCCAAAATCCCTGCAACCCATGAAAGCCCATACAACCCATCCATACGGCCCAATACCCTTCAAGCCCAGGCATCCACATGTTGGATAATATGACCCATAGCGTGACTATTTGTACAGATCATAGTGTTGTTGTACAAATTAACTATGTGACAAGGAAATTGCACTCTCATCATTTGTGATTAGATCACCTTAGATATATAAATGAAGAGAGGTCCCTATGATTAGTTCTTGGATTGAGAATGATATGAGACAGTATCAGTCCACGAAGGATTAATCATTAAATATCCCTAGCCGGAGTATTATCGAGACTGGACATCGATAATGCGGAATAGGCTAGTATTGCACTTGTGCGCGTTGTGAGGGCACAAAGGCATAGTTCTCATATATATAAGTATTGGATACTTATGCAAGTGCGATAGGAGGTTGTGTTTCACCGATGGTATGGGAAACAGCTCGCTCTGGATAGACCCCTCGGAATCCCATTGGTATTATGACTATGTGTCTATGGGAGTCCGACATCAGGGTAGGTGTGTATTGTCTTAACCTGAGACTTACACCGCTAATGCTTACGAAAATCAATATGCTTTAGTTGAGGTCGTCCAGGACTCTAACCGGTTCTGTGTACGCCAATGCTGGGCATATTGAGAATCGTAGAGTATTGGGTGTGATGTCAAGACGGAAGTATCACTCCAGTCATAGTGGAGATGATGTCACGCAGGATACGGTATTAGTGCTCTTAAGTGCTGGCCGGCCATCGGGATATTATGACAAGGTCATGTATATCCGATTATAGAGACTAGTTACCAGACATCCGACATGTGCTTCGGACGGGGCAGACACTTATCCAGCCCCAGCCCTAGCACGTGACTATCCGATACTGGGCCGATATACATAATACTTGGTATACTACGCTTGATACAGATCTTAAATATTCTTAGATGAATATGACCGGAGAATTCGGTAGACTTGGTGTTTTGCTAGGAGTCGGCCTTGTCTCGTAAATCGGTAGAACGTAGTACTTGGTACGTACGTGATTCGGATACTCCGACGACCGTATTTACTGCCGACTTATCCGGAGATCTCATGGGTCGCTTCCCGATAATGCACCGATGACACATAACTCGCACTCATAATAATCTGGGATTATATAGAAGAGAGAGAGAATTAATCTAGGATAATTACAGAGATATTTTATCTAGGATAAAATATCGTCTAGAGAGAGATAATGATTAATTTGGAATTAATCGGTAAATTAATATATTCGATATATTAAATGAAATTAGATTTCGACGCGGAATTAAAATTAGATTTTAATTCGGGCAAACGAATTATTTAGAATTAATTCGTTAGCGACGTAAATAGTGAATCGCTAGGCATAATCATTTAATTACGACGCGACGAAAATTCGCTAATTAAGAATTAGTGAACCCGAGCCTGAGTGTGATTGCGAGCGCATTCGTATTTCGAATTCGAATGCGGCGACGCAAGTCACATCAAGCGTCAAATCATTCGTCACATCAAGCGTCAAATCAAATGTCACTTTGAGTGATGTGATTGATTGATTGAAAGACACACATCACTTTATTAAAGTAAAATGAATAGTTGATGTAAGTTAGTGGAATAGTGTTGGTGGTTGAGAAAGCCATTACCATTTATTTTATTTGATATTTTAAATGGTAAATGCTTTGTAATTTTTTGGAAAATATATAAAGCAAATTTTGGTAATTCATTTAAAAAGTCAACCATTACACACTTCCTTCAATTCTTCTCTCTTTCTCACGCCCAAAAAGGGCTTCATTTTCTTCTTCTTCACAGCTCACTGCCGTGAGCTTTAAGGGGAGCAATGAGTGTGTTTTGTTGCAAAACACAAGTGCTAGCACACTTACGAGACTTGCGAAGGTGTTAGGGAGGTTCACCCATGAGGCGGGATCCGTTCGACGAAGCTTGTAGCTTGACGAAGGACCATCTTCACGCCCAAAACAGTGAGTGAATTCACTGCAGTTCACGCCCAATGCAGTGGGGTTTTTCAAGTTTTGTTGCTTGCCGCGTCTCTCAACCGATCGATGTGAGTATTCCGCTACCTCCGTTGATGTATTCACACATGATTTCATTGCTTGTTTGATCTTGGGACCTAGATATAAACCTAACAATGGCATCAAGAGCTATAGGTTCAAGCATGAAAATGTAGGGCTTAAAATTTGGGTATTTTGTATTTGAGCATGATTTTGTGAAATTGGATGTTTAAGCATGCTTAATATATGTTGTATTGAAGATTGATTTGATCAATTTCAAGAAAATGTGTTTGGAACAATGTTCCCCAAATTTGGAGTGTTGGCCGAATGTAATGTGATTTTGGATTCTTGGAATTTTTTGATTTTGATTCATTGGATGAGTTAGAATCATGAAGGATGATGTTAATTTGAAGTCAATTAGATTGAATTTTGAATTGAACATAAATCCCCAAAATGTATATGTTGGCCGAATTCCAAATGCCCTTAAATGTCTTGGAATTTTGATTTTAGACAATTGGATGTGTTGGAAATCATTCCGGGAAGTTAATTAGATGTCGATTGTGAATTAATTGGATTTAAATTCAAATCGGACAAAAAACTCCCTTGGACGAGACTTAGAAGCATGTTAAATGGGTTTGATTTTCATTAATGTGTTGGACATTTGATGATGATAATGAACATGATTAATTGGACTAATTTCATGTTTTGGAAATATTGATTTGGGTGATTAATCATGTAATACACTTTAGGTAATTAAATTGCGAAATTGGATTTTGTGTATTTAATTAATTGGGCCTAATTTTGGAAATTGGACTTTAATGTTGTAATTGGGCTTATTGGGCTTGATTTTATCAAGTTGGGTTTAGGCCAAATGGATTGGATCCAATGGGCCCAAAACAACCATAAAGCCCAAATGCAACTTATAAACCTTTAAAGTTTAATTGGGCCTATGGGCCTAAATTGATTTCTGGGCTTATGGGGTTACTCATTGATTGGGCTTTGGTTGCCGAAGCCCACCCTTATAGAAATTAATTAAAGCCCATTAGACTTGAATTAAATTAACGTTGGACGTTAATCGGGCTTTGAGACCCGACGCGATTAAATTTGGAATTAAATCGTAAAAGGTTTATTAATAAAGTGTAATGTTTAATTTGGAATTGAATAGTGAATTAGTATTAAATACATGTTAAATTGGATTTAATGATGCAGTTTAATTTAATTCATGATTCGTACTTTGAGTACTTATTCGCAAAACGAGTTTGACTCGAGCAAAATCAAATCGTTGTTTGAACATTGGATGATCACATAATTATCAGATTAATTAATTTGTTAGATTGATTGATAGCATGCTTTTGTGTGAATACGTGGTTGTGATGAATGAATATGTATATCGGATGGATATTAGTCGGGTGGGGCAATTGGAAATTTTTGTAAGAAATTCGATTTATTAAATTGGACCTGCGTGTCCAGCCTTATCACCTCTATTCTCTTTGTATTCCCCTCAATGTAAATGAGGTTTCTTTAGAGTGTAGTGTACGGGTAGAAGTAATACAAGTGCTAGCTTGAGTGAGAAAGTGAGAGATTTGATCTAGGACAATGTGTTAAGTATCATATCCGCATTTATTATTTTCAATCTCGCGCTTTCTTGATTTCATGCTGGGGTCGGTTTCTGTGTCGCTCCTAAAGATAATTCATTGTTCCGGCTAACCCCTTCGTCATGTCCTTCTCTTGTATCTCACTTTGATTATTGCTCATCTAGATTGCAGGGTATTGCTCATGCATGTCGTTTATGCTTTCGTCCCTCCCTCCCCATCTTTGTCTGTCCGTTTCTTTCTTTTCCCGCTTATCCCTTCTTTTATATGATTACCCCGTTTTCCTCCTTCTAATCCTCGGACGATCCCCTTTATGGTCGTGCCAATGGCACATCGTTTCTTTGGGGTATGAGTTGGCTATCAGATAGATTTCCCTTTGTCCACTTCTGGATCATTTTTTTTCCCCTTCAAATTGTAGGCCCACCCTCTTTTCTCTCATTGATGCTACTTCCAAAGCGATTTTGGGTTTTACCGGGTTCCTTCCCTGTGCCCCCCTTTTGGCTCGAGCGCTACTGTTGAAGTGGAAGTGTTTGCATCTCGCATGGCATCGCCTAATGTTACTTCCTCTTTTAACGTCCTTTCGTTTTCTTTTGGGCGTTTTCGTTTCCCTATGCGTAGTCTTCCGTCCCGGTTGGCGGCTGTCTTAGCCCTTTTTATGTCCTGGTTTATTGGCCGTGGCCTGTTTGGAGCTGGCAGTCCCCTCCTAACTAACTTTTCTGACGTGTTTCCTTATCTACAATGTCGTCCTCTCTGCTGGTCCCTTGGTCCGGCAGTCTCCTCCTGCTTGTTTCTCCTCCTTATGTTTTCATTAAATTTCCTTCCTATGCTCGGCCGTATATCGGTGACTTTCCCGTTCTGGTTCCCCTTTTTATGCTCCCCGGGTTGTGCGACGTTTTGCTACCATCATGTGGATTTTCTGTACTTTTCTGTTAGCTTAGGGATCTTTTGTTTAACGATATCCTTTAATTCCACGTGTTTGTTGAGCTAACATCTTAATTAGGCTTCTTTTACCATGCGTTGATCCATCCCTTCAGGATTTATCCATTACTTTGTTTACTGTTGATGGTTCGGCCTCCTTTGATTGCTTCGGATTTTGTATGGGTGCGAAGTGCTTGAGTTCCGACCCTCTTTCCTCCCCTCTGGGTAAACACATGTTCCTTAGTGGTGTGAACGCGTGGCTACAAGTGCTATCTTCCTGTGACGCCATTGGTGTTGGTTTTTTATCATTATTACTTTATTTTCATACTCGCTTTATTATGTAATTAGATGCATGTTTAAGGGTGTATGATGATGAGACCTTAACAAAGATAATTAAATTGGTAGCCAATTTGCACGCGAAAAGCCCTCATCAAATATTAATGCGTCTTTCCTTCCATTGAGTGATTCTTGCTCAAGATCCTAGATTGGCATGGGTTGTTGGCCAAAGTCAAGCCCTTGTCCGTCGAAGATGTGTTGAATCACGAGGCTTTGTTCCATATTGGTGTCTTGTCCAAGTTGTGGTTTGTTGGCCAAAGTCAAGACCACTTCTTGTCCAACGACATTGATTACGAAGCTTCCATGGTCAATGGGTCCACGCTTGATGGGATCACTAGGTTGTTGTGCCAAAGCCAAGGCCTAGTTAATTCAGAGGAAAAAGGTTAGGGTATATATTAGATATATAGGCATATATAAGATATATGTTTCGGACTTGGATGTCCACCTACTGGATCTAGGAATTGGATTAGATCCAATTGATCTTAGAGATCTACCTAGTTAATTATCATACAATTTGTTGGCCAAAGTCAAGATTGTGTGATATTTAACGGGATCCTAGCCCACTAGGAAAAACGGTTTCCCGAGTACTCGACAGAGGGTTAGAGGCTCGACGAAAAATAGTGGGAGGCAAGAATGAATTTGCAATATTCGATCAAATTACTCGCCATACGCGCTCAAACAAATATCACTCGTCAATATATTAAAAGTATTAGTTGGACTAATATTTATTGTTGTTTTAATAAATAGTTGGACTGTATTATAGTTGATTATATATAATTGGATTATATTAATCAATATATTTGAATTAATTAATTTCAATTTACAGTTGATTATATAATTGGATTATAGTAATCAATGTAATTTAGGTTAATTAATTTGGATTATATTTGATTATATAGTTGGACTATTATAATCATTATAATATATAGTACCACTATCGTTGATTAAATAGTTGGACTATATGTAATCAAGATTAAAATTGAAAAATTGGATATTTAAAAATATAATCTTGGATTAAATGTTTTAAACTATTTAATTTTAAATTGGATTTAATTTTCAAATAAATGGAATAAATGAAGTATATAGGTTATTTAAATATTGTTTTTTATTATCAATAATAGGTTACTTTATTTGATAAAATAACTTATAAACTTAAGCCCAAAATTAAGCAAAATAAGTAGAGCATAAAATCTTTGGAAGATTTATGTGATGATGACTTTAGTGCTTAATTTAATATACTTGTCATAAATCTAATTTTAGATTTAAGAAGTATTTAAATTGCAATTTATAATTCTTGGAGAATTAATTGACTATTCTAGAGGAGATAAAGTCAAAATTTGCAATTGGGCATGTAGCACGAGGTGCACATTGTTTCGATATTCTAAAAACCAAGGCTTGGCCTAAGGTTCCTGAAATATTGAAAAGGATAATTGACATATCCCAAAGTGACTACCATTTGGATATGGCAGACACGAAGGAATTAAAGAAAGGGCAAGGCTCTTACTTTAAAAATGTTTGTCAAAGTTATGTTCACTACTAGTATTGAAATTAGATTTTAAATACTTAGTGTGGTACATAAAATATATGTATTGATGTTCAGAATTTGCTTTGAGCAAGATACTGACTTCAAGCTGAGATTGCTCTGCGAATCGGAAACGGGACGAAAGTCGCTGTTTCGACCGTAGATAGACCTAAGTTTAGGAACTACCTTCGGTGGTGTGTACTTAAATTAAGAAATGTTATAATGTAACTAGTTTGACTAGAGACATTATCTCTATATCAGTGTTTAATCCATTGTGGATAAACCATATATTCTAGAACACTAAGTGTTTCATTATATAAAGATGATACTGAGATAAACACATTAGATGTGAATAACAGAATTTATATTTTGAATATAATTAAAATCTCAAAACATATAAAATGACAAATAAATAGCTCAAATTGATTTGATCAATAGAGACTTTTTGTGGCATTGTTGTCTAGGACACAATTAAACAAGACTCGTATATCCACACTTTTGAAGAGTGGGTACTAGGACTGATTTGACTATTCAAATAAAGTCTACGAATCTAGTTTATTAGGTAAAGTACCTAAAACACTATTTACTTGGTAATAGTGTAAGTGCCACCGATCTGTTAGCCCTATTCATGGTGAAGTTAGTGGGCCCATATCTAGCTAGGCTAGATGTGAACATGAATATTTCGTGACCTTAACGGATGTGGCATCACGTTATAGTTATGTGTTCTTTTGAAGAACACAGATCGAAAACTTTTAGAGTTTCGACACGAAGTAGATAAACAGATCGCTATAGTATTATACCGTCACGGTAAGACCGTAATGGAAAATACTTAAGCAGTAAGTTTCAAATATACATGAAAGAGTACATATTCTTTCAGATGAGGACTCCTCCCGAGACACGTCAGTTTGACGGTGTGTCCAAACTAAAAAACCGAATTTTGTTGGACATGATAAGGTTTATCACGAGTCGCTCTGAGCTATCATTTCCTTCAACAGGATATGTATTACAGTGCAAAACTTATTTAGAATAAGGTTCCATATAAATCTGTTTGACAGATATCATATAGGATATGAACAGGAAAGAAACAGGGTTTCTCATTCCATAATTTGGGTATGCCAGGCATAACGTTTGGATGATACCAAACTAGAACCCAAATTGGATAAGTGCCAATTATAGGGAAAACCATAATTATAGTACTTATATATCTCACATGGGAACAATATGATTGTTGCTCACCATGCGGTTTTCCTGAGAGGAATACCGATATGCAGTGGTAAGTGGGAGGACAGTAAAACACGATGAAAATCAGGGTAATACTGTTCAAGGCACGAAGTCCGTAATGGAACATAAATAGTTCATCAAGGATGAAACTAAACCATTAATCTTCAAATACACAAGAACCGCGTAGATCGGAGGAGAGAATCAAAAAACAACCTGGGGTATGGGTTTTTGATGTAACCCCTTAAAGATGTAAATCTTATTGAGGAATACCAACCGACTACGTGCGAGGAAGTGATACAAGGTATCAACTCCTTTTTATGGCAAAGTGCCATGAGTCCGAAATGGATTCCATGTATAACAACTATGTTTGGATACTAGTTGATGTACCGTAAGGCATTGTGCCTATTGGTACAATGTAAGTCTTCAAGGAAGACATACATGGATGGCAACATACCAACGTACAAAGCTAGGCTTGTGATTACAACATTGTGTTGATTACAGTTCAACCTTTTACCTGTTGCCATGGTAAATCCATTTGGATAATGCTTGCTGAGATACTGCATATTTCATTTATGAAATGTGTCAGTTAAAGATCAAAATCGCTTTCCTTAAACGGAAACCTTTTGGAGGATATTTTCAACATCCTGACGATTTTGTCGTACTATAACCAACAAACAAGGTTTGCGGGTTATTCGATCCATGTTTGGATTAAAGCAAGCATAAGGTTCTTGGAACTGTCGTTTTGAAATAATCATAATGGTTTATGATTTAATTCAAAACGAAATGATTATTGTGTATATAAGGAGGTTAGTGGGAGAGCACTGATAATGAAATTCCCATAAAGCAATTGGTGAAAGCTTGGCTTTCATAGAAATTCTCCATTGAATTCTGGGGAGTAACAACCTTTATTCAAGGAATAAAGATCTACTGGGATAGATTTGTAGTTGTTAACACTCTCTGAGAAATTGTACATTGAATAATGGACGTAACCTGGTGTCTCATACGCTTTGAGCATATGGAGTCACAATCAGGACAATCCAAGTGATAGTCACTGGATTGAAGTTAAGGACATCTATTAGTATCTTAGAGAACTAAAGATGCTGTCTAAAACTATGGAGAAGGAGAACTTGAAGTGACTGGGATCACTGCTGCAAGTTTCCAACGAAGGAAAGAAAATACTGCGGTACTATAAAGTTTGAATAACGGGACAGTGAGCTGGAAATCTTTCGAGCAAGATACCGTTGCCGAATAAACAAAAAATGCGGATTATTGCTGCGGCTGAGGCAGCAATAGAAGCCATTTGGGTCAATAATAAATCTAATTAGATTAGATATAGTTCTGTTAGCAGCTGAGCTAGGCGTCATCACAAGGCTAAAGAATTAAAGGTCTCATCGACGATCCAGATATATACTTCTATATTCATCTGATTCGTTCGGATCATACATCGTGGCGATGTGGTGATCGTATAAATCGCGTCAGACGATAATCATGGAAATCCGCTGACGAAAACCTTTTCTCAGCAATTTGAGCGAACCGTACATAGTTCGGGTGTACGACACTTGAGTGACTGGCTAGTACCAAGTGGGAGATTGTTGGATAATATGACCCATAGCGTCACTATTTGTACAGATCATAGTGTTGTTGTACAAATTAACTATGTGACAAGGAAATTGCACTCTCATCATTTGTGATTAGATCACCTTAGATATATAAATGAAGAGAGGTCCCTATGATTAGTTCCTGGATGAGAATGATATGAGACAGTATCAGTCCACGAAGGATTAATCATTAAATATCCCTAGCCGGAGTATTATCGAGACTGGACATCGATAATGCGGAATAGGCTAGTATTGCACTTGTGCGCGTTGTGAGGGCACAAGGCATAGTTCTCATATATATAAGTATTGGATACTTATGCAAGTGCGATAGGAGGTTGTGTTTCACCGATGGTACAGGAAACAGCTTCGATCTGGATAGACCCCTCGGAATCCCATTGGTATTATGACTATGTGTCTATGGGAGTCCGACATCAGGGTAGGTGTGTATGGTCTTAACCTGAGACTTACACCGCTAATGCTTACGACAATCAATATGCTTTAGTTGAGGTCGTCCAGGACTCTAACCGGTTCTGTGTACGCCAATGCTGGGCATATTGAGAATCGTAGAGTATTGGGTGTGATGTCAAGACGGAAGTATCACTCCAGTCATAGTGGAGATGATTTCACGCAGGATACAGTATTAGTGGTCTTAAGTGCTGGCCGGCCATCGGGATATTATGACAAGGTCATGTATATCCGATTATAGAGACTAGTTACCAGACATCCGACATGTGCTTCGGACGGGGCAGACACTTATCCAGCCCCAGCACGTGACTATCCGATACTGGGCCGATATACATAATACTTGGTATACTACGCTTGATATAGATCTTAAATATTCTTAGATGAATATGACCGGAGAATTCGGTAGACTTGGTGCTTTGCTAGGAGTCGGCCTTGTCTCGTAAATCGGTAGAACGTAGTACTTGGTACGTACGTGATTCGGATACTCCGACGACCGTATTTACTGCCGACTTATCCGGGGATCTCATGGGTCGCTTCCCGATAATGCACCAATGACGCATAACTCGCACTCATTAATAATCTGGGATTATATAGAAGAGAGAGAGAATTAATCTAGGATTAATTACGGAGATATTTTATCTAGGATAAAATATCGTCTAGAGAGAGATAATGATTAATTTGGAATTAATCGGTAAATTAATATATACGATATATTAAATGAAATTAGATTTCGACGCGGAATTAAAATTAGATTTTAATTCGAGCAAACGAATTAATTTAGAATTAATTCGTTAGCGACGTAATAGTGAATTCGCTAGGCGTAATCATTTAATTACGACGCGACGAAAATTCGCTAATTAAGAATTAGTGAACCCGAGCCCGAGTGTGATTGCGAGCGCATTCGTATTTCGAATTCGAGTGCGGCGACGCAAGTCACATCAAGCGTCAAATCATTCGTCACATCAAGCGTCAAATCAAATGTCACTTTGAGTGATGTGATTGATTGATGTGATTGATTGATTGAAAGACACACATCACTTTATAAAGTAAAATGAATAGTTGATGTAAGTTGTTGGAATAGAGTTGGTGGTTGAGAAAGCCATTACCATTTATTTATTTGATATTTTAAATGGTAAATGCTTTGTAATTTTTTGGAAAATATATAAAGCAAATTTTGGTAATTCATTTAAAAAGTCAACCATTACACACTTCCTTCAATTCTTCTCTCTTTCTCACGCCCAAAAAGGGCTTCATTTTCTTCTTCTTCACAGCTCACTGCCGTGAGCTTTAAGGGGAGCAATGAGTGTGTTTTGTTGCAAAAACACAAGTGCTAGCACACTTACGAGACTTGCGAAGGTGTTAGGGAGGTTCACCCATGAGGCGGGATCCGTTCGACGAAGCTTGGAGCTTGACGAAGGACCATCTTCACGCCCAAAACAGTGTGAGTGAATTCACTGCAGTTCACGCCCAATGCAGTGGGGTTTTCAAGTTTTGTTGCTTGCCGCGTCTCTCAACCGATCGATGTGAGTATTCCGCTACCTCCGTTGATGTATTGACACATGATTTCATTGCTTGTTTGATCTTGGGACCTAGATATAAACCTAACAATGGCATCAAGAGCTATAGGTTCAAGCATGAAAAATGTAGGGCTTAAAATTGGGTATTTTGTATTTGAGCATGATTTTGTGAAATTGGATGTTTAAGCATGCTTAATATATGTTGTATTGAAGATTGATTTGATCAATTTCAAGAAAATGTGTTTGGACAATGTTCCCCAAATTTGGAGTGTTGGCCGAATGTAATGTGAATTTTGGATTCTTGGATTTTTTGATTTTGATTCATTGGATGAGTTAGAATCATGAAAGATGATGTTAATTTGAAGTCAATTAGATTGAATTTTGAATTGAACATAAATCCCCAAAATGTATATGTTGGCCGAATTCCAAATGCCCTTAAATGTCTTGGAATTTTGATTTTAGACAATTGGATGTGTTGGAAATCATTCGGGAAGTTAATTAGATGTCGATTGTGGAATTAATTGGATTAAATTCAAATCGGACAAAAATTACTCCCTTGGACGAGACTTAGAAGCATGTAAAATGGGTTTGATTTTCATTAATGTGTTGGACATTTGATGATGATAATGAACATGATTAATTGGACTAATTTCATGTTTTGGAAATATTGATTTGGGTGATTAATCATGTAATACACTTTAGGTAATTAAATTGCGAAATTGGATTTTGTGTATTTAATTAATTGGGCCTAATTTTGGAAATTGGACTTTAATGTTGTAATTGGGCTTATTGGGCTTGATTTTATCAAGTTGGGTTTAGGCCAATGGATTGGATCCAATTGGGCCCAAAACCACTACCATAAAGCCCAAATGCAACTTATAAACCTTTAAAGTTTAATTGGGCCTAATGGGCCTAAATTGATTTCTGGGCTTATGGGGTTACTCATTGATTGGGCTTTGGTTTCCGAAGCCCACGCCTTATAGAAATTAATTAAAGCCCATTAGACTTGAATTAAATTATTGGACGTTAATCGGGCTTTGAGACCCGACGCGATTAAATTTGGAATTTAATAGTAAAAGGTTATTAATAAAGTGTAATGTTTAATTTGGAATTGAATAGTGAATTAGTATTAAATACATGTTAAATTGGATTTAATGATGTAGTTTAATTTAATTCATGAATTCGTACTTTGAGTACTTATTCGCAAAACGAGTTTGACTCGAGCAAAATCAAATCGTTGTTTTTTGAACATTGGATGATCACATAATTATCAGATTAATTAATTTGATTAGATTGATTGATAGCATGCTTTTGTGTGAATACGTGGTTGTGATGAATGAATAATGTATATCGGATGGATATTAGTCGGGTGGGGCAATTTTGGAAATTTTTGTAAGAAATTCGATTTATTAAATTGGACCTGCGTGTCCAGCCTTATCACCTCTATTCTCTTTGTATTCCCCTCAATGTAAATGAGGTTTCTTTAGAAGTGTAGTGTAACGGGTAGAAGTAATACAAGTGCTAGCTTGAGTGAGAAAGTGTAGAGATTTGAAGCAAAATTTCTAAAATGGAGAAGCAAGCTCTCGGCAATATGGCAAAAAGAGAGAGAGAAAGAGCTTTTGTTTTGTGTTAAGTGTATTTGATTTCAAAAACCAATTACCAAATACCAAAAACAAAGTTGGTATTAGTCATTCCAAATTATTAAAAATACAAAGTGTGTTGAGCATTTGTTGAGTGAAAAACAAACAAAGCAAGATTTACACTATACCATCAATAACTTCCATCACTAGTCAAAAGTGTGATGTAAGTCAAGTGGGTCCCACCACTTTTTAATTCCAAATTTACGTCGAACAATCTCAACGCGCAACTTCGCTCGGGCTCGGGTTAGTTTAATTCTGAATTAACGAATTTACCGTTGCGACATTATTACTAAAGTCGCTTACGAATTAATTCTTAATTAATTCGTACGCCCGAACTAAAATCCAATTTTAATTCTGCTTTGAAATCTAATTTCAATTAATTTATCGAATATATTATTTAATCGATTAATTCCAAATTAATTGTTTTCGCTCTCTTAAACGAATTTTATCTCAGATTAATTCTTGCCGTAATTAATCCTAGATTAATTTTCTCTCTCTTATAATTAATCCCAGATTAATTCTGCTCGATTTAAACGTCATCAGTGAATCTTTGGGAAGCGACTCATGAGATCCTTGGATTGTGGCAGTAATTCGGTCGTGCGTACCCGGCACCCCCGTTTCTTACCGATTTACAAGATGGTTGGCTTCTAGCAAAGCACCGTGCCTACCCTTCTCCAGAAATATTCTTTTAAGGATACATAATGTATACCAGGCGTAGTATACTAAGTATGCCGTATTGCGATCTGTTGCTGTTATGGGGACCCATTCGTCACTATTTGTACATATCATGGTGTTGTTGTACAAATTAACTATGTGACAAAGAAATTGCTCTTTATCATTTGTGATTAGATCACCAAGATGTATAACAATTGATAGGAGGGTCCTTATGATTAATTCCTGGATTGGATGATATGAGGCACAGTATCAATCCACAAAGTTTTAATCATTAATATCCCCCTATTCAGAGTATTATCGAGATTGGACACGATAATGCGTCAAAGACCTAGTATTACACTTGTGCGCGTTGGTGAGGCATAACGGCATGGTTTCTCATATATTTGGTTTAGGATATGTAGGGGTTTTAGGGGCTAAATCCGGTAACGCAGCGGAAACGGTGGAAAATCAAATTTTCCGATTTCAAAACTTTTTCTCGGATTAATTAAATAAACATATTTATTTAATTACCCAATAATCAAATTATGAAATAAAATTCAATAAATCAAATTTATGTGAATTTACCGAATTGCCCTTACACTTGGTATTTTGTTCATTTTAGTCCGAAATTGTTCAAATCAATTTTGAATGATTCTAAATCATTTCTAAGATGAATTAAACATGTTCAAACATCAAAACACCAAAAGCAACAAAATCCCAAAAAATCCTCATTTGGCCGAGAGCCCATTAGGGTGCCAAGTGTGCATTTTGCACTTCCATGCTTCAAGACACATCCAATGAAATCCAATCAACATGAAACTTTATATGCATCATATACACATCCAATACACAACATAAATGAAAAGCCCCAAATTTGGATAAGGTCTTAAACCCTAATTTTTCAATTTCTTCAAATTGGACAAATTAGACCAAATTGGTTAAATCAATTACTTCAATCATGTTTCTTCCATCCATTAAAGTCTCAACACAATGAAACAACTATAGATCAAATCTAGGTCATTTAAGAGTGGGTCAACAACTCTAGATTAGCAACAAAGTTTCCAAAACCATAAAAGAATACTTATAACTACACTAGTCACAAGCTTCCATCATCATACATGCTCAACACTTTCATCAAACTTCCATTCACCAAAAACACAAAGAATAAAGAAAAGAAAACATAAGAACATCACAAGATGTAGCCTAGAACATAAGGAATTTCCTCTCTAATAGCAAGTTAAGAAAACTTACTAAAATCCAAGCTTTTCTTTATTTTTTCCTTTCTTCCTCTCAAGCTTCTCTTGTTTTTCTTTTTTTAATGGAGTTTTGGTTAAGTGTATTAGGTTATTTACCAAATGAATGAAAACAATATATACTTGTTAAGAAATTAGCCTTGGCCGAAATTACACAAGCAAATATAAGGAAATGTAATTTCAATTTCATTTGTTTCAATTTTATCAACTTGTTAAATATCTAATAAACACTTTATAGATATTTTAATTAAGTCAACAAAGGCAACTTAGCCATTTAATTCAAATATCCAAATGTTAAGATATTTATATTTTAATTAATTTAATCATTTAACAATTAAAAATAAATAATTAATTAAATACAAATATATTAAATATATGTATATATTTACATTAAATATCAAATACATATATCATTTAGGATATTAGTCAAATATCTCAATTTGACAATTAATTAATGTGTATTTAAATTAATCAAGTATTAAATGTAAATACACAATAATTAAGGAAATGACTATCGGGTCCCTTAACATGTATTTTGCGTTTAACCTTTAAACGACTTTATAAATAATCAATATTATTTATAAATGTTGCTCTAGTGCTCTACGAGTATATTTCATTATTGAGACTCTCTAGATTCAGGCATATCCGTCACGAAATCCAATTTCGTGTCCATAATTTATCCACCCGTAAATTATGACGATCACGGATAAACTCGCTGAATCATACAGGTCGAGGTCATGGCAAATGTATAATTCCTCCGTCACAGGTATCCGGATATATCCCAGAGATATAGATGTAAACGTCAAATCTCTATGGGGATTATCCAGTCGACTATTCTATTAGCAATCTAAAAAGAATGTTTAGAACTAGTTTCTAAACTGTACCACGGGCCCATGGTTTTATCTGATTGCTAATCATATGGACTACCTATGCTCTGATACACAGAACTGACGGATCCTATCTTGATACACATAGGACACCCTGAGGATCTATCTACACCCAACGAACAGGCGGAGGTCTGATCTAAATAGATCGGTGACGTGACTGCCATCTAAGTGTAGAAGATGTCTCATGTGCCCACAATGGCATCTCAAGTCTAAGAATCACAAGTGCTACTCAACCCGAGAAGATTCTTATTGACGTTGGTGTACCATCCATTAAGAATCTTCGGTGAGTCGTTCAGTGTTTATCCGCTATAAACACCCACACGTCTATACTAGTCTCCAAGACTTATGGTTCATTGAGAAACCATTGGAATCATATATTCCAGTATACGACATGTACCGGTCTCAACGGGTTTACTATACTGACCAAGTAGTGTAAACCTTGACCAGGAACTGTCTGAGAATGACAACGTCATGATACTACTCAATGTCAGTTGCGACGCTTTTGCAACAGTACCATGACTAATCATTCTAAGGTCATTACGTCTTTACCATATTAAAAGATACATTATATTATAGAAACTGCATATATTATTCATAATAATAATGTTTTACAGAAGTATTCATAAAGAAATACAACCGGGAATTGGCGCTCTGAGCACCAACCCCAACAAAATCTCCCACTTGCTCTAGTGCCAATAACGATTGTATCTAATACCCATCGACTCCACGTGTTTATCAAACAACTTCGGAGGTATGGCCTTCGTCAGCGGGTCTGCTACATTATCTTCACTCGGTACCTTGCACACGACAATATCCCCTCGCGACACAATCTCTCGAATGATGTGGTACTTGCGTTCCACATGCTTCGACTTCTGATGCGCCCTCGGTTCCTTTGCTTGCGCAATGGCTCCAGTATTATCACAGTATAACGGAATCGCATTCTCGATACTTGGGACAACTCCCAATTCTGTGATAAAGTTCTTTATCCACACAGCCTCTTTTGCAGCTTCAGAAGCTGCAATATTTCGCCTCAGTGGTGGAATCTGCTGTTGATCCCTGTTTGGAACTCTTCCAACAAACTGCACCTCCGTTAAGGGTAAATACGAATCCAGATGTAGACTTTCTATCATCGGGATCCGATTGGAAATCAGAATCCGTATACCCGTTAACTTGCAGTTCGTTTCCTCCATAAATTATTAACTTATCCTTAGTACCTTTAAGATACTTGAGGATATGTTTAATGGCCATCCAATGGTCATTACCTGGATTGGACTGATATCGACTAGTTACGCTAACAGCGAAACTGATATCAGGCCTCGTACATAACATGGCATACATTATGCTACCCAAACACGAAGCATAAGGTTGGTTAGACATTCTAACCTTCTCATCTTCTGTTTGTGGACTCATCTTCTTTGAAAGATGAATCCCATGTCTGAACGGTATGTTTGCTGTCTTACAGTTACCAAAATTATACCGTTCCAAGATCTTATCTATGTACGTTGATTGGGATAACCCAATCAGCCTCCTTTGTCTATCTCTATAGAGTTTTATCCCTAAAACATAGGAAGCTTCTCCCAGGTCCTTCATGGAGAAATTCTTACAGAGGTACGCTTTGACGCTTTGTAACATACCTAAATCATTCCCAATGATTAGGATGTCATCAACATATAGGACTAAAAATACGACCATGCTCCCACTGGCCTTCTGATACACACAGGATTCTTGAATTCTTGAGAAAACCAGACGATCTAATAATCTCGTCGAATCGAAGATTCCAACTTCGTGAAGCTTGTTTAAGTCCATAAATGGACTTCTTAAGCTTACATACCATGCCCGAGTTTTCGCTGGACGCAAAACCTTCCGGCTGTTCCATATAGATTTCTTCATCAAGAAATCCATTTAGAAAAGCCGTTTTGACATCCATTTGCCAAATCTCGTAGTCATGATACGCAGCTATAGAAAGCAAAATCCGAATAGACTTAAGCATTGCTACTGGTGAAAAAGTTTCATCGTAGTCGACGCCAGGTCGCTGCGTGTAACCTTTTGCTACCAGTCGGGCCTTGTAAGTTTCAACCTTACCGTCAGGCCCGCGCTTCCTTTTGTAAACCCATTTACAACCGATAGGAACAATTCCTTCGGGAAGCGGAACCAAGTCCCAAACTTGATTCTCATGCATTGAGTCTATCTCGGATTTCATGGCACTTTGCCATTTCACGGAGTCGATGTCCAACATCGATTCTCTATAGGTGAAAGGATCTGTCTCTTCAACTAAGAGAACATCCAGACTCTTTTCTTGTATCAAATACAAGCGTTCAGGAGGTCTAGATACCCTTTCCGACCTACGGAGTGTGTGTGTTGAAGGTCCTTCATCTACTTGAACTTCAGGTTCCTCCGTTGGTTCGTTGTTTTCAGGTTGGACTTCATCAAGCTCAACCTGTCTATGATTACCACCTTCTGACAAAAATTCTACTTCTAGAAATTTTGCGAAGCGAGCTACGAACACATTTCGATGCTCGGTATCATAGAACAGATATCCCCTCGTATTCGAAGGATATCCGACAAACCTAAACTTTTGCCCTCGAGGCGAAAGCTTATCTTGCTGAGTCACCCTGACATAGGCAGGACAACCCCAAACCTTAATATAATTAAGATTTGGTCTCCTACCGAACCATATCTGATACGGAGTCGTAGGAACAACTTTTGAAGGAATCTTGTTCAAAAGATGTGCAGCTGTTAAAAGAGAGTAGCCCCATAAATAATAGGGCAAATCTGTGAAACTCAACATTGATCGGACCATATCCAATAAAGTCTGATTTCTCCTCTCAGACACTCCATTGTGCTGTGGAGTACCTGGAGGAGTATATTGAGCGAGAATCCATTCTCCTTCATATAATCCATGAACTCACCACCACTCATATTTCCCGCCTCGATCAGATCGAAGGCATTTAATATATTGACCAGTTTTTTTTTCTACTTCATTTCGGAACTCTTTGAACTTTTCAAAGGTTCCGATTTATGTCGCATCAAATAGACATAACCGTACCGTGACAGATCATCGGTAAAGGTAACGAAGTACGAATAACCACTGTGAGCAGTCTGACTTAGTGGACCACATACATCAGAATGTACGAGTTCCAGTAAGTTAGTGGCGCGGTGTCCAACACCAGAAAATGGGGCTTTGGTCATCTTACCCTGAATACAGGATTCACAAGTTGGATAGGATTCAATGGTAAGATCTGGTATCAAACCATTCCTAACCAATTGGGTAAGGCGTTTAACGCCTATGTGACCAAGCCGCATATGCCAAAGTTCAGTATCATTAATTACAGGTAAACTACGTTTATTAACTCCAGTATTTAAAATATCTTTTGAAGTTTGCAATGTATAATGACCATGCTGGTTTGGACAACAAAGGATCTGAATATTATTTCTATCATATAAATATAAAGAACTGTTCTTAATATTAATACAAAAGCCTTCTGTATCCAATACAAAAAGTGATATAATATTAGCTACACATCCTGGTACAAAATGGCATTCATTTAACAAAAGTGTCCCATTCGGTAATGAGATCTCGCATACTCCCACTGCAACTGCATCCAAAGAGTCTCCACTCCCGAATCGCAACTGCATCTCTCCAGGCTTCAGCCTTCTACTTTCCTTCAGCACCTGCAATAAATTACAAATGTGAATGAGACAAACAGAATCTAAAATCCAGCTGGATGTAACGGCTTCACAAGCCAAAGATAATTCAATAACTGGAAAAATAAATGTACCTGATGTAGATGCTCTATCCCTCCTCAGCTGGGCGATGTAGTCAGGACAGTTCCTTTTCCAGTGCCCGACTTTGCCGCAGTGGTGGCATTTGTCTTCAGAAGCCCTCTTGGGCTTAGCTATCTTTGCCTGTTGTTGAGGACCGAAACCCTTCTTCTTCTTTCCCTTTCTTCTTCTTTCCCTTTGACCATGTCTGGGAAGAAGCAGAGAGAGAAGTAGGTCTCGGAGGGCGAGTTCGGTGGTCCTCTTCCGCCGTGAGCAACATCCTATGTAGCTCTTGGTAGGTACAGACAGTCCCATTCATGTTGAAGTACATCACGAACTGGCGATATGAAGCTGGGAGTGAACCAAGAATGACACTCCTACCGAGAATGTCATTCAAGATGAGATTATGTTGCCTCAATTGATCGATCAAATCGATCATCTGAAGAACATGTGGGCTAACATCTTGCCCCTCATCCAACGCGCATGGAACAGTTCCATTGCGACTTTGTGAACAATCTTGTTCTTGGTTCTCAAACGATTGTCTCAATCGCGTCATCATACTATACGAATCTAACATGCCATAGTATTGTTTCTTGAGTTTCGGAGACAGTGAACTAAGGATGTACGATTTAACCCTTAAATCATCATCCTTCCAAGTTTCATAAACTTGGCGTTCCTCCTCCGTAGCGTCCGCACCACAGCAAGGGGCAACGGACCCTCAAGAACATATCCCAGCTTTTCGGAATCGAGGACAATCCTCAAATCCAATTCCCAGTCAGCGAAGTTCTCAGCGCCTTTAAGTTTGTTCGCATCAAGCATACGCGCAAACTGATTTGTGGATGGTGCCGCCATCGCAAATCTATCATATAGATCACGAAAAACGGTTAGCAGAAATTAAGCAGTTTCATATAATATCAAAAGCATAAACTAGATCATGGATTTTTAATCTAAAAATGCCCCTCCCACTAAATCATGCAATACTGTAATCCCCAAACAGAATACAAAGATTTAATAATTAAATTAAATACAAATAGTGAAAAGTGGATCCCGTGAATATATTTCAGCTCACAGCAGAGGCACGGTCTCGCCTACGTATATTCATCAGGTAGACAACTCTTTTGTCAATCATTCACTAATGACTCCTGGGTTTCCGGTCCTGGTCGTTTCTCGTTGTCGCTGCGAAGGCAGGCCCACAAGGAGACGTACCAAGGTTAAACTCGTCAATGATAAACTCAAGTTACTTACGTAATCCTGACAGCTAGGGCACGTTCAGAATTCCGCTTTCGCTTGAATTTATCTAGTATCTAATATACATCCGGTATAAATAAATCTCTATCGGCTACACCCTCACAGCAGAGGCACGGTCTCGGATGTAGTCACGGAGAAATATTCATAAACCGTATTGACAAGACGGACCACATAACATGCATCAAATACATAATTACATTAAAACCTTATTAATTAGGGATTTTCCGCTAAGTGTCATACACCCTAAATCTAATCAAATTAGATTATAACAAGCATGTATAAAGTCAAGAAAACATGATTAAACATTGATTTAATTAAGGCTAATCATTTTAGGGGGCCTAGAATCAGACTCGCTCTGATACCATTTTGTAGGGGTTTTAGGGGCTAAATCCGGTAACGCAGCGGAAACGGTGGAAAATCAAATTTTCCGATTTCAAAAATTTTTCTCGGATTAATTAAATAAACATATTTATTTAATTACCAATAATCAAATTATGAAATAAAATTCAATAAATCAATTTATGTGAATTTACCGAATTGCCCTTACACTTGGTATTTTGTTCATTTTAGTCCGAAATTGTTCAAATCAATTTTGAATGATTCTAAATCATTTCTAAGATGAATTAACATGTTCAAATCATCAAAACACCAAAAGCAACCAAAATCCCCAAAATCCTCATTTGGCCGAGAGCACCATTGGGTGCCAAATTGTGCATTTTGCACTTCCATGCTTCAAGACACATCCAAATGAAATCCAATCAACATGAAACTTTATATGCATCATATACACATCCAATACACAACATAAATGAAAAGCCCCAAATTTGGATAAGTCTTAAACCCTAATTTTTCAATTTCTTCAAATTGGACAAATTAGACCAAATTGGTTAAATCAATTACTTCAATCATGTTTCTTCCATCCAATTAAAGTCTCAACACAATGAAACAACTATAGATCAAATCTAGGTCATTTAAAGTGGGTCAACAACTCTAGATTAGCAACAAAGTTTCCAAAACCATAAAAGAATACTTATAACTACACTAGTCACAAGCTTCCATCATCATACATGCTCAACACTTTCATCAAATTTCCATTCACAAAAACACAAAGAATAAAGAAAAAAAAGCATAAGAACATCACAAGATGTAGCCTAGAACATAAGGAACAATTTCCTCTCTAATAGAAGTTAAGAAAACTTACTAAAATCCAAGCTTTTCTTTACTTTTCTTTCTTCCTCTCAAGCTTCTCTTGTTTTCTTTTAATGGAGTTTTGGTTAAAGTGTATTAGGTTATTTACCAAATGAAATGAAAACAATATATACTTGCTACAAATTAGCCTTGGCCGAAATTACCAAGCAAATATAAGGAAATTAATTTCAATTTCATTTGGTTTCAATTTTATCAACTTGTTAAATATCTAATAAACACTTTATAGATATTTTAATTAAGTCAACAAAGGCAACTTAGCCATTTAATAAAATATCCAAATGTTAAGATATTTATATTTTAATTAATTTAATCATTTAACAATTAAATAATTAATAATTAATTAAATACAAATATATTAAATATATGTATATATTTACATTAAATATCAAATACATATATTCATTTAGGATATTAGTCAAATATCTCAATTTGACTATTAATTAATGTGTATTTAAATTAATCAAGTATTAAATGTAAATACACAATAATTAAGGAAATGACTATCGGGTCCCTTAACATGTATTTTGCGTTTAACCTTTAAACGACTTTATAAATAATCAATATTTTATAAATGTTGCTCTAGTGCTCTACGAGTATATTTCATTATTGAGACTCTCTAGATTCAGGCATATCCGTCACGAAATCCAATTTCGTGTCCATAATTTATCCACCCGTAAATTATGACGATCACGGATAAACTCGCTGAATCATACAGGTCGAGGTCATGGAAAATGTATAATTCCTCCGTCACAGGTATCCGGATATATCCCAGAGATATAGATGTAAACGTCAAATCTCTATGGGGATTATCCAGTCGACTATTCTATTAGCAATCTCAAAAAGAATGTTTAGAACTAGTTTCTAAACTGTACCACGGGCCCATGGTTTTATCTGATTGCTAATCATGTGGACTACCTATGCTCTGATACACAGAACTGACGGATCCTATCTTGACACACATAGGACACCCTGAGGATCTATCTACACCCAACGAACAGGCGAGGTCTGATCTAAATAGATCGGTGACGTGACTGCCATCTAAGTGTAGAAGATGTCTCATGTGCCCACAATGGCATCTCAAGTCTAAGAATCACAAGTGCTACTCAACCCGAGAAGATTCTTATTGACGTTGGTGTACCATCCATTAAGAATCTTCGGTGAGTCGTTCAGTGTTTATCCGCTATAAACACCCACACGTCTATACCAGTCTCCAAGACTGATGGTTCATTGAGAAACCATTGGAATCATATATTCCAGTATACGACATGTACCGGTCTCAACGGGTTTACTATACTGACCAAGTAGTGTAAACCTTGACCAGGAACTGTCTGAGAATGACAACGTCATGATACTACTCAATGTCAGTTGCGACGCTTTTGCAACAGTACCATGACTAATCATTCTAAGGTCATTACGTCTTTACCATATTAAAAGATACATTATATTATAGAAACTGCATATATTATTCATAATAATAATGTTTTACAGAAGTATTCATAAAGAAATACAACCGGGAATTGGCGCTCTGAGCACCAACCCCAACAGGATACTCATGCAAGTTGTGATAGGAGGTTGTGTTTTAACCGATGGTACGGAAACAACTTCGCTCTCTGGATAGACCCCTCGATTCCATTGGTATATACTATGTGTCTATGGAAGTCCGAATCAGGGTAGGTGTATTTGGTCTTAACCTGAGACTTGCACCGCTAATATACTTGCGACAATCAATATACTTTGGTTTTTGGTCGTCCAGGGCTTTAACAGGTCTGTGTACGCCTCTGCTGGGTATATTGAGAATCGTAGTGTGTTGGGTGTGATGTCATGACGGAAGTATCACACCAGTCATAGTGGAGATGATGGTCACGTAGGATACGGAACTGGTTCTCTTATATACTGCAGTCATTGGGATAATATGACTAGGTCATGATTATCCGATTATAGAGACTAGTTACCAGAGATTCGATATGTGCTTCGTACGGGGCAAACACAATTGCAGCCTCAGGACTTGCACGTGACATCCGATACTGGATCGCAATACGCAATACTACGTATACTACGCCTGATATAGATCACATATTCCTGTAAGGATATTTCTGGAGAATTGGGTAGGCATGGCGCTTTGCTAGAAGCCAATATTGTCTTATAAATCAGTAAAAACGTAGTACTTACGTGTTCGTATTGTCCGACAATCGCATTTACTGCCAACATATCCAGGGATCTCATGGGTCGCTTCCCGAAGATTTTCCGATGACGTATGACTCGCACTTTATTAATCTGGGATTAATTAAATGAGAGAGAAAATTAATCTGGGATTAATTACGGAGATATTTTATCTGGGATAAAATATCATTAAAGAGAGATAACGATTAATTTGGAATTAATCGATAAAATAATATATTCGATATATTATACGAAATTGGATTTCGACGCGAAATTGAAATTAGATTTTAATTCGGGCGAACGAGTTAATTTAGAATTAATTCGTTAGGGACGTGAATAATGATTTCACTAGGCATAATCATTTAATTACGTCGCAACGGAAAATTCGTTAATTTGGAATTAGCGAACCCGAGCCTGAGAGTCGAATTCGAGTGCGGCCCGCAAGTCACATCAAGCGTCAAATCGCTAGTCAATCAATTGATGTGACAACTTGTCACTTGATTGAGTGAATAGTTGATGGAAGTGGTTGATGACATTTATTTTTTGACTTTTGGAAAGCCAAAATTTTGGTAAATCAATTAATTGATTTTGTAACATCAATAAAAGTTTATTTGATACACAAATATTCAACCAACCAACACATTCTCTCCTCTCTTTCTTCCTCCATCTCTCTCGGCCTATGACATCTTTCTTCCTCAAATTTCTGGTTTCACCGAAAATGAGAGGAGAAGCCATTGATGATTTTTGTGGCAAAAATCAAGAGTGCTAGCACACTTTAGAGTCTTGCGAAGGTGATAGGGAAACCCACCCGTGAGCTTGGAATCACATCATGAAAGCTTGGAGCTTGGAGGTTGATTCATGGTCGAATCTTGGAGAGCCAAAATAGTGGACTGCAGTGAGCTCTATGAAGGAAAAGCTTGAAGTTTTGTTCTTCATCGCATCGCTCAACCGCTCGATGTAAGTATTCCGCGACTTCCTTTGGTGTATTCACATGTTGTTTCTTGCTTGATAATCGATCCTCGAGACTTAGAGATTTCCCAACACGATCCAGTATCAGAAGTCACATGCTAGGCCTGAGGCTGGAATTGTGTCTGCCCCGTACGAAGCATATATCGGATCACTAGCAACTAGTCTCTTTAATCGGATAATCATGACCTTGTCAATTATCTCGATAGTTGCAACATATTAGAGTACCATTTCTGTTTCCCTGTGTGATCATCATCTCCATATGACTGAAGTGATACTTCCATCTTGACATCACACCCAATACACTACGATTCTCAATAAACCAAGAAGAGGCGTACATAGAACCTGTTAAAGCCCCGGATGACCAAAACCAAAGCGTATTGATTGTAAGACTCAAGTTAAGACCAAATACACCTACCCTGATTCGGATTCCCATAGACACATAGTCATACTACCAATGGGATTCTGATGGGTCTATCCAGAGCGAAGCTGTTCCTGTACCATCGGTAAATAGAACCTCCTATTACACTTGCATGAGTATCCAATACCCAAATATATGAGAACTATATCGTTATGCTTCCATAACGTGCACAAGTGTAATACTAGTCTATTCCGCATTATCGATGTCCAGTCTCGATAATACTACGACTAGAGATATTTAATGATTAAACCTTTAGTGGATTGATATTGTCTCATATCTTATTAATCCGGAACTAATGATAAGGACTTTTATCATTTATATATTCAAGTAATCTAATTACAAAATGATAAAATAGAAATTATCTTTGTCACACAGTTAATTTGTACAAAAACCACAATGTCTTTTACAAATAGTGATGTTATGGGTCATAATTGTCCAACAATCTCCCACTTGGCCTATAGCCAATCACTCAAGTATCTAACACCTGAACTATATACATGTCGCTCAAACTTTTGCAGAGAAATAGCCTTCGTCAGCGGATCTGCAATGTTGTCATCTTATGCGACCTTATCGATCTTCACATCGCCACGATGTATGATCTCACGAATCAAATGGAAACGTCGAAGTACATGCTTGGATCATTGATGAGACTGCGGTTCCTTAGCCTCTGCTATAGCCCCGTTATTGTCACAATACAAAGGAACGGGCTCAGCTGCTAACGGAACTACTCCTAATCCAATTAGGAATTTACAGATCCAAACTGCCTTTTTTACTGCCTCAGCTGCAGCGATATTTTCCGCTTATGTTGTTGAATCGGCAACAGTCTCTTGCTTGGGAGATTTCCAGCTCACTGCTCCGTTATTCAAACAAAATATGTACCCAGATTGTGACTTACAGTTGTCTTTATCGGTTTGGAAACTTGCATCGATAAGCCCAGTTACCTCAAGTTCTCCATCTCCATAGATTAAGAAAGCATCCTTAGTTCGTCTAAGATACTTAAATATGTTCTGAACCGTAACCCAGTGACCATCACCTGGATCGGCCTGATAGCGACTACACATGCTCAAAGCATACGAGACATCAGGTCGCGTACATATCATAGCATACATGATCGATCCGACTGCAGAAGTGAATGGGATCCGACTAATGTTGTCTCTCTCATCTTGAGTTTTAGGACACATGTCCTTAGATAGAGAGACGCCATGTCACACTGGCAACAATCCCCTCTTAGACTGATCCATGTTGGATCTATCCCAGTAGATCTTTATTCCCAGAATAAAGGCTGCTTATCCTAGAACATTCATGGAGAATTTTAATGAAAGCCAAGCTTTCACCGATTGTAGCATGGGAATGTCATTGCCTATAAGCAATACATCACCAACGTAAAGGACAATGAATATCAGTGCGCTCCCACTAACCTTCTTATATACACAAGGATCATCCTCATTTTGAACGAAATCATATTCTTTTATGATCTCATCAAACGTTGGTACCAAGAACGCGATGCTTGCTTCAATCCATAAATGGATCGATTTAACTTGCAAACCTTGTTTGCATGTTTTGGTACGACAAAACCGTCAGGCTGTTGCATATAAACATCCTCCAAAAGGTTTCCATTAAGGAAAGTGGTTTTGATGTCCATCTGCCATATTTCATAATCGAAATATGCAGCAATAGCAAGCATTATAAAAATGGATTTAATCATGGCAACATGTGAAAAAGTTTCATCGTAATCGACACAATGTCATTGACGATACCCTTTCGCTACAAGCCTAGCTTTGTACGTTTGTATGTTGCCATCCATGTCTGTCTTCTTCTTGAAGATCCATTTACAACCAATAGGCTTTACTCCTTCTGGTGCATCAACCAGTGTCCAAACTTGGTTGGTATACATGGAATCCATTTCAGATTTCATGGCATCTTGCCATAAACCGCAGTCGATACCTGGTATCACTTCTTCATACGTAGCCGGCTCATTATCCTCAATAAGATTAATATCCACTTGAGGTGATATCAGAAACTCATACCTCTCAGGTTGTTTTATGACTCTCTCCGACCTACGCGGTTCTTGTGTATTAGAAGAATGTGGTACAATCTCATCCCTGATGAACTATTCGTGTTCCGTTTGGGAGTCGTTGCCAGGAACAGTATCATTCCGATTTTCATCAAGTTCTACTTTCCTCCCACTTACCATGTATTTAGGAATTCCTTTTCGAGGAAAACCGCATGTAGAACAACAAATACCTTGTTTTCTTATGGGTGGTAGAAGTAATATCCTTTGGTTTCCCTAGGATAACCTACAAATAGGCACTTATCTGATTTAGGATCTATTTGGGACCATCCAAACGTTTAACGTATGCCCAGCATCCCTAAATCTTCAGGAATGAGAAACCCGGTTTCTTTCCTGTCCATATTTCATATGGAGTCTGTTGAACAGACTTTGACAGAACCTTATTCAAAATAAGTATTGCACTGTTCAATGTATATCCCTAGAAGTAAATTGGTAGCTCAGTGCGACTCATCATAGACCTTTCCATGTCCAACAAAGTTCGGTTTCTCCATTCGGACACACCGTTTAATTGAGGTGTTCCGGGAGGAGTCCACTGTGAAAGAATACCATACTCTTTCAAGTAATCAAGAAACTCATTGCTTAAGTATTCTCCACCACGGTCCGACCGTAATGTTTTAATACTTTTCCCGGTCTGTTTTTATACTTCGTGTCGAAACTCTTTGAATTTCTCAAAAGTTTCTGACTTGTATCTCATAAGATACACATAATTATATCGCGATGCATCATTCGTAAAGGTTACAAAGTATTCATATCCACCTCTAGCCTGGCTAGACATGGGCCCGCATACGTCACTATGAACGAGGGCTAACAGTTCGGTGGCACGTGCACCTTTACCGCTAAAAGGTGTTTTAGGCATTTTTCCTAAAAAACAAGATTCGTAGATGTCATGTGAATTTGGATAAAATCCGTCCAAGTATCCACTCTTCAAAAGTGTGGATATACGAGTCTTCTTAATATGTTGCAGACGACAATGCCACATATAAGTTTCATATTTGTTACTTAATTTAAGCCTTTTTTTTCATATTATATATTTGCGATTGATTTATATTCAAAATATAAAGACCATTATTTACATCAGCACTGTATATCTCAAAATCATTTTTATAAACAAAACACCATGTGTTTCTGAATACAAAAGTATACCCACATTGGGTTAAACAAGATATAGATATAATGTTTATAGTCAAACTAGGTACATAATAGCAGTTTGATAAATTAAGTACATGCCCCGATGGTAGTTCCAAAATATAAGTCCCTACAGCCAAAATAGCAACTTTGGTCCCGTTTCCAACTCGTAGATCAATCTCCCATGAAGCTAGTCTCCTGCTAATCTACAGATCCTGCACATCAGTACATATATGAGTACCACAACCAGAATCAAAAATCCAATTTTTAAAACTAGAAGTAGACATGTTTATTTCAATAACAAACATACCTGAAGCCGGAGCCTTGCCTGCATTCACTTCCTTCATGTGCGCCTTGTACTCACGGCAGTCACACTTCCAGTGACCCCGTTTGCCACACTGCAGGTTGACATCTTGGGATTTGTCCTTTGCCTTCCCATAAGACTTTGATGATTTGGCCTTGCCCTTTTTCTTCTTCTTCTTCTTCACACCTCTAGTAGCCTTTGGCAAAGCCTTGGCAGATCTAGATGTCAAAGCGAAGTGCGCCTCACGCTTTTTGCCCTTTAAAAGCTTTTTTTCTGCTTCTCGCAGCATTTCCATCAACTCTCCAAGAGTATGATCTTGGTTCATCATATTGTAGTTCATTATGAACCCACTCCAGCTGTCAGAAAGAGACTGTAAGATCAAATCTATGGAAGTCTCAGCCTCAAAGGTTAAGCCTAATTGACCCAGCTGTTCGATGTCAGCAATCATCTGTGACACATGATGCTCGAAAGATGTACCCTCAGACATTCGAGAGCGAAAGAGCTTCTTCTACAATTCATACCTTTGCGATCTAAGTTTAGATCGATGAAGGTCCTTCAATTTTGCCATCATAGTATATGGATTAAATCCCTTGTTCTGGCGATGAAATTGAGGGGTCATTGCAGCAAGCATGACAGATTGAGCAGTTGTGTTGTCATCGTTATGAGTCTTCCAAAGCTCAAGCTCAAGCGGCTGCTCAATTCCGGGCTTAGGCCAAAGAGGTCTCTCTATTGTATAAAGCATCTTCTCGGCCCCCAGGACAATCTTGAGGTTCATATCCCAGTCAGGAAAGTTCGCACCATTAAAGACATTTTAGCAATGATAATGGCCGTAACGTTGATCTTTCCGGACATCTTAATTGCAATAGTCTAACTATTCAATTAACAATTTTGGGTACAGTCCAAATGTTACAATAAAAATAATAAAATATTAGTCCAACTAATAAATATATAAAATGATGAAAATAATTTGAAAGCACGTATTTGGAAAATATTTGAACGAAATTGCAAATTCAATACTGGCCTCCCACTATTTTTCGGCGAGCCTCTAACCCTCTGTTGAGTACTCGGGAAACCTAATTTCCTAGTGGGCTAGGATCCCATTAAATAACACACAACGTTGACTTTGGCCAACAAGCTGTATGATATTTAACTAGGTAGATCTCTAAGATCAATTGGATCTCATCCAATTCCTAGATCTGGTAGTTGGACCTCCAAGTCCGAAACAAATATACAATATATATGTTAATATATTCAATATATTTCCTAACATTTTCCTCTGAATCAACTAAGCCTTGGCTTTAGCTCAACAAGCTTAATGATTCCAGTTAAGCGGGACCCATTGACAGTGGGAAAGCTTCGTAATCCACGTCGATGAACAATAAGTGACATTGACTTTGGCCAACAAGTCACAACTTGCCCAAGACATGCGATATGGAACAAAGCTTTCTTGGTTCAAACACATCCGCGATGGACATTGATCTTGACTTTGGCCAACAAACCAATGCCAATCTTGGATCTTGAGAGAGAACCAATCAATGGAAGGAATTCGCTTAATATTTGTTTGAGGGTTTTTCGCGTAAATTGGCAACCAATTTATTATCTTTGATTAGGTCTCATCATACACCCTTAAGCATGCATTCTAAAAGCATAATAAGGCGCGAAATAAATAATAACGATATGTGGATGGATATTCAACAAATTGTTCCTAGAACAAATCTCTCCATATCCCCTCCCCTGCTAGCACTATTCTAACTTCTACCAAATTACATAATACAATAAAGAAACCTCATTTACATTGAGGGGAATTGGTGAGAAGAGAAGTACAAAGAGTCAAGAGATATAAGGCTGGACACGCAGGTCCAATTTAATAAATTCTAAATTTATTACAATAATTTCCAAAATTGCCCTTACCCATCTAATATCCATCCGATATATATTATTCATACAATACATCCATCTATTCACACAAAGCATGTTATTCAATCAATCTAATCCAATTAATTAATCTTTGAATTAATGATCATCCAATGTTCAAACAACGATTAGATTTGCGCGAGTCCAACTCGTTTAAGAATAAGTACTCAAAGTTTGTATTCTTAAATTATATCGAACTACAATTTCAAATCTGATTTAATTTGTATTCAATACTAATTCTAATTTAATTCCAAATTAAATAATTACACTTATATTTGTGCCTTTTAGACTTAGATTCTAAATCCAATCTAAATGGGTCTCAAAGGCCCAATTAACATCCAATGTTAATTTAATTAAAGTCCAATGGGCTTTTAATTAATTTTTTAGGCATGGACTTTGGCAACCAAAGCCCAATAAGGAATCACCCTTTGCCATAAAATTAATTTTGGCCCATTAGGCCCAATTAAATTTTTAAAGGCCCAATTATTCTATTTGGACTTTATGGTATGGTTTTAGGCCCAATTTGGATCCAATCCAATTGTCATAAACCAACTTGGCCCAACCAAGCCCATTAAGCCCAAATACAACAATATTAGACCAATTCAAAATTAAAGGCTTATTTTAATTAATACAAAATTCCAAATTTCACATTAATCTTAATTAAAGTGTATTAGCCACAATTAATTAGTTAAATTAATATTTCCAAAACACCAATTTATCTAATTAATCATGCTTTAATTTAATCAACTCATGTCCAACACAAATTGAAGCAAAATCAATCTAATCCATGCTTCTTCACTCACGAAAATATGCATAATTTTATATCCAATTTTGATTTCAATCTAATTAAATCAACAATCAATATACTCATCATGCTTTAAACACATCCAATGGTTTAAAATCAAAAATTACCATGATATATTTAGGGCTTATAGTTTCAGTCAAGGCTAGCAAAATTAGGGAAAAATTATCCAATTCATTTTCACAAATTTTAAGATGCATAAATCAAATTCATCATCATTCAAGCTCAACCAAACCATCAATTTGAAGATATCATGCTCAAATCACAAAAACCCCAAATTAAAGTATATAAACCCTAAATTCATTTCATGTTTAGACAAGGCTCTTGATACCATTGTTGGGTTCCTAGAACATTCCAAGGATCTTCTAAGTCATGATTAGTGCGAATACTTAAAGAAGTTGCGGAAAAACTTACATTTATCGGTTGGATGGATGTATGAAGTTCAAAACTTTTTTATCTTTGAGAAGAGCTCCAAGCCTTTCCATTGTGTTCCAAACTCTAGGATAGGTTTCCCTAATACCTTGAATGACTCCTTGAATGTGCCAGCAAGAAGAAATTTTGAAGCAAAATTTCTAAAATGGAAAAGCAAGCTCTCGACAATATGGCAAAGGGAGAGAGAGAGAGTTTTTGTTTTGTGTTAAGTGTATTTGATTTCAAAAACCAATTACCAAATACCAAAAACCAAGTTGGTATTATTCATTCCAAATGATTAAAAAATACAAAGTGTGTTGAGCATTTGTTGAGTGAAAAACAAGCAAAGCAAGATTTACACTCTACCATCAACAACTTCCATCACTAGTCAAAAGTGTGATGTAAGTCAAGTGGGTCCAACCACTTGTAAATTCCGAATTTACTTCGAACAATCTCAACGCGCAATTTTTGTATTAACGAATTTTTCGTTGCGACATTATTACTAAAGTCGCTTACTAATTAATTCTAAATTAATTCGTACGCCCGAATTAAAATCCAATTTTAATTCCACTTTGAAATATAATTTCAATTAATATATCGAATATATTATTTAATCGATTAATTCCAAATTAATCGTTCTCTCTATCTAAATCAAATTTTATCCCAGATAAATTCTTGTTGTAATTAATCCTAGATTAATTTTCTCTCTCTTATAATTAATCCCTGATTAATTCTGCTCGAGCCAAACGTCATCGGTGAATCTTTGGGAAGCGACCCATGAGATCACTGGATATGTTGGCAGTAAATCCGGTCGTCGGACTATCCGAACACGTGCGTACTCGGTACCACATTCTTACCGATTTACAAGACATGGTTGGCTTCTAGCAAAGCACCGTGCCTACCTAATTCTCCAGAAATATTCTTTAAAGGAATACATAATCTATACCAGGCGTACTATACTAAGTATTGCGTATTGCGATCCAGTATCAGAAGTCACATGCTAGGCCTGGGGCTGGAATTGTGTCTGCCCCCTACGAAGCATATATCGGATCATTAGCAACTAGTCTCTTTAATCGGATAATCATGACCTTGTCATATTATCCCGATAGTTGCAACATATTAGAGTATTAGTTCTGTATCCCTGCGTGATCATCATCTCCATATGACTGAAGTGATATTTCCATCTTGACATCACACCCAATACACTACGATTCTCAATAAACCCAGAAGAGGCGTACACAGAACCTGTTAAAGCCTCGGACGACGAAAATAAATGTGTATTGTTTGTCGCAAGTATTAGCGATGTAAGTCTCAGGTTAAGACCAAATACACCTACCCTGATTCAGATTCCCGTAGACACATAGTCATACTATCAATGGGATTCCGATGGGTCTATCCAGAGCGAAACTGTTCCCGTATCATCGGTAAACAGAACCTCCTATTACACTTGCATGAGTATACAATACCCAAATATATGAGAACTATGTCGTTACGCTTCCATAACACGCACAAGTGTAATACTAGTCTATTCCGTATTATCGATGTCCAGTCTCGATAATACTACGACTAGGGATATTTAATGATTAAACCTTTAGTGGATTGATATTTTCTCATATCTTATTAATTTGGAACTAATCATAAGGACTTTTATCATTTGTATATTCAAGTAATCTAATTAAAAAATGATAAAATAGCAATTTCCTTTGTCACACAGTTAATTTGTACAAAAACCACAATGTCTTTTACAAATAGTTATGCTATAGGTCATAATTGTCCAACAAAAATGAGGTTTGACCAAACCTATAGGGAGGCTACACAGACAAACATGGCAATTAGAGAAAACAAACCTTGGAACCTCTTCTTCTTATTCTTCTTGACTGACCAAAACAAACACTAAACAACAGCCACCACCAACCAAACAAAAGCCAAAGCAAAAAATTAACCAGTAAACCGACAACACCAAAGCAGCAAAATAACCCTTCAGCCGAAAAAACCAAAGTAACCAAATAACCCTTCAACCGACAATAACAAAGCCACAAACACAACATCTTATATCACCAAAAATCAGCCCCTAAAATCTGCAGCTCATCACCAAAAAATAAAAAAAACACTGCAGTTTCTGTCACCGAAAATCAGTCCCAAAGCAACAGCCCCAATCATTGAGAAACAGTCCCCTAAAAGCCGAAACAAACAAACCAACAACAACTCAAAAATAACCAAAATAGCAACTCGAAAACAACCAAAACAGCAACCAGAAACAGAAAACAGCAATCAGAAAACAGCCAAACAGCAACCAGAAAAACAGCCAAATAGCAACCAGAAATAGCGAAACATCAAGCAGAAACAGCGAACCAGCTTCGATCCTTCCGGCGACGGCCTAACGCACTTCCGAGGAAGCAACTTAAAAGGTAAGACCTGAGGGCACCCTATTTATTGTTTTAGCTCCGGACACGGCATGCCTGGCTGGATGTGAAATACATCCAGCCGAGTATGCGAAGTCCTACATCAAAGACGGCCAAATTTTTGGTCACATTATTTCTCTTCTTTGGCATTTCATTATTCATTTTTTTATTTACTTATCCATTTTATTATTTCACATTTATTTTATTATATATCGTTATTTATTATTCGGCATTTATTTTTTCCATTTATATTTTTGTTTATTTAATTTTATTGTTATTTTATTATTTCCCCTTTTTTATGACCGTTTTGTTAGTGTTCCTAGAACATGCCAAGGATCTCTAAGAGTGATTTGTGTGTGAATAAACAAAAGGAGTTGCAGAAATACTCACAATGATTGGTCGAGAAGTTCAAAACTTTCATGGATGTAATGGAAGCTCCAATCCTTTAAATTGAATTCCGAACTCTATGATTAGTTTCTCTATCACCTTCATTTTCCTCTTGAAGTGCTAGCTTGCTTGAATTTTTACAACAAAAACTCAAAATGGGAGAAGGAGCTCACGACAATTAGCTTGGAGAAGAAATAAAAAATGCTGTGAATAGTAACTCATCACACTTCCAAAGTTGACTTGTTAATTTATACTAAGTTTGTGTGTTGAATTGGTTTGAGTGTTTGATAAGTAAAGCAAGCCTTACTTTCAACAAATCAAATCCATAAAATTAAGCCCAACCACTTCCAGCACTTCCCAACAAATTGATGTAAGTGAAGTGGGTCCCACCACTTTTAAATTCCAAATTTATGTCGGCTAATTCAACACGTAACTTCACTCGATCCCGGGTTCATTTAATCTGATTAAATGATTTTTCTGTCGCGACGTAATTAAATCTAATTTAATTAAAGAATAATGCCTAGCAAAATTATTACGGAAGTCGCTCGTGAATTAATTCCAAATTAATTCGTTCGTTAGAATTTAAATCTAATTTAATTCTGCATTGAAATCCAATTTCAATTAATATATCTAATATATTATTTTAGCCCATATAAATAAATTGAATAGAAAAATCCAATTTAACTATTAAATTTATTTTACCGATTAATTCCAAATTAATCGCGTTCTCTCTTCTAGTCGAATTAATCCCAGATTAATTCTTGCCATAATTAATCCCAAATTAATTTTTATCTCTCATAATTATCCCAGATTAATTTCGTTCGAGTCAAATGTCATCGGTGAATCTATGGGAAGCGACCCAAGAGATCCCTGGATATGTTGGTAGTAAATACGATCATCAAACTATCCGAACAAATGAGTAACCGGTACCATGTTCTTACCAATTTACAAGACATGGTTGGCTTCTAGCAAAACACCGTGCCTACCTAATTCTCCAGAAATATTCTTTAAAGGAATATATAATCTTTATCAGGCATAGTATACTAAGTATTGCATTTTACGTCGGATGTCACATGCTAGGCCTAGGGCTGGGATTGTGTCTGCCCCGTACGAAGCATATTTCAGATCACTGGCAACTAGTCTCTATAATCGGATAATCATGACCTAGTCAAATTATCCTGATGACTGCAGTACTTAAGAGTACTAGTTCTGTATCATACGTGATCATCATCTCCATATGAATGAAGTGATACTTCCATCTTGACATCACACCCAATACACTACGATGTATGATCTCACGAATCAGATAAAACTGTCGAAGTTCATACTTGGATCGTTGACGAGACCGTAATTCTTTAGCCTGTGTTGTAGCCTAGTTGAGCTGGTAACAGAACTACTCATAATCCAATTAGGAATTTGTATAGATCCAAAATGCTTCTTTTGCTGCCTCAGCTGCAGCAATGTATTCCGTTTTTGTTGAATCGGCAACAGTATCTTGCTTGGAAGATTTCCAGCTCACTGTTCCGTTGTTCAAAAAAAATTACGTACCCTGATTGCGACTTACAGTCGTCTTTATCGGTTTGGAAACTTGCAATGGTGAACCTAGTTAATTCAATTTCTCCTTCTCCATATCTAAAGAAAGCATCCTTAGTTCGTCTAAGATACTCAAAGATGTTCTTTACATCAATCCAGTGACCATCACCTGGATAGGCCTGATAGTTACTCCATATGCTCAAAGTATATGAGACACCAGGTCGCGTACATATCTTTCAATGTACGAGTCCTTGAAGAATTCCAACAAATTTTAGATCTATCCCATTAGATCTTTATTCCTAGAATAAAGGTAGCATCTCCCAAGTTTTCATTGAGATTTTAATGAAAGCCAAGCTTTCACCGATTTTTAATATGGAATGTTATTTCCATGAAATAATACACCATCAATGTATAGGACATCGAATGTCAGTGCACTCCCACTAACCTTCTTATATACACAAGAATCATCTTCGTTTTGAATGAAACCATATTGTAATATGATCTCATCAAAACATTGGTTTGAAGAACATAATGCTTGCTTTAATCTATAAAAGGATCGAATTAACTTGCAAATCTTCTTTGCATGTTTCGGCACGACAAAACCGTCAGGATGTTGTAAACATCCTCCAAAAGGTTTTCGTTAAGGAGAGCGGTTTTGACGTTTCGTTGCCATATTTCATAAATGAAATATACAGCACTTGCAAGCATTATCCGAATGGATTTAATAATGGCAACAGGTAAAAGGTTTCGTCGTAATCGACACCATGTTGATGACGATACCTTTCGCTACAAGCCTAGCTTTGTACGTTTGTATGTTGCCATCCATGTTTGTCTTCACCATGAAGACCCATTTGCTACCAATAGGCACAATGCCTTCTGGTACATCAACCAATGTCCAAACTTGGTTGGTATACATGGAATCCATTTCAGACTTCATGGCACTTTACCAAAAACCGAAGTCGATACCTTATATCGTTTCCTCATAACGTAGTCCATTCGTCTTCCTTAATAAGATTGACATCTACATGAGGTGAGATCAGAAACCCATACCTCTTAGGTTTTTTCCTGACTCTCTACGACCTACGCGGTTCTTGTGTATTAGAAGATTGTGGTACAGATTCATCCCTGATGAACTTTTCGTGTTCCGTTAAGGGATCGGTGCTAGGAACAGTATCACTCCAATTTTCATCGAGTTCTATTTTCCTCCCACTTACCACTGTATTTAGGTATTCCTCTTAGGAAAATCGCATGGAGAGCAACAAATATCTTTGTTCTCTTGTGAGTTATGGAATTAGTTTCCTTAGGATAACTAATTACAAATGGGCACTTATCCAATTTGGGTTGTAGTTTGGTACCATCCAAACATTTAATTATATGCCCAGCATCCTCAAACCTTCCGGAATGAGAAAACCAGTTTCTTTCTTGTCCATATTTCTTATGGAGTCTGTCCAATAGACTTTGTCAGAACCTTATTCAAAATAAGTATTGCACTGTTCAATGCATATCCCGTGAAGGAAACTAGTAGCTCAGTGCGACTCATTATTAACCTAACCATGTCTAACAAAGTCCGATTTCTTCGTTCGGACACACAACCTAATTGAGATGTTCCGAGAGGAGTCCACTATTAAAGAATACTATATTCTTTCAAGTAATCGAGAAATTTATTGCTCAAGTATTTTCCACCACGGAACAGCCGTAATGTTTTAATACTTTTGCCAGTCTATTTTTCTACTTCGTGTCGAAACTCTTTGAATTTATCAAAAGTTTCCTATTTGTGTTTCTTAAGAAACACATAACTATAACGCGATGCAACGTCCGTAAAGATTATGAAGTATTTTTATTCACTTATAGCCTAGCTAGACATGGGCGTATATACGTCACCATGAACGAGGGAAAACAGCTCGGTGGCATGTGTACATTTACCGCTAAAAGGCACTTTAGGCACTTTTCCTAATAAACAAGATTCGTAGATGTCATATGATTCAGGATCAAATCTTTTCATAGTATCCATTCTTCAAAAGAGTGGATATACGAGTCTTGTCAATGCATCCCAAACGACAATGCCACAAATAAGTCTCATCTAATTTCTCAGTTTTAGATTTTTGTTTGTCATGTTATATGTTTGAGATTCATTTATATTCTAAATATAAATATTGTTATTCACATCTAATGTGTATATCAATATCATCTTTATAAACAAAACACCTAGTGTTCTGGAACATAAAAGTTTACCAGCAATGGGTTAAACTAGATATAAAGATAATGTTTCTAGTCAAACTAGGTACATTATAACAGTTTCCTAATTTAAGTACATGCCCAAATGGTAGTTCCAAAACTTAGGTTCCCACAGCCAAAACAGCGACTCTCGTCCCGTTTCTGACTCATAGGTCGATCTCAACTGAAGGTAGTCTCATGCTAATCAGCAGATCCCGCACATCAGTACATATGTATATACCACACACAATATCTATAGGCACTGCATTTTTGCATATAAGTCTCGATGATGAGCCTCGTATGGAGGCATTACCCTATAAGTTGTGGAAGTCGCGAGAAACAGACGTCGGAAGGGAAAATTCAGAAATCAATACCTTGTTGGACTTAATTCATTTGCTTAACTTCGAGTTCGCTCATTGGATCTCTGTTTTAAAATTCATCCCTAGCCCACACACGACCAACCCACACGCCCAAGGCCACCAAAAAGGGCCAAGCCACACGCCCAACCCTCCAAGCCCAATCCAAAATATCCAACACATTAAACACATGTTAAAATCCAAATAAAACACCTTCCTAATTTAAATAAATCACATGCCTAATTTAAATAAATCAAATCAAATCACATGTCTAAATTAAAGAAATCAAATCAAATCTCATAAATCCATTTCCTAAACTAAAACAAATCACCTTCCTAATTAAACAAATCATTTCCTTGTAACAATCTAATTAAATATTCCCCAATGATCACACAATCTCCATTTCCTACCCATACAAGGACAACCCTAACCCACTCTTATAAAAAGACCTATCTTCTTCCTCATAATCTGGACGCCCCCTCTCTCTCACTGGACTCTCTCGGTAAAATAAACCCTAATAACTTCTCTCTTCCTTCTCTCTCTAAACACACTCACAGAATCCTCCCTCCAAAACCCTAATCTCTCACTCTTAATACTCACGGCCATAACAAACCCTAAAGGAATATAGACACAGCCCTTCACTACTAAAAAACAACTACACGCACAGCCCCTTCAACCATCAAAAGACATGCAACTTACAACATAACCATAAACCAGCAGCCTCACCGACCAAAAGCAACAACTCTCGGCCAAGCTGACATTCACGATCTTTTTCGGCTCTCTATTTCAAATACCAAACAAACAATAACTCTAAGCACTCAACACCTCCCTCACTTTCTCATTCAAAGACACGCACCCAAACACTTGGATCTCTCATTCTTGCCCACTAACCAAGGCCACAAACTGCCAAAAACACTGCCTTCATTCAAAACGCATGGCCGATGATGAAACAACCCCTACTTTCTCCTAACCGACACAACCACAAACCCTCCCACATGCATCCTCTAAACGACAAATAATGAACCCAAATATCCCTCCATGATCGATACTAAAAAATTCCCCATAATTGCGAAAGCAGTGAGTAAAATTACCCCAAACCGAGACCAAAACTAAGCCTTTAAACGAGACCAAATCATCCCCAAAACAGCCCTCTCTGTAATCGAAAATAACCCCAAAACAGTCCCTAAAATAGCCCCCCGAAACAGTCCCTAAAATAGTCCCAAAATAACCCAAAACAGCCCCCTAAACAACCACCTGAAACAACAGCAAAAATCATCCAAAATAGTGAAGAAAACATAGAAAACAGCGAGCGGAAATAGCGAACCAGCGAACAAAAAAAATAGCAGAAATGTTAACCCTTCCGGCGACTTCCCAACGCACTCCCGGGAAGCTACTTAAAAGGTAAGACCTAAGGTCACCCTTTATTATATTTTATTTTGTCGTCCTGGACACGACATGCTTGGTTGGACGTGAAATACGTCCAACCGGGCATGCAAAGTCCTACATTGAAAACGGCCAAATTATTTGGTCACATGTTTATTATTCCGCATTTATTTTATATTATTAGCCTTTTATTATTTCGCATTTAATTTACGTTTATTTCCATGCATGATTGTCTCTTTAGTTATTTCTTTCACGTTAGGAACTTAATTATCTCTCTTGGATATTTATGTTTAGACAATTATTATTTATTCATATTTCCACATTTATCAACTTAATGTGTTCATGAGATTGCGTGCTTGCTTTTATTTTATTTATTTCCATATATGCAAACTTAGATATAGGTTGTATGCAAACTTAGATATAGGTTATTCTGGCATGTGTATGTTGCGTAGACTTGGTTATATTATTGCGTGAATCCATTCATTACAAGTGGCATAAGTAATGAACCATTCCGAACCCAACGGTTTGAGGTCTTCCCATGCGAAGCGTGAGTGCGGCCTTAAATCATTTCCCAGTTCACGCTGGGTGGCGACTCCTTTATTCTCCGGTTTAGTCCCCTGCGGGCTACTCCGTACTCCAGATCGGGCCACGAGCCTGGAATAGCGTCGCCGATTTCTGTGTCCTACAGTATCAAAATCCAATTTTAAAACTAGCAGTGGATATATTTATGACAAACATACCTGAAGTCGAAGCCTTGCCCGTCTTCACTTCCTTCATGTCTGCCTTGTCCATACGGCAATCACGCTTCCAGTGACCCCATTTGCCACAGTTTAGGCAGACATGTTGGGATATGTCCTTAGTCTTCCCAGAAGACTGTGACGATTTTGCCTTTGCCATTTTCTTCACACCCCTAGAAGACTTCGGCCAAGCCTTGGCCTTCTGAGATGTCGAAGTAAGATGCGCCTTACGTTTCTTGTCCTTTTGGAAGCTCTGGCTCTACCTCCTTGAGCGTAGGCATTAACTCTCCGAAATTTTTCTCTTGGTTGAAGATGAACCCGCCCCAGCTTTCGGGCAGAGACTATAAGATCAAATCTATGGAAGTCTCGACCTCATAGGTAATGCCCTGCTAACCTTAGCTGTTCGATGTCAGCAATCATCTGTGACACATAGTGCTCGACAGATGTACCCTCTGACATGCGCGAGCGAAAGAGCTTCTTTTACAATTCATACTTCTAAGATCTAAGGTTAGATCTATAAAGATCCTTTAATTTCAACATCATGCTATAAGGATCTAATCCTTAGTTCTGACAACGAAATTAAAGAGTCATTGCGGCAAGCATGACAAATTGAGAACTAAAGTTATCATCACAATGAGTCTTCCAAAGCTCATGCTCTACTATTTGCTCAACTACGGGCCATGCTTGAGAGGTTTCTCTATTATATAGAGTAACTTTTTAGCTTCCAGGACTATCATGAGATTCATTTCCCAATATGGAAAATTAGAGCCGTTAAAGACATTATCGTTCATGATTATGTCCGCAACGTTAATCTTTCCAGCCATCTTGATGGCTATAGTCCAACTATCCAATCAATGATTTTGGGTACACTCAAAATGTAATGATTACTATAGTCCAACTATATAGTCAACTGCAAGTGGAGTAGTGTGTTGTACAGTCTAACTTGACTTTGGCCAACAAGTTGTATGAAACCTAGTTTCCTAGTGGGTTAGAATCCAATTAAATAACACATAACCTTGACTTTGGACAAAATGTTGTATGAAACTTAACTAGGTGGATCTCTAAGATCAATTGGATCCCATCCAATTCCTAGATCCAGCAGGTGGACCTCCAAGTCCAAAACATATATCCAATATATGTAAATATATCCAATATATTTCCTAACATTTTCCTCAGAATCAACTAAGCCTTGGCTTTGGCTCAATAATCTTAATGATTCCAGTTAAGCGGGACCCATTGACATTGGAAAAGCTTCGTAATCCACGTCAATAAACTAGAGGTGACCTTGACTTTGGCCAATAGGTCACAACCGCCCAAGACATGCGATATAGAACAAAGCTTTCATGGTTTAAACACATCCACGATGGACATTGATCTTGACTTTGGCCAACAAACCAATGCCAATCTTGGATCTTGAGAGAGAACCACTCAATGGAAGGAAAAACCATTAATATTTGAAGAGGGTTTTTCGCATAAATTGGCAACCAATTTATTATCTTTGATTAGGTCTTATCATACACCCTTAAGCATGCATTCTAAAAGCATAATAAGGCGCGAATAAAATTAATAATGATATGCGGATGGATATATAACAAACTTTGTTCCTAGAACAAATCTCTCATTTTCCTCTCTCCCGCTAGCACTATTCTTACTTCTACCCAATTACATAATACTTCTAAAGAAACCTCATTTACATTGAGGGGAATTGGTGAGAAGAGAAATACAAAGAGAATAGAGATAATAGGCTGGACATGTAGGTCAATTTAATAAATTCTAAATTTATTACAACAATTTCCAAAATTGCCCTCACCCTTCTAATATCCATCCGATATACATTATTCATACAATACATCCATGTATTCACACAAAGCATGTTATTCAATCAATCTAATCTAATTAATTAATTTTCAATTAATGACCATCCAATGTTCAAAGAACGATTTGATTTACGCGAGTCCAACTCGTTTAAGAATAAATACTCAAAGTACATATTCTTGAATTATATCGAACTATAATTTTAAATCCAATTTAATTTGTATTTAATACTAATTCAAATTTAATTCCAAATTTAATAATTACACTTATTTATATGCCTTTTAGAGTTAGATTCTAAATCCAATCTTAATGGGTCTCAAAGGCCCAATTAACATCCAATGTCAATTTAATTAAAGTCCAATGGGCTTTTAATTAATTCATAAGGCATGGGCTTTGGCCAATATGGATCAAACCCAAATGTCAAGGCCCAATAAAGGAATCACCTTTTTTGCCAAAAATCATTTTAGGCCCATTAGGACCAATTAAATTGTTAAAGGCCCAATTATTATTTTTGGACTTTATGGAATGGTTTTAGGCCCAATTTTGATCCAATCCAATTGTCTTAAACCAAGTTTGGCCCAACCAAGCCCATTAAGCCCAATTACAACAAATTAAATTAACACATTATTCCAAATTACATATTAATTTAATTAAAGTGCAATTAACATAATTAATCAACTATGTAATGTTTCCAAAACATTAATTAAATCAATTAATCATGCTCATTAATTCCAATTCATGTCCAACACAAATTGAAGCAAAATCAATCTATACATGCTTCAATTGTTCACGACAATATGGCACAAAGTAGCAATCAATTTGATTTCAATCTAATTAAATCAACATCTAATATTTATTTCATGCTTTAAACACATCCAATGGTCTAATTAACAAAGAATCACAATGAACACACACTAGGATAGATTCGGCCAAGGGGATGGATTTGGGGATTTTTTATCCAATCAATTTTTCTCAAATCCAAAGATGCACAAATCCAATTCATCATCTTCCAAACTCAACCAAACAATCAATTTAGGCAAATCATGCTCCAAACATAAAAATAAAAAACCCAAATTAAAGTCATGAACCCCAGATTTTCAAATTAAACTTAGGATGGCTCTGATACCATTGTTAGTGTTCCTAGAACATGCCAAGGATCTCTAAGAATGATTTGTGTGTGAATAAACAAAAGGAGTTGCAGAAATACTCACAATGATTAGTAGAGAAGTTCAAAACTTTCATGGATGTAATGGAAGCTCCAAGCCTTTAAATTGAATTCAAAACTCTAGGATTAGTTTCCCTATCACCTTCATTTGTCTCTTGAAGTGCTAGCTTGCTTGAATTTTTGGAGCAAAAATTCAAAATGGGAGAAGGAAGCTCACGACAATGAGCTTGGAGAAGAAAGAAAAAATGCTATGAATAGTAACTCATCACACTTCCAAAGTTGACTTGTTAATTATACTAAGTTTGTGTGTTGAATTGGTTTGAGTGTTTTATAAGTAAAGCAAGCCTTACTTTCAACAAATAAAATCCATAAAATTAAGCCCAACCATTTCCATCACTTGTCCAACAAGTTGATGTAAGTGAAGTGGGTCCAACCACTTTTAAATTCCAAATTTAAGTCGGCTAATTCAACACGCAACTTCGCTCGGGCCCGGGTTTGTTTAATCCGATTAAATGAATTTTTCGTCGCGACATAATTAAATCTAATTTAATTAAATAATAATGCCTAGCAAAATTATTACGAAAGTCGCTCGCGAATTAATTCCAAATTAATTCGTTCTTTAGAATTTAAATCTAATTTAATTCCACATTGAAATCCAATTTCAATTAAAATATCTAATATATTGTTTTAGCCCATATAAATAAATTGAATAGAAAAATCTAATTTAACTATTAAATTTATTTTACCGATTAATTCCAAATTAATCGCGTTCTCTCCTCTAGTCGAATTAATCACAGATTAATTCTTACCGTAATTAATACCAGATTAAATTTTCTCTCTCATAATTAATCCCAGATTAATTTCGTTCGAGTCAAATGTCATCAGTGAATCTTTGGGAAGGGACCCAAGAGATCTCTGGATATGTTGGCTGTAAATACGGTCATCGGACTATCCGAACACGTGTGTACCTAGTACCATGTTCTTACCGATTTACAAGACATGGTTGGCCTCTAGCAAAGCGCCGTGCCTACCTAATTCTCCAGAAATATTCTTTAAAGAAATATATAATCTTTATCAGGCATAGTATACTAACTATTGCGTATTACGATCCAATATCGGATGTCACATGCTAGGCCTGGGGCTGGAATTGTGTCTGCCCCGTACGAAGCATATTTCGGATCACTGGCAACTAGTCTCCATAATCGGATAATGATGACCTAGACATATTATCCCGATGACTGCAGTACTTAAGAGTACTAGTTCCGTATCCTACGTGATCATCATCTCCATATGACTGAAGTGGTACTTTCATCTTGACATCACACCCAATACACTACGATTCTCAATAAACCCAGAAGAGGCGTACACGGAACCTGTTAAAGCCCCGGATGACCAAAACCATATCGTAGTGATTGTCGCAAGTATTAGCGATGCAAGTCTCAGGTCAAGACCAAATACACCTACCCTGATTTGGATTCCCATAGACACATAGTCATACTACCAATGAGATTCCGAGGGGTCTATCCAGAGCGAAGTTGTTCCCGTACCATCGGCAAACAGAACCTCCTATCACATTTGCATAAGTATCCAATACTTAAATATATGAGAACTATGTCGTTAAGCTTCCATAACGCGCACATGTATAAGATTAAAGTTCCGAGTTTCATCACAACCATAAATTATGGGTTTAGTTTCAACACATCACATAGATTTCTAAAAGAATAATCAAAGTTAAACAAAGAATCATAAAAGAGAAGAACAAAATAAACTCGGTTGAAGTCGGTAGTCCTCTTCTTTCTTGATGTTGAGTCTCGAAGCTATGCTTGCTTGATGTGTTTTGTTCTCTCTCAATAGTCTATTTGGAGGCTTCCAAAGTATGATCTCTAGGGTTTGGGACAAACTATTATTTTATAGGGAGCTCTGGATACCTTCCTATATATAAATCTTCAAATTCTCTTAAAGTCTGGAAATCGTTATCACATTATGACCCACGTGTTCCAGCATCGCGATGTGCATATTGATTAAGCGTCGTGAATCTAAAAATGTCACATCACGACGTAGAATAAAATTACATTCTACCTCATTTTTCTTCATGAGCACGTCGAGACGTGGTACTCATGTCTTTATATTATGCATAATTTCCCTTCATTTTTGCTGTTTCTTCACTTGTTAAGTCCGCTTCAACCTTTTTTTTGCTCTGAACCTACATAATAAACACGAAACATATCAAAATGCTCATAAATCTCGAGATAACTCACAAAATGCCAGTTAGAGTGGTGGTAAATTATATCACCCTGTCAGATGCAGGATGCTACTGACAGGAGAAAGGATTAACACATCTACATAAACCTCCAAATTTACAGAAAAATAGACATGATGTATCCTAAAACTGGACAACCTAGATCACAATCCAGCATAAAAACGAAACCTGAAGAAGAAATCAAATATACAAAAGGACCTCAGGTCCACATAAAACACATCAAGCTCGAAATCAATACTTAAGGGCTCCGTGCCCACAGCATCATATGCAAATAAAAAAATTTACTTAATCAATATAAAAACAACGTGCTAAACATGACGAATAATATAGTAATTATAGACCCTAAACCTATAAGACTTTACCCAGGACACTTGCGAGGGTGACTACAACTTGGGTAATCCTTGTCTCGTGCTTGACTTTCAAAGTTGAAAAGGTTGACCAGTCTGGAAACCAACCATCAAAACTAGCAAAAATTGTTTGGTGTGAGTTATAAAACTTAGTAAGTAACCACGCTCGTACTAGAAAAAAAAACACACAAGTCAAGCATATCAGAAGCTTTTCAAAATTATCAAGTTATTACTAGTTCAGATTTATCAACTTTTAACAATCTTCTATTGTTTACACATGCCAAATCCTCATATATATATATATATATATATATACACACACACACACACAACACATATATATATATATATATTATATATATATATATAATATATATATATATATATATATATATATGTGTGTGTGTGTGTGTGGTGTGCCAATCTAATATCCAAACTCCAAAGCATACAAAGCAAAAATCTGAATATCACAGAGTATGTCATTTAACATCAAATCCATTTCGATCACGTGAATCATGAAGTCACATATTTATACTTTATCACGAATAAGCATCTTGAAAATGTCATCAAATCGGTAAGTGAAATAAACTTTCTTCAATTCAAAACAAACTTTCTTTAATTCCGATAGCATTACAATAGCTTAACATCCGTGACATATGCATTCACATATATTAGTTTAGAAATCATAGTTAACTCCTCTTTTATTCATACAAATCCAATTTACGAATTCTTACTTGGAGACATGTCTAGCACCAGAAGCTTACAAACACATCCAGTCTCTTTCACAATATACATATAGACAATAACAAACTTAGCAAACAAATTTTACAACATCTTATATTCGCACCGGTTTTCAAGTCATTCATTAATTCCATGTAAGCATACAGAGTCCATACATATCAATAAATCTATTATAAACACATATACACTCATACATACATAGAATTATCGTGCAACCGACAACGAAGCATACATAACAGTCAATACATCAAACAACACATAACCCAAAAAACACATACATATAGACTGGTTGTTAGTGTCCTACACATGCCACAAGATCACTAAGATTGATTTGTGTGTGAATAAATCAAATGGAGTTGCGAAAATACTCACATTGATCAGATTTAAGATTTCAAAAATTCCTTCTTTATTGGAAGCTCCAAGCCTTTGATTTGAATTCCAAACTCAAGGGTGAGTTTCCTTATCACATTAATCAACTCCTTGAAGTGCTAGCTTGCTAGAATTATTGCAACAAAAACTCCATGGGAGAGGGAGAAGCTCACGACATTTAGGAGAGAAGAAGAGAGTTTTGTGATTTCTGAATAGTTAGTCTTACTTCAAAAGTTGACTTGCCTTTAAATACTAATTTTGTGTGTTGGATTTGGTTTGAGTGTTTTAAAAGCAATCTAATCTTTACTCAACCAAATAACAACTTCCATCAAATGTCAAACATCTTGATGTAAGTCAAGTGGGTCCCACCACTTTTAAATTCCAAATTTAAGTCAGCTAATCCAACACGCAACTTCGCTTGGGCCCGAGTTTATTTAATTCCGAACTAAACAAATTTTTCGTCACGACGTAATTAAATCTAATTTAATTAAATAATAATGCCTTGCAAAATTATTACGAATGTAGCTTGCGAATTAATTCTAAATTAATTCGTTTGCCCGAATTAAAATCCAATTTCAATTCCGCTTTGAAATCTAATTTCATTTAATATATCCAATATATTATTTAATCGATTAATTCCAAATTAATCGCTTTCTCTCTTTTCGACGAATTTAATCCCAGATAAATTCTCGACCCAATTAATCCCAGATTAATTCTTTCTCTGATAATTAATCCCAGATTAATTCTTGCCGTAATTAATCCCAGATTAATTTTCTCTCTCATAATTAATCCTAGATTAATTATGTTCGAGTTAAATGTCATCGGTGAATCTTTGGGAAGCGACCCAAGAGATCCTGGATATGTTGGCAGTAAATCTGGTTGTCGGACTATCCAGACACGTGCGTACCCGGTACCACGTTCTTACCGATTTACAAGACATGGTTGGCTTCTAACAAAGCATCGTGCCTACCCAAATCTCCAGAAATATATTCAACATGGAATACATGTAATCTATATTAGGGATAGTATACTAAGTATTGCGTATTGCGATCCTATATCGGATGTCACATGCTAGGCCTAGGGCTAGAATTATGTCTGCCTTGTACGAAGCACATATCAGATCACTAGCAACTAGTCTCTGTAATCGGATAATCATGACCTAGTCATACTGTTCACATGGTACAAAGGTGGGCGACGCTGTCCGGACTCGCGGCCCGGTCGGGAGTATAGAATAGCCTGCAGGGGACTAAATCAGAGAATAAAAGAGTCGCCACCCAGCGTGAACTGGGAAATGATTTAAGGCCGCACTTGTTGGGTTTCTATTAAGTCCCAAGGATCAATTCAAGCAATGAAACACATGTGAATACTCAACGAAGAATGGCGGAATCATACTTACATTGATCGGTTTGCGATGCGATGAACACAAGCCCTTGTGCTCTTCCTAGAAGCTCTCGGCAGTGAGCTTTTTGTGCTCATCCAAATTCGGCCATGGTCCTCCATTGATGCTCCAAGCTCCAAGTGGTGATTCCATGCTCACAAGTCGGTTTCCCTATCACCTTCGCAAGACCCCGAATGTGTGCTAGCACTCTCAAAATTTTGCCATAAAATTTCCTTTGCTTCTTCTTCATGTCTCGGCAGTTGCAGAATTTTTGAAGAATAAATAGCCCTAGGCCGAGAGCAGGAGAGGAAAGAAAGAGAAGTTATGTTTAGTTGTTTTGGTTGTTGGAGATTTGTGTATCTAATACACATAATTGAAATTCAAAATTCCATTTACCAAAAGTCAAAGGCAAAAAACAATTAATGCCTTCCAACTACCACCATCAATCAATATTGACATGTTGTCAATCACTCAAAGTGATTAGACATCACATCAATCGATTGACTAGTGATTTGACGTTTGATGTGACTTGTGGGCCGTACTTAAATTCGCAATGCGAGTGCACCCGCAAACACTCTCGGGCACGGGTTCGCTAATTCCGAATTAACGAATTTTCCGTTGCGACGTAATTAAATAATTATGCCTAGCAAAATTACTATTCACGTCGCTAACGAATTAATTCTAAATTAACTCGTTCGCCCGAATTAAAATCTAATTTTAATTCCGCGTCGAAATCCAATTTCGTATAATGTATCCAATATATTATTTTATCGATTAATTCCAAATTAATCGTTCTCTCTCTTTAAATAATATTTATCCCAGATAAAATATATCTGCAATTAATCCTATATTAATTTTCTCTCTCTTATAATTAATCTAAGATTAATAAAGTGCGAGTCATACGTCATGGGTGAATCTTCGGAAGCGACCCATGAGATCCCCGGATATGTTGGTAGTAAATCTAGTCGTCGGACTATCTGAACACGTACGTACCTAGTACTACATTTTTACCGATTTACAAGACATGGTTGGATTCTAGCAGAGCACCGTGCCTACCCAATTCTCCAGAAATATTCTTACTGGAATATGTGATCTATATCAGGCGTAGTATACGTAGTATTGCGTATTTCGATCCAGCATCGGATGTCACGTGCAAGGCCTGGGGCTGGAAATGTGTCTGCCCCGTACGAAGCATATATCGGATCTCTGGTAACTAGTCTCTATAATTGGATAAAAATGACCTAGTCATAATATCCCGATAGCTGCAACATATAAGAGAACCAGTTCCGTATCCTACGTGATCATCATCTCCACTATGACTGGATTGATACTTCCATCTCGACATCACACCCAATACACTACGATTCTCAATATACCCAGAGGAGGCGTACACAGAACCTGTTAAAGCCTTGGACGACCAAAACCAAAGCATATTGATTGTCACAAGTATTAGCGGTACAAGTCTCAGGTTAAGACCAAATACACCTACCCTGATTCGGACTTCCATAAACACACAGTCATACTACCAATGGAATTCTGAGGGGTCTATCCAGAGCGAAGCTGTTTCCTGTACCATCGGTAAACACAACCTCCTATTACACTTGCATGAGTATCCTATACCCTAATAACGAGAACTATGCCGTTATGCTCCCACAACGCGCACAAGTGTAATACTAGTCTATTCCGCATTATCAATGTCCAATCTCGATAATACTACTACTAGGGAAATTTAATGATTAAACCTTCGTGGATTGACACTGTCTCATATCATCTCAATCCGGAACTAATCATATGGACCTTTCATCATTTATACATCTTGGTAATCTAATTACAAATGATAAAAGGGCAATTTCCTTTGTCAGATAGTTAATTTGTACAACAACACCATGATCTGTACAAATAGTGATGCTATTGGCATAACTGTCCAATAATCTCCCACTTGGCCTATAGCCAATCACTCAAGTGTCCTACACCCGAACTATGTACGGTTTGCTCAAACTTCTGCTGTGGAAAGGCTTTCGTCAGTGGATTTACAAGGTTATCATCTGATGCGATTTATTCGATCATCACATCGCCACGATGTATGATCTGAACAAATCAGATGAATATTTGAAGTATATATCTGGATCGTTGATGAGACCACTAATTCTTTAGCCTGCGTTGTAGTCTAGCTTAACTGCTAACAGAACTATATCTAATCTAATTAGATTATTATCAATCCAGATGGCTTCTATTGCTGCCTCAGCTGCAGCAATATTCCACATTCGTTGTTTATTCGATAACAGTATCTTGTATGGAAGATTTCCAGCTCACTGTTCCGTTATTCAAACTTTATAGTACCTTTTATTACGACTTATAGTCGTTATTATCGGTTAGGAAACTTGCAATAGTGAACCTAGTGTTGGACAAAATGACCCATAGCGTCAATATTTGCACAGATCATTGTGTTGTTGTAGCAAATTAACTATGTGACAAGGAAATTGCACTCTCATCATTTGTGATTAGATCACCATAGATATATAAAAAGAGAGAGGTCCCTATGATTATTTCCTGGATTGAGAATGATATGAGACAGTATCAGTCCCCGAAGGATTAATCATTAAATATCCCTAGCCAGAGTATTATCGAGACTGGACATCGATAATGCGGAATAGGCTAGTATTGCACTTGTGTGCGTTGTGAGGGCACAACGGCATAGTTCTCATATATATAAGTATCAGATACTTATGCAAGTGCGATAGGAGGTCGTGTTTCACCGATGGTACGGGAAACAGCTTCGCTCTGGATAGACCCCTCGGAATCCCATTGGTATTATGACTATGTGTCTATGGGATGCCGAATTCAAGGTAGGTGTGTATAGTCTTAACTTGAGACTTACATCGCTAATACTTACGATAATCGATAGACTTTGGTCTTGGTGGTACAGGGCTTTAACCGGTTCTGCTACACCACTTCTGGTTTATCAGAGAGTCGTAGTGTATTGGGTGTGATGTCAAGACGGAAGTATCACTTCAGTCATAGTGGAGATGATGTCACGCAGGATACGGTACTAGTGCTCTAGAGTGATGCGCATCCAATCGGGATATTGTGACCAGGTCATGAATATCCGATTATAGAGACTATGTTACCAGACATCCGATATGTGTTTCGGACGGGGCAGACACTTATCCAGCCCCGCCCTAGCACGTGACTATCCGATACTGGCCGATATGCACGATACAATGGTATACGACGCTTGATACAGATCTTAATATTCTTAAATGGATATGTCTGGAGAATTGGGTAGACTTGGTGCTTTGTTAGGAGTCGACCTTGTCTCGTAAATCGGTAGAACGTAGTACATGGTACGTACGTGATTCGGATACTCCGACGACCGCATTTACTGCCAACTTATCCGGGGATCTCATGGGTCGCTTCCCGATAATCCACCGATGACGCATAACTCGCACTCTTAAATAATCTGGGATTATATAGTAGAGATAGAAAATTAATCTAGGATTAATTACATAGATATTTTATCTAGGATAAAATATCATCTAGAGAGATAACGATTAATTTGGAATTAATCAATTAAATTAATATATTCGATATATTAAACGAAATTATATTTCGACGCGGAATTAAAATTAGATTTTAATTCGGGCGAATGAATTAATTTAGAATTAATTCGTTAGCGACGTGAATAGTGAATTCGCTAGGCGTAATCATTTATTACGACGCGACGGAAAAATCATTAATTTGGAATTAGCGAACCCGAGCCCGAGTGTGATTGCGAGCGCATTCGTATTTCGAATTCGAGTGCGTCAACGCAAGTCGCATCAAGCGTCAAATCATTCATCACATCAAGCATCAAATCATTCGTCACATCAAGCGTCAAATCAAATGTCACTTTAAGTGATGTGATTGATTGATGTGATTGATTGATTGAAAGACATGTCACTTTATTAAAGTTGATATGACTTAAAGTTGATGTGAATAGTTGATGCAAGTGGTTGGAAAGCATCTTTAGCTTTTTGGCTCCAACATTTACTTGATTTTGAATTAAAGTAAATGGTAAATCATTTTTTATATTTTGGAAAATATAAAATGAAATTGATTTACACTTTTGGAAATTAATTACACAACTTTCTTCTCTCTCTTTTCTCTCTTCAAACTCACGCCCAAAGCATGAAAATGCTCACTGGTTTTTGAAGCCAAAGTGGCGTGAATAAAGGAAGCAAGAGTTGGGTTTTTGTGGCAAAAACTGCAAGTGCTAGCACACTACGAGACTTGCGAAGGTGGTAGGGAGGTTCACCCATGAGCCGGGATCCGTCCGACGAGGCTTGGAGCTCCGTTTCTTAGCTCAAAATCTGATTTGTGAGAGCAGTGGACTGCTGCAGTGGCGCCACCAAAATAGTGAGCAAAGTGGCTTCATTCCTCTCCAAATCGACTCAACCGATCGATGTGAGTATTCCCCTACCTCCGTTGATGTATTCACACATGATTTTCATGTCTTGTTTGATCTTGGGACCTAGATAATAACCAACAATGGCATCAAGAGCCTAGGTTCAAGCATGAAAAATGTAGGGCTTAAAATTTGGGTAAATGTTTGTTGAGCATGATTTGAATAAATTGATTGTTTAAGTATGCTTATAACATGTTTAATTTCATTTTGGTTGGACCAATTTGTTGAAAAATGATTTGGAATTATTTTCCCAAATTGATTACCTTGGCCGAATGTATAGCTATTTTGGGTTCTTGGAAATTTTTTGTTTTTTGATTCATTAGATGAATTGGAATCATAATGTTTGATGTTAATTTGAGGTCAATTGGATTTTACTTTGAATTGGACAAAAAAACCCCAAAAATTCTATGTTGGCCGAATGGTTTGATTGCCCTAATGTCTTGGTATTTTTTGATTTTATGACATTGGATGTGTATGAAATCATTTAGGATGTTGATTTAATGTCGATTGCGGTTCGATTGGATTGAAACCAAATCGGACAGACAAAAATCCATCCTTTGGCCGAGAGCATTAAAGCATGTAATGGGTTTGATTTTTTCATTTATGTGTGTTGACATATGATAATGATAATGACCATGATTATTATGTAAATCATGTTTTAGAAATGTTGATTTGTAATTGATCATGTAATACACTTTGGTAATTAAATTGGGAAATTGGATTTTTTGAATTTAATTATTTGGGCCTATTTTGATATTGGGCTTCTAATGTTGAATTGGGCCTATTGGGCTTGATTTTATCAAGTTGGGTTTAGGCCAAGTGGATTGGATCCAATTGGGCCCAAAACTTAATCATAAAGCCCAAATGCGACTTAATGAACCTTTAAAGTTCAATTGGGCCTAATGGGCCAAGATTGATTTATGGGCTTATGGGGTAAATCCCGGATTGGACTTTGGTTATCGGTTTGACCCGAGTTGACCAAAGTCCACGCCTTAAGAAATCAATTAAAAGCCCATTGGACTTTAATTGAATTGACGTTGGACGTTAATCGGTCTTTGAGACGCGTTACGATTAAATTTGGAATTTAAATCGTAAAAGGTTTATTAATAAAGTGTAATGTTTAATTTGGAATTGAATAGTGAATTAGTATTAAATACATGTTAAATTAGATTAATGATGTAGTTTAATTTAATTCATGAATTCGTACTTTAAGTACTTATTCGCAAAAACGAGTTTGACTCGAACAAAATCAAATCGATGTTTGAACATTGGATGATCACTTAATTATCAGATTAATTAATTTGATTAGATTGATTGATAGCATGCTTATGTGTGTGAATACGTGGTTGTGTTGTATGTATAATGTATATCAGATGGATATTAGATGGGTGGGGCAATTTTAGAAATGTTGTAATAAATTCGATTTATTAAATTGGACCTACGTGTCCAGCCTTATCACCTTCATTCTCTTTGTATTCTCTTCTCACCTATTCCCCTCCATGTAAATGAGGTTTCTTTAGAAGTGTAGTGTAACGGGTAGAAGTAATACAAGTGCTAGCTTGAGTGAGAAAGGAGAGAGATTTGATCTAGGATCAATGTGTTAAGTATCCATCCGCATATCATTATTATTTATTTTCATACTCGCTTTATTATGTATTTAGAATGCATGTTTAAGGGGTATGATGATGAGACCTTAACAAAGATAATTAAATTGGTAGCCAATTTGCACGCGAAAAACCCTCGTTAAATATCAAGGGTTTATTTTCCTTCCATTGAGTGATTCTTGCTCAAGATCCGAGATTGGCAGGGGTTGTTGGCCAAAGTCAAGCCCTTGTCCGTCGAAGATGTGTTTTAATCACGAGGCTTTTTTCCATATCGGTGTCGTGTCCAAGTTGTAGTTTGTTGGCCAAAGTCAAGACCACTTCTTGTCCATTGACATTGATTACGAAGCTTCCATGTCAATGGGTCCGCGCTTGACTGGGATCACTAGGTTTGTTGTGCCAAAGCCAAGGCCTAGTTGATTCAGAGGAAAAGGGTTAGGGTATATATTCGATATATAGGCATATATTAGATATATGTTTGGGACTTGGATGTCCACCTACTGGATCTAGGAGTTGGATGGGATCCATTGATCTTCGAGATCTACCTAGTTAATTATCATACAATTTGTTGGCCAAAGTCAAGATTGTGTGATATTTAACGGGATCCTAGCCCACTAGGAAACAACACGGTTTCCCGAGTACTCGACAGAGGGTTAGAGGCTCGACGAAAAACAGTGGGAGGCAAGTATTGAATTTGCAACATTCGTTCGAATACTCGCTAAACGCGCTCATCTATATTTTACTCGTCATATTAATCAAAAGTATTAGTTGGACTAATATTTTATGTTGTTTTAAATATATATATATAGTTGGACTATATACAAACTCATTCGATATATAGTTGATTTTATAATTGGATTATAGTAATCAATAAATTGAATTAAAATTATAGTTGATTAAATAATTGGATTATTGTAATCATTATAATGAATAGTACCTTATTAAATTGATTAATAGTTGGACTATTGAAATCAAGAAAGAATTGAAAAGTTGAATATTTAAAATATATAATCATTGGATTAAATGTTTTAAACGATTTAATTTTCATTGGGAATTAATAATAGGTTACTTTATTGGATAAAATAACTTGTTATATCTAAGCCCATAATTAAGCAAATAAGTAGAGCATAAAATCTTTGGAAGATTTATGTGATGATGACTTTAGTGCTTAATTTAATATACTTGTCAATAATCTATCTTTAGATTAAAAGGTATTAAAATTGCAATTTATAATTCTTAGAGAATTGATTTGACTGTTCTACTGGAGATAAAGTCAAAGTTTGCAATTGGGCATGTTGCACAAGGTGCACATCATTTCGATATTCTAAAACCCAAGGCTTGGCCAAAGTTTGTGAAATATTGAAAAGATATTGACATATCCCAAAGTGACTAACATTTGGATATGGCAGACACGAAGGAATTAAAGAAAGGGCGAGGCTCTGACTTTAAAATATTTGTCAGAGTTATGTTCACTACTAGTATTGAAATTGGATTTTAAATACTTAGTGTGGTACATTAAGTAGATGTATTGATGTTCAGAATCCGCTATGAACATAAAGTGTTTTATTATATAAAGATGATACTGAGATAAACACATTAGATGTGAATAACAGAATTTATATTTTGAATATAATAAGATCTCAAGCATATAAAAATGACAAATAAATAGCTCAATTGATTTGATCAATAGAGACTTATTTGTGGCATTGTTGTCTAGGACACAATTAAACGAGACTCGTATATCCACACTTTTGAAGAGTGGGTACTAGGACTGATTTGACTATTCAAAAAGGTCTGCGAATCTAGTTTATTAGGTAAAGTACCTAAAATACTATTTACTTGGTAATAGTAAAAGGGCCACCGATCTGTTAGCCCTATTCATGGTGAAGTAAGTGGGCCCATATCTAGCTAGGCTAGATGTGAACATGAATATTTCGTGACCTTAACGGATGTGGCATCACGTTATGGTTATGTGTTTCTTTTGAAGAACACAAATCAAAACTTTAAAGTTTCGACACGAAGTAAATAAACAGATCGGCTATAGTATTATTCCGCCACGGTAAGACCGTAATGGAAAATACTTAAGCAGTAAGTTTCATACGTACATGAAAGAGTACGATATTCTTTCAAATGAGGACTCCTCCCGAGACACGTCAGTTAGACGGTGTGTGTCCGAACTAAAAACCGAATTTTGTTGGACATGATTAGGTTTATCACGAGTCGCTCGCTCTGAGCTATTGTTTCCTTCAATAGGATATGTATTAACAGTGCAAAACTTATTTAGAATAAGGTTCCATATAAATCTGTTTGACAGATGTCATGTAAGATATGAACAGGGAAGAAACGAGGTTTCTCATTCCTGATAATTTGGGTATGCCAGGCATAACGTTTGGATGATACCAAACTAAGGACCCAAATTGGATAAGTGCCAATATAGGTTATCCTAAGGGAAACCTTAAGTATAGTACTTATAAATCTCACATGAGAACAATGTGATTGTTGCTCACCATGCGGTTTTTCCTGAGAGGAATACCGATATGCAGTGGTCAGTGGGAGGATAGTGATACTCGATGAAAATCGGGTAAGTAATACTGTTCTAGGCACGAAGTCCTTAATGGAACACAAATAGTTCATCTATGATGAATCTATACCATTAATCTTCAAATACACAAGAAACTCGTAGATCGGATAGAGTCAGAAAACAACCTAGCGTATGGGTTTCTGATCTAACCTCATAAAGATGTCAATCTTATGAAGGTATATCCACCGACTACGTTTTGAGGAAGTGATACGAGGTATCGACTCCCTATTATGGCAAAGTGCCATGAGTCCGAAATGGATTCCATGTATAACAACGATTTTGGATACTAGTTGTTGTACCACAAGGCATTGTGCCTATTGGTACATTAAATGTCTTCAAGGAAGACATACATGGAAGGCAACATACCAACGTACAAAGCTGGGCTTTTGACGGAAAGGTATCGTCATCAACATTGTGTAATAACGGTTCAACCTTTTACCTGTTGCCATGGTAAATCCATTTTGAAGATGATTGTTGATAACTGCGTATTTCATTTATGAAATATGTCAGTTATAGATCAAAATCGCTTTCCTGAAAAGGAAACCTTTTGGAGGATGTTTACAACATCCTGACGATTTTGTATAACCGACAAACAAGGTTTGAGGGTTATTCGATCCATGTTTGGATTAATGCAAGCATAAGGTTCTTGGAACTGACGTTTTGAAATAATCATAATGGTTTATGATTTGAATCAAAACGAAATAATTCTTGTGTATATAAGGAGGTTAGTGGGAGAGTGCACTGACAGTTAAATTCCCATATAGCAATTGATAAAATCTTGGCTTTCAATAGAAATTCTCCGTAGAATTCTGGGGAGTAAAACCTTTATTCGAGGAATAAAGATCTACTGGGATAGATTTGGAGTTGTTAACACTCTCTGGGAAATTGTACATTTAAAATGTACTTGTATTGGTGTCTCATACGCTTCGAGCATATAGAGTCACGATCAGGTCAATCCAAGTGATTGTCACTGGATTGAAATTAAGAACATCTGTTAGTATCTCAGAGAACTAAAGATGCTATCTTAAACTATGGAGAAGGAGAACTTGAAGTGACTGGGATCACTGCTGCAAGTTTCCAAACGATTAAATAATACGGTACTATTAAGTTTGAACACTGGGACAGTGAGCTGGAAATATTCCGAGCAAGATAACCGTTGCCGAATAAACAACAAATGCGGATTATTGCTGCAGCTGAGGCAGCAATAGAAGCCATTTGGATCGAAAATAAATCTAATTAGATTAGATATAGTTCTATTAGCAGCTGAGCTAGGCGTCAGCACATGCTAAGGAATTAAAGGTCTCATCGACGATCCAGATATATACTTCTATATCATCTGATTCGTTCGGATCATACATCGTGGCGATGTGATGATCGTATAAATCGCATCAAACGATAATCAAACAAATCCGCTGACGAAAACCTTTCCTCAGCAATTTGAGCGAACCGTACATAGTTCGGGTGTGGGACACTTGAGTGACTGGCTATGTTCCAAGTGGGAGATTGTTGGACAAAATGACCCATAGCGTCACTATTTGCACAGATCATTGTGTTGTTGTAGCAAATTAACTATGTGACAAGGAAATTGCACTCTCATCATTTGTGATTAGATCACCATAGATATATAAATGATGAGAGGTCCCTATGATTAGTTCCTGGATTGAGAATGATATGAGATAGTATCAGTCCCCGAAGGATTAATCATTAAATATCCCTAGCCGGAGTATTATCGAGACTGGACATCGATAATGCGGAATAGGCTAGTATTGTACTTGTGTGCGTTGTGAGGGCACAACGGCATAGTTCTCATATATATAAGTATCGGATACTTATGCAAGTGCGATAGGAGGTCGTGTTTCACCGATGGTACGGGAAACAGCTTCGCTCTGGATAGACCCCTCGAAATCCCATTGGTATTATGACTATGTGTCTATGGGAGGCCGAATTCAAGGTAGGTGTGTATAGTCTTTACCTGAGACTTACATCGCTAATACTTACGATAATCGATAGACTTTGGACTTGGTGGTACAGGGCTTTAACCGGTTCTGCGTACACCACTTCTGGGTTTATCAGAGAGTCGTAGTGTATTGGGTGTGATGTCAAGACGGAAGTATCACTTCAGTCATATTGGAGATGATGTCACGCAGGATACGGTACTAGTTCTCTTGAGTGATGCGCATCCAATCGGGATATTGTGACCAGTCATGAATATCCGATTATAGAGACTATGTTACCAGACATCCGATATGTGTTTCGGACGGGGCAGACACTTATCCAGCCCCAGCCCTAGCACGTGACTATCCGACTGGGCCGATATGCACGAATACAATGGTATACTACGCTTGATACAGATCTTAATATTCTTAAATGGATATGTTCGAAGAATTGAGTAGACTTGGTGCTTTGCTAGGAGTCGACCTTGTCTCGTAAATCGGTAGAACGTAGTACATGGTACGTACGTGATTTGGATACTCCGACGACCGCATTTACTGCCAACTTATCCGGGGATCTCATAGGTCGCTTCCCGATAATCCACCGATGACGCATAACTCGCACTCTTAAATAATCTGGGATTATATAGAAGAGAGAGAAAATTAATCTAGGATTAATTACAGAGATATTTTATCTAGGATAAAATATCGTCTAGAGAGAGATAACGATTAATTTGGAATTAATCGATTAAATTAACATATTCGATATATTAACGAAATTAGATTTCGACGCGGAATTAAAATTAGATTTTAATTCGGGCGAACGAATTAATTTAGAATTAATTTGTTAGCGACGTGAATAGTGAATTCGCTAGGCGTAATCATTAATTACGACGCGACGGAAAAATCGTTAATTTGGAATTAGCGAACCCGAGCCCGAGTGTGATTGCGAGCGCATTCGTATTTCGAATTCGAGTGCGGCAACGCAAGTCGCATCAAGCGTCAAATCATTCGTCACATCAAGCGTCAAATCATTCGTCACATCAAGCGTCAAATCAAATGTCACTTTAAGTGATGTGATTGATTGATGTGATTGATTGATTGAAAGACATGTCACTTTATTAAAGTTGATATGACTTAAAGTTGATGTGAATAGTTGATGCAAGTGGTTGGAAAGCATCTTTAGCTTTTTGGCTCCAACATTTACTTGATTTTGAATTAAAGTAAATGGTAAATCATTTTTTATATTTTGGAAAATATAAAATGAAAATGATTTACACTTTTGGAAATTAATTACACAACTTTTTTCTCTCTCTTTTCTCTCTTCAAACTCACGCCCAAAGCATGAAAATGCTCACTGGTTTTTGAAGCCAAAATGGCGTGAATAAGGAAGCAAGAGTTGGGTTTTTGTGGCAAAAACCGCAAGTGCTAGCACATTACGAGACTTGCGAAGGTGGGAGGGAGGTTCACCCATGAGCCGGGATCCGTCCGACGAGGCTTGGAGCTCCGTTTCGCAGCTCAAAATCTGATTTGTGAGAGCAGTGGACTGCTGCAGTGGCGCCACCAAAACAGTGAGCAATGTGGCTTCATTCGTCTCCAAATCGACTCAACCGATCGATGTGAGTATTCCGCTACCTCCGTTGATGTATTCACACATGATTTTCATGTCTTGTTTGATCTTGGGACCTAGATAATAACCAACACCTAGTCACTTCAAGTTCTCATTCTTTATATTTTAAAACGGCATCCTTAGATCTCTAAGATTCTAAAGGATGTTCTTCACATCAATCCAATGACTATCACTTGGATTGGCCTGATTGTGACTCCATATGCTCAAAGCATATGAGACACCAGGTCGCGTACATTTTTCAATGTACGAGTTCTCGGAGAGTACCAACAACTTTTAGATCTATCCCAGTAGATCTTTATTCCTAGAATAAAGGTTGTCTCTCCCAAGAATTCTACAGAGAATTTTCATGAAAGCCAAGCTTTCACTAATTTTATTATGGGAATGTGTCAGTACGCTCCCACTAACCTCTTTATATACACAAGAATCATTTTCGTTTTGAATTAAATCATATACCATTATGATTACATCAAAACGATAGTTCCAAGAACCCAATGCTTGCTTCAATCCATCCTTGAATCGAATAACCTGCAAACCTTGTTTGCTTGTTTTGGTACGACAAAACCGTCAGGGTGTTGTAAACATCCTCCAAAAGGTTTCCGGGAAGAAAAGCGGTTTTGGCATTCAGCTGCCATATTTCATAAATAAAACATGCAGCAAAAACAAGCATTATCCAAATGGATTTACCGTGGCAACAAGTAAAAGGTTTCGTCGTGATCAAAACAATGTTGATAACGATACCTTTTCGTTACAAGCCCAGCTTAGTACATTGGTATGTTGCCTTCCACGTATGTCTTCCTTGAAGACTAAATAGTACCAGTAGGCACAATGCCTTTTGGTACATCAACTAGTATCTAAACATCGTTGGTATATATGGAATCCATTTCGGACAACATGGCTCTTTGCCATAATAGGGAGTCGATACCTTGTATCACTTCCTCATAAGTAGTCAGTTCGTATTCCTCAATAAGATTGACATCTTTATGAGGTGAGATCAGAAACTCATACCCCAGGTTGTTTTCTGACTCTCTCCGACCTACGCGGTTCTTGTGTATTCGAAGATTATTGGTATAGTATCATCCTTGATGAACTATTTGTGTTCTATTAAGGAATCGGTGCCTGGAATAGTATTACTCTGATTTTCATCGAGTTTTACTTTCCTCCCACTTACCACTGCATATAGGTATTCCTCTTAGGAAAACCGCATGTTGAGCAACAATTGGATTGTTCTCGTGTGAGTTGTATAAGTACTATACTTTGGTTTCCCTTGGATAACCTACAACTTAGGCACTTATCCGATTTGGGTTCTAGTTTGGTATCATCCAAACATATGCCTAGCATACCCAAATCTTCAGAAATAGAAAACACCTGGTTTCTTTCCTGTTCATATCTAATATGAAGTCTGTCAAACAGATTTTTATGGAACCTTATTCAAAATAAGTTTTGCACTGTTTATCTTATCCGTTGAAGGAAATGGTACCCAGTCAAACGACTCATGATTGACCTTATCATGTCCAACAAAATTCGGTTTCTCGTTCAACACACCATCAACTGACATGTTTCCGAGAGGAGTCCTCATGGAAAGAATACTATAATTCTTTCAAGTATACGAGAAACTTGGTGCTTAAGTATTTTCATCATGGTCTAACCGTGACGGTGTTTTGACACTTTGCCGATCTGTTTGTTTATTTCATGTCGAAACTCTTTGAATTAATCAAAAGTTTCCGATTCGTGTTTCAAAAGAAACACATAACTATAACGTGATGCATTCCGTAAAGGTCACGAAACATTCATATCCACCTCTAGCCTAGCTAGACATGGGCCCACTTTGTCACAATGAACGAGGGCTAACAGATCGGTGGCACTTGCACTTTTACCAAGTAAAAGTTATTTTAGGAGTCACTTTGCCTAATAAACTAATTCGTGAGACATCATTTGAATAGACTCAAATTGTGTCCCTAGTACCCCACTCTTCGGAAGTGTGGATATACGAGTCTTGTTTAATTTGTCCCAGACAACACTGCCACTTATAAGTCTCAAAGCTGATCAAATCAGTTTGAGCTATTGTTTTTACATGTCATATGTTTGAGATTTTATTTATATTCAAATATCATACTGTTATCACATCTAATGTGTTTATCTCAATATCAATCTTCTAATATAATAAAACACTTTGGTGTTTCTAGATGTTGGTTTCTATAATATGTCCCAAGGAAAGATTAAGCATTTGAAATACAATAAATGAATATATATTTAACTTTGAAGTATGGCGGAATCATACTTACAATGCTTTGTTGATGAAGAAAATCAAACCATGATGGAAGCTCCAAGGTTGATATTTTCGGCCAAGGGAGACAAGATGTGGAAAGCTCCAAGCTTTGTGTATTCCAAGCTCTATGATGGTTTCCCTATCACCTCTTTTGATCCCTTGAAGGTGCTAGCCTTGCATGTGAAAAGATGTTCCAAACAACCACACTATCTTCAAGCTTTTTGGCAATTTTGGCAACCAAAATGAAGAAGATGAAGACCAAAAACTGCATGCAGTTTTTGGCAATGTGAGAGAGAGAAGAGAGATTTTTTCTTATTGATTTTTGATACCAAAAATCAATTTATATTTATGCCATAATATTTATTAAATAATAATAAATCTATGACACAAACCATGCAAAGGCTTAGAGTGTCAAACACTCAAATTCCATGCATAACAATTGAGTGTATTATACACTATCACATCACCATGCAATGCATTATCAATAAAATAATACATATAATGACATGTGTCATGTGGGCCCCACACGTTTCCAAATGAAAGCGGGCCCACGTGCACTCACGCGTTCGGGTTCGATATTTCCGAAATACCGAACTTGCGTCGCGACGTTAATTAAATCGAATTTAAATAAATAATCGCGCCTAGCGAAATTATTATTTACGTCGCTAACGAATTAATTCTAAATTAACTCGTATGCCCGAATTAAAATCTAATTTTAATTTCGCGTCGAAATCGAATTTCAATTATTATATCGAATATAATAATTTTACTGATTAATTCCAAATTAATCGTTCTCTCTCTCTAAATAAGGCACTTTATCCGAGATAAAGTTTCTCCGCAATTAATCCAAGATTAATTAAGTTCGAATCAAATATCATAGGTGAATCTTCAGGAAGCGACCCAAGAGATCTCCGGATATGTTGGCAGTAAATACGGTCGTCGGATAATCCGAACACGCACGTACCTCGTACTACGTTCTTACCGATTCACAAGACAAGGTTGGCTTCTAGCAAAGCGCCATGCCTACCCAATATAAGATCTATATCAAGCGTAGTATACCGTAGTATTGCGTACATCGATCCAGTATCGGATGATCACATGCTAGGCCTGGGGCTGGAGATGTGTCTGCCCCGTACGAAACATATATCGGACATCAAGCAACTAGTCTCTTTAAATCGGACAATCCTGACCTAGTCATATTGTCCCGACGGTTGCAACCTTTTATAGAGTACTAGTTCTGTGTCCTGCGTGATCATCACCTCCATATGTCTGAAGCGATACTTCCATCTTGACATCACATCCAGTACACTACGATTCTCGATAAACCCAGAAGAGGTGTACACAGAACCGGTTAAGGTCCCCAACCACCAAAACCAAAGTTTACCGATTGTCGCAAGTACTAGCGATGTAAGTCTCAGGTTAAGACCATATACACCTACCCTGATGCGGCCTCCCATAGACACCTAGACATACTACCAATGGGATTCCGCGGGGTCTATCCAGAGCGAAGCTGTTTTCCGTACCATCGGTAAAACACAACCTCCTATCGCACTTGCATAAGTATCCAATACTTAAATATATGAGAACTATGCCGTTGTGCCCTCACAACGTGCACAAGCGCAATACTAGTCTATTCCGCATTATCGATGTCCAGTCTCGATAATACTACGGCTAGGGATATTTAATGATTAAACCTTTATGGATTGATACTGTCTCATATCATCTCAATCCAGTACTAATCATATGGACTTTCGCCATTTATATATCAAAGTAAATAATATTACAAAACGGCAAAAGGCAATTTCATTATCACATAGTTAATTTTGTACAATAATACAATATCATTTACAAACAGTGACGCTATGGGACATAATGTCTAACAATCTCCCACTTGGCCTATAGCCAGTCACTCAAGCATCTAATACCCGAACTATGTATGTGTCGTTCAAAAACTTGCTGAAGAACAGCCTTCGTCAGCGGATCTGCAATGTTGTCATCTGATGTGACCTTCTCGACTTTTACATCGCCACGATGTATAATCTCCCGAATCAGATGGTAACGTCGAAGAACATGCTTGGACCGTTGATGAGACCTTGGTTCCTTAGCCTGTGCTATAGCCCCGTTATTGTCACAATACAATGGAACGGGCTCAGCTGCTAACGGAACTACTCCTAATCCGATTAGGAACTTTCGGATCCAAACTGCCTCCTTTGCTGCTTCAGATGCAGCGATGTACTCCGCTTCTGTTGTTGAATCGGCAACAGTATCTTGCTTGGAAGATTTCCAGCTCACTGCTCCGTTATTCAAACAAAAAATGTACCCGGATTGCGACTTGTAGTCATCCTTGTCGGTTTGGAACTTGCATCGGTATACCCAGATACCGCAAGTTCTCCACCTCCATAAATTAAGAGCATCCTTAGTTCGTTTAAGATACTTAAGGATATTCTTAACTGCTATCCAGTGACCTTCACCTGGATCGGCCTGATAGCGACTGCACATGCTCAAAGCATATGAGACATCAGGTCGTGTACATATCATGGCATACATGATCGATCCGACTGCCGAGGCGAACGGTATCCGACTCATGTTGTCTCTCTCTTCCTGAGTCTTAGGACACATGTCCTTAGACAGAGAGGTACCACGTACCACTGGAACCAATCCCCTCTTGGATTGTTCCATGTTGAATCGCTTCAACACTTTATCAATGTATGTACTCTGGGAGAGTCCAAGCAGCTTTCTAGATCTATCCCGGTAGATCTTTATTCCAAGAATAAAGGCTGCTTCTCCCAGATCTTTCATGGAGAATTTTAATGAAAGCCAAGCTTTCACCGACGTTAGCATGGGAATGTCATTGCCTATAAGCAATACGTCGTCGACATAAAGGACAATAAAAGTAAGTGCTCTCCCACTAACCTTCTTGTATACACAAGGGTCATCTGCGTTTTGCACGAAATCATATTCTTTTATGATCTCATCAAAACGCTGATTCCATGACCGTGATGCTTGCTTCAATCCATAAATGGATCGATTTAACTTACAAACCTTGTTTGCAAGTCTAGGTACGATAAAACCGTCAGGCTGTTGCATATAAACATCCTCCAAAAGGTTTCCGTTAAGGAAAGCGGTTTTAACGTCCATCTGCCATATCTCGTAATCGAAATATGCAGCTATTGCAAGCATTATCCGAATGGATTTAATCATGGCAACGGGTGAGAAGGTTTCGTCATAATCAATACCATATTGTTGACGATACCCCCCTCGCTACAAGCCTAGCTTTGTACGTTTGTACGTTGCCATCCATGTCGGTCTTCTTCTTGAAGATCCATCTGCATCCAATAGGCTTTACGCCTTCTGGTGCATCAACCAGTGTCCAAACTTGGTTGGCGTACATGGAATCCATCTCGGACTTCATGGCATCTTGCCATAAAGCGGAATCGATATTTTGTATCGCTTCCTCATACGTAGCCGGTTCATTATCCTCAATAAGATTAATATCTACATGAGGTGAGATCAGGAACCCATACCTCTCAGGTACTGTTCTGACTCTCTCCGACCTACGCGGTCCTTGTGTATGTGAAGTTTGTGGTACAGACTCATCCCGGACGGTCTGTTCTTGTTCCGTCGTTGATTCATTGCCAGGAACAGTATCACTACGATCTTCATCGAGTTCTACTTTCCTCCCCCACTTACCACTGCATTTTAAAATCCTTCTCAAGGAAAAATGCTTGTAGAGCAACAAATACTTTGTTCTCTTGTGGGTGATAGAAGTAATATCCTTTGGTTTCCCTAGGATATCCTACAAAAAGGCATTTATCAGTTTTGGGTTCAAGTTTGGTACTTTCCAAACGTTTAACATATGCCCAGCATCCCCAAATCTTTAGGAAAGAGAAACCTGGTTTCCTTCCTGTCCATATCTCATATGGAGTCTGTTCAACAGACTTCGACGGTACCTTATTCAAAATAAGTCAGCACTGTTTAATGCGTATCCCCAGAAGGATATTGGTAGCTCAGTGCGACTCATCATTGACCTTACCATGTCCAACAAGGTGCGGTTTCTCCGTTCGGACACACCGTTTAATTGCGGTGTTCCAGGAGGAGTCCACTGTGAAAGAATACCATATTCTTTCAAGTAATCTTGAAACTCATAACTTAAGTATTCGCCACCACGGTCTGACCGTAATGTCTTAATACTCTTCCCTGTTTGTTTCTCTCCACTTCGTGTCGAAACTCTTTGAATTTCTCAAAAGTTTCCGACTTGTGTCTCATAAGATACACATAACCGTAACGAGATGCATCATCTGTAAAGGTTACGAAGTAGTGAAATCCACCTCTAGCCTGGCTAGACATGGGCCCGCATACGTCAGTATGAACGAGAGCCAACAGTTCTGTGGCACGTTCACCTTTACCGCTAAAAGGTGATTTAGGCATTTTGCCTAAAAGACAAGATTCGCAGACGTCATATGAATTGGGATCAAATTCGTCCAAGTACCCCCACTCTTCGAAAGTGTGGATATGCGAGTCTTGTTGATGTGTCCTAGACGACAATGCCACATATAAGCTTCATCTTTTAGATTACTTCTTTTGAGCCTTTTGTTTGTCATTTTAGGAGATTCATTATATTCAAAATATAAAGACCGTTATTTGCAACAGCTGTGCAAATTTATGCATCATTTTTATATATAAATAACACCCAGTGTTTCTAAATACAAAAGTGTAACTCTGCTGGGTTAACAAGGATACAGATATAATATTCCTAGTTAAACTAGGCACAAAATAACAGTTCAAAAGTTTAAGTACATGCCCTGAGGGCAGTTCTAAAACAAAAGTCCCTACGGCCAAAACAGCAACTGGTGTTCCGTTTCCGACCCGTAGATCCATCTCCCCTGACGCCAGCACCCTGCTATCATGCAGATCCTGCACATCAGTACAAATATGAGCACCACAACCAGAATCAAAAATCCAATTTTTAAAACTAGAAGTATTCATATTTATCTCAATAACAAACATACCAGAGGCGATAGCCTTGCCAGCCTTGATATCCTCCCTCTGCACAATGCTCATTCGGCAGTCACGTTTCCAGTGACCCCTCTTGCCGCAGTTGAGGCAGATGTCGCGAGATTTGTCCTTTGGCTTCCTAGAAGCCACTGTCAACTTGCCTTTGCCCTTTTCTTGAACTTCTTCTTCCTCGCACCTCCAATTGCCTTGGGCCCAGCCCTTGGCGCATGAGAGGTCGATGCAAAATGCGCCTCGCGCTTGCTCCCCTTTAGGAGTTCCCTTTCGGACTCCTTCAATACGGATAACAGCTCTCCAAGAGTGTCATCTGTATCCATCACTTATGTTGTTATGATTTGATTTTGTTTCCAAGTATCAGGAAGTGACTGCAAGATCATATCTATAGTCAGCTCAGCCTCCAAGACTATTCCCCTATTGGCCAACTCATCAATATCGGCGATCATTTGAGTCCCGTGGGCCTCAACTGATGCGCCGTCTGTCATCCGGGAGCGGAAGAGTTTCCTTACTAGCTCGTACCTCTTCATCCGCTTATTGGTGCGGTGAAGATCACGCAATCTTGCCATCATGTTATAGGGATCCAAGTCCCTGTACTGGCGTCTGAAATGCTGGGTCATTGCAGCTAGCATAACTGACTGAGCTTGGTCACAATCGTCACTATGAGTCTTCCATAACTCTAGCTCCAGTGGCTCAGTGGGTTCAGGCGGGAGAGGTCTCTGAATAGTATACAGTATCCTCTCAGCCCCAAGCACTATCTTGAGGTTCATTTCCCAGTCGGCAAAGTTTGTCCCTTTGAAGACATTATCGCCCATGATTATGTCGCGGATATTACCTTTGCCAATCATCTTGACAACTATAGTCCAACTATAAAGTCAACGATGTTATGGGTACAGTCAAACTGTTACAAGTAAAAATAACAATATATTAGTCCAACTAATTATTTAAAATATTGACGAAATAATTTTGAAAGACGCGTAAGGCTAAGTATCTGAATGAAATTGCAAATTCAATAATAGCCTCCCACTATTTTCTTCAAGTTTCTAACCCTCTGTAGAGAACTCGGGAAATCGAATTTCCTAGTGGGCTAGGATCCCGTTAAATAACACACAACCTTGACTTTGGCCAATAAAAATTGTATGCTATTTAACTTAGGTAGATCTCCATGATCAATTGGATCTCATCCAATTCCTAGATCCGGTTAGGTGGACATCCAAGTCCGAAACATATGTATAATGTCAATGTAACCATTACATTTTCCTAACCCTATCCTCCGAATCATCTAGGCCTTGGCTTTGGCCAAAAACAAACCTAATGATTCCAGTTAAGCGGGACCCATTGACGAGGAAAGTTTCGTAATCAATGTCGTTGGACAAAAAGTGATCTTGACTTTGGCCAATAAAAATCACGATTTGGACAAGACACCGATATGCAACAAAACTCTCATGATTCAAGTACATCCTTGATTGACAAAGGTCTTGACTTTGGTCAAAAACAAACCAATGCCAACTTCGGATCTTGAACAAGAACCATTCAATGGAAGGATATTCGCTTAATATAAATTGAGGGATTTTCGCGTAATTGGCAACCAATTTATTTATCTTTGTTAGGTCTCATCATCATACACCCTTAAGCATGCTTCTAAAACATCATAAAGCGCGTAAAGTAAATTAATAGTGATATGCGGATGGATATATAAACAACTTGTTCCTAGAACAAATCACTCCCTTTCCTCTCCCCGCTAGCACTATTCTACTACTACCCAATTACATAATACAATAAGAGAAACCTCATTTACATTGAGGCGAATTAGGTGAGAAGAGAATACAAAGAGATAAAGAGATAAGGCTGGACACGCAGGTCCAATTTATAAATTCAAAATTTACAATAATTTCTAAAAATTACCCTTTCCCTTCTAATATCCATCTGATATACACTATTCATTCATCACATATATATATTCAAACAAGACATGCTTTTACAACCAATCTAATCCAATTAATTAGTCTTTGTTAAAGTGATCATCCAATGTTCAAACAACGGTTTGATTTTGCGCGAGTCCAACTCGATTGAGAATAAGTACATAGGGTACGAATTCGCGAATTATATCGAACTACTTATTAAATCTAATTTAATTCGTATTCAATACTAATTCAATTATTTAATTCCAAATTAAATGTTTACACTTTTAATGTGCTTTAAAGACTTAGATTCTAAATCTAATCTTATTGGCCTCAAAGCCCAACTAACATCCAATGTTTAATTTAATTCAAGTCAAATGGGCTTTCAATTGATTTATTAAGGCTTGGGCTTTGGTCAATGTGGGTCAAACCCAATTACCAAGCCCAAATAAGGAATCACCCTTAAATGCCATAAAACCAATTTTAAGCCCATAAGGCCCAATTAAATTATTAAAGCCCATTATATTATTTGGACTTAATGGAGTGATTTAGGCCCAAATTGGATCCATCCTTTTGGCCCAATCTACTTGGTCCAACCAAGCCCATTATGCCCAATACAATATTAAAAGCCAATTCACCAATTAAGCCCATTAATTAAATTTTAATATTCCAAACATAAAGTCCAATTAATTAAAGTGTAATCCAAGATTAATACATTAAACCAAATTTCAAAAATACCATTTAATTTATTAATCATGTATTGTTCAAAATAAATGTCCAACATTATTTTAACAAAAATCAACTCCTTTACATGTCCATTATGTATTCGGCCAAGGTGAGTTTTTTGTGTCGATTTGTTTTTCAATCCGATTGAATTACTAATCTACGTCCCGTACACGTTCTAAGTCATCCAATGATCTTAAACACAAAAAATTCCAATCCACTCCAGTAGCAACACATTCGGCCAAGGCATGAATTTGGGAAAAATCATCCAATGCATTTTTCATAAAATTGATTCCATGTAACATCATTCTATATACATGTAAGCATTCTTATTCATCAATTTCACAAGAACATGCTTCAACCATTTTATCATACCATTCGGCCAAGGTTGAATTTTTGGAAAAATCATCCAATGCATTTTTCATAAAATTGATTCCATGTAACATCATTCTATATACATGCAAGCATTCTTATTCATCAAATTTCACAAGAACATGCTTCAATCAATTTCTTCATACCATTCGGCCAAGGTTAAATTTTGGGGAAAAATCATCCAATGCATTTTCATCATAAAATTGATTCCATGTAACATCATTCTATATACATGCAAGCATACTCATTCATCAAATTTCACAAGAACATGCTTCAACCAATTTTGTCAAATTTTAACCTAAAGTATTTCATGCTTAACCATGGCTCCATGATACCATTGTTGGTTTCTATAATATGTCCCAAGGAAGATTAAGCATTTGAAATACAATAAATGAATATATATTTAACTTTGAAGTATGGCGGAATCATACTTACAATGCTTTGTGATGAAGAAAATCAAACCAAGATGGAAGCTCCAAGGTTGATGATTTCGGCCAAGGGAGACAAGATGTGGAAAGCTCCAAGCTTTGTGTATTCCAAGCTCTATGATGGTTTCCCTATCACCTCTTTTGATCCCTTGAAGGTGCTAGCCTTGCATGTGAAAAGATGTTCCAAACACCACACTATCTTCAAGCTTTTTGGCAACCAAAATGAAGAAGATGAAGACCAAAAACTGCATGCAGTTTTCGGCAATGTGAGAGAGAGAAGAGAGTTTTTTCTTATTTTATTTTGATACCAAAAATCAATTTATATTTATGCCATAATATTTATTAAATAATAATAAATCTATGACACAAACCATGCAAGGCTTAGAGTGTCAACACTCAAATTCCATGCATAACAATTGAGTGTATTATACACTATCACCATGCAATGCATTATCAATAAAATAATACATATAATGACATGTGTCATGTGGGCCCCACACGTTTCCAAATGAAAGCGGGCCCACGTGCACTCACGCGTTCGGGTTCGATATTTCCGAAATACCGAACTTGCGTCGCGACGTTAATTAAATCGAATTTAAATAAATAATCGCGCCTAGCGAAATTATTATTTACGTCGCTAACGAATTAATTCTAAATTAACTCGTATGCCCGAATTAAAATCTAATTTTAATTTCGCGTCGAAATCGAATTTCAATTATTATATCGAATATAATAATTTTACTGATTAATTCCAAATTAATCGTTCTCTCTCTCTAAATAAGGCACTTATCCGAGATAAGTTTCTCCGCAATTAATCCAAGATTAATTAAGTTCGAATCAAATATCATAGGTGAATCTTCAGGAAGCGACCCAAGAGATCTCCGGATATGTTGGCAGTAAATACGGTCGTCGGATAATCCGAACACGCACGTACCTCGTACTACGTTCTTACCGATTCACAAGACAAGGTTGGCTTCTAGCAAAGCGCCATGCCTACCCAATTCTCCAGAAATATTCTTATAGGAATATAAGATCTATATCAAGCGTAGTATACCGTAGTATTGCGTACATCGATCCAGTATCGGATGATCACATGCTAGGCCTGGGGCTGGAGATGTGTCTGCCCCGTACGAAATATATCGGACATCAAGCAACTAGTCTCTTTAAATCGGACAATCCTGACCTAGTCATATTGTCCCGACGGTTGCAACCTTTTATAGAGTACTAGTTCTGTGTCCTGCGTGATCATCACCTCCATATGTCTGAAGCGATACTTCCATCTTGACATCACATCCAGTACACTACGATTCTCGATAAACCCAGAAGAGGTGTACACAGAACCGTTAAGGTCCCCAACCACCAAAACCAAAGTTTACCGATTGTCGCAAGTACTAGCGATGTAAGTCTCAGGTTAAGACCATATACACCTACCCTGATGCGGCCTCCCATAGACACCTAGACATACTACCAATGGGATTCCGCGGGGTCTATCCAGAGCGAAGCTGTTTTCCGTACCATCGGTAAAACACAACCTCCTATCGCACTTGCATAAGTATCCAATACTTAAATATATGAGAACTATGCCGTTGTGCCCTCACAACGTGCACAAGCGCAATACTAGTCTATTCCGCATTATCGATGTCCAGTCTCGATAATACTACGGCTAGGGATATTTAATGATTAAACCTTTATGGATTGATACTGTCTCATATCATCTCAATCCAGTACTAATCATATGGACTTTCGCCATTTATATATCAAAGTAAATAATATTACACAACGGCAAAAGGCAATTTCATTATCACATAGTTAATTTTGTACAATAATACAATATCATTTACAACACAGTGACGCTATGGGACTAATGTCTAACACTAGAAATAGAAAGTATACCTGTAACGGGTTAAACCCTGATATAGAGATAATGTCTATAGTCTAACTAGGTACATGCAACAATTTTGTAATTTAAGTACACACCCAAAGGGTAGTTCCTAAACTTAGGTTTATGCGGTTAAAACAGCGAGTGTCGTCCCATTTCCGATTCGCAGATAAATCTAAACTGAAGTCAATATCCTGCTTATTAGCAGATCTTGCACACCAGTACATAATTTATGTACCACATCAGTATTTAAAAATCCAATTTTAATACTATAGCGAACATATTTATACAAACATATTTGAAGAGTCGGGCCTTGCACCGCCTTCAATTCCTTCATGTCTGCCTTGTCCATACGGAAATCACGCTTCAGTGACCCCGTTTGCCACACTTTAGGCAGACATCTTGGGATATGTCATTTGTCTTCCCAGAAGATTATAATGACTTTTCATTTGCCCTTTTCCACACCCTAGAAGCCTTCGGCCAAGCCTTGGCCTTCTAGAATGTCGAAATAAGATGCGCCTTGCGCTTTTTGCCTTATTGCAAACTCTGGATTTATCTCCTTGACTATAGCCATTAACTCTCCAAGAGCTATCTATTGCAATTAGTTCTTCTAAGATCTAAGGATAGATCTATGAAGATCCTTCAATTTCATTATCATACTATAAGAATCTAATCCTTAGTTCTGATTAAGAAATTAAAGAGTCTATTTGGCAAGAATAATGGATTAAGCACTAAAGTTATCATCACATGAATCTTCCAAAGATTATGTTCTACTATTTGCTTAACTTCGGGTTTAGGCCTAAGATGTTATTTTATCAAATAAAGTAACTTCTTAGTTTTCAGGACTATCCTGATTCATTATTCCCAATTTGAAAATTAAAGTCGTTTAAATACATTTTCACCCAGGATTATGTTGTAAACACTAATCTTTCAGTTATCTTGATTCTAATAGTCCAACTATTTAATCAACGATTTTAGGTACTATTTATTATAATGATTACTATAGTCTAACTATATAATCAACTATAATTTAATAGGTTTAAATTCAATTATATTGATTACTATAATCCAATTATAAAATCAACTATTAATTGAAATTAGTTAAATCAAATATATTAATTACTATAATCCAATTATATAATCAACTATAAATGAAATAGTTTGAATACAGTCCAACTGTTTAATTAAAACAACATTAAATATTAGTCCAACTAATATATTAATTTATTTGATGAAATATTTGAATGAGCGCGTATAGCAAGTAACTAAACGAATATTGCAAATTTAATACTTGCCTCCCATTATTTTTCGGCGAGCCACTAACCCTCTATTGAGTACTCGGGAAACCTTGTTTCCTAGTGGGCTAGGATCCCGTTAAATAACACACAATCTTGACTTTGTCTAACAAATTGTATGATAATTAACTAGGTAGATCTCTAAGATCAATTGGATCCCATCCAATTCCTAGATCCAGCAGGTGGACATCCAAGTCCGAAACATATATCTTATATATTCCAATATATCCAATATATTGCCTAATCTTTTTCCTCTGAATCAACTAAGCCTTGGCTTTGGCACAACAAACTTAGTGATCCCAGTTAAGCGGAACCCATTGACCTTGGAGAGCTTCGTAATCAATGTCGATGGACAATAAGTGATCTTGACTTTGGCCAATAAATCATAACTTGGACAAGAACCGATATGGAACAAAGCCTTCATGATTCAAACACATCCGCGATGGACAAAGGCCTTGACTTTGGCCAACAAACCAATGCCAGTCTTGGATCTTGAGTAAGAATCACTCAATGGAAGGAAAAACACTTAATATGTAGTGAGGGTTTTTTCGCGTAATTGGCAACCAATTAATTATCTTTGTTAAGGTCTCATCATCATACACCCTTAAGCATGCATTCTAAACACATAATAAGGCGCGTAAGTAAATAAATATAATAATGATATGCGGATGGATACATAACACATTATTCCTATAACAAATCTCTCCATTTCCTCTCTCCCGCTAGCACAAGTATTACTTCTACCCAATTACATAACACTTCTAAAGAAACCTCATTTACATTGAGGGGAATAAGTGAGAAGAGAAATACAAAGAGTAAGGAGGTAATAGGCTGGACACGCAGGTCCAATTAATAAATTATAATTTTTTTACAATAATTTCCAAAATTGCCCTCACCCATCTAATATCCATCTGATATACATTATTCATACACCACATCCATGTATTCACACAAGAATGTTATCAATCAATCTAATCCAATTAATTAATCTGATAATTAATGACCATCCAATGTTCAAACAACGATTTGATTTTGCGCGAGTCAAACTCGATTTGCGAATAAATACTCAAAGTACGAATTCTTGAATTATATTAAACTACAACATTAAATCCAATTTAATTTGTATTTAATACTAATTCATTATTTAATTCCAAATTAAATATTTACACTTTTTAATGTACCTTTATGACTTAGATTCTAAATCTAATCTTTACGGGTCTCAAAGCCCGATTAACATCCAATGTCAATTTTATTTAAAGTCCAATGGGCATTTAATTAATTTCTTAAGGCATGGACTTTTGGTCAATATGGGTCAAACCCAAATACCAAAGCCCATTTAAAGAATCACCCTTATTTGCCAAGAAACCAATTTAGGCCCATTAGGCCCAATTAAAATTAAAGGTCCATTAAGTCATAATTGGACTTTATGGATATGGTTTTGGGCCCAATTGGATCCAACCAATTTAGCCTAAACCTAACTTGGTACAACCAAGCCCATTAAGCCCAATTACAACTTTTAAAAGCCCAATTTCAAAATAGGGCCAATTAATTAAATTACGAAATTCCAAATTTCATAACTTAATTAACCTAAAGTGTATGCCATAATTAATTACCCAAATTAATAGTTCCAAAACACCAATTGGCCTAATTAATTATGCTCATTATCATCAACATATGTCCAACACATTTGAATCAAAAAATCACATCATTTTACATGCTTCAAGTCTCGGCATTTTGGGGTTTTTCAAATCGATTTCGATTTCAATCCAATTAAATCCTAAATCAACATTACCCAATGTTTTCCAACTCATCCAATGATCAAAAACACAAAATACCATGACCTTAGGGCAAGTATACCATTCGGCCAAGCTAAGAATATTAGGGAAAAATTATCCAATTCGATTTTTATCAAATTGACAATGCATAACACCATGTTATCATAATTTAAGCATACTCAAACAATCAATTTCACTCAAACATGCTCAAATCAATTTTACCCAAATTTTACCATAATCATGTTTCATGCTCAAAATGGCTCAAGATACCATTGTTGAGTTTCTATTAAGTCCCAAGGATCAATTCAAGCAATGAAACACATGTGAATACTCAACGAAGAATGGCAGAATCGTACTTACATTGATCGATTTGCGATTCGACGAACATAAGCCCTTGTGTTCCTCCCAGAAGCTCTCGGTAGTGAGCTTTTTGTGCTCCTCCAAATTCGGCCATGGTCCTCCATTGATGCTCCAAACTCCAAGTGGTGATTCCATGCTCACAAGTCAGTTTCCCTATCACCTTCGCAAGACCCCGAATGTGTGCTAGCACTCTTGAAATTTTGCCACAAAATTTCCTTTGCTTCTTCTTCATGTATCGGCAGTTACAAAATTTTTGAAGAAGAAATTGCCCTAGGCCGAGAGCAAGAGAGGAAAGAAATAGAGAATGTGTTTAGTCGTTTTGGTTGTTGGAGATTTGTGTATCTAATACACAAAATTGAAATTCAAAATTCCATTTACCAAAAGTCAAAGGCAAAAAACAATTAATGCCTTCCAACTACCACTATCAATCAATAGTGACATGTTGTCAATCACTGAAAGTGACTAGACATCACATCAATCGATTGACTAGTGATTTGACGCTTGATGTGACTTGTGGGCCGCACTTAAATTCACAATGCGAGTGCGCCCGCAAACACTCCCGGGCTCGGGTTTGCTAATTCCGAATTAACAAATTTTCTGTTGCGACGTAATTAAATAATTATGCCTAGTAAAATTACTATTCACATCGCTAAAGAATTAATTCTAAATTAACTCGTTCACCCGAATTAAAATCTAATTTTAATTCCGCGTCGAAATCCAATTTTATATAATATATCGAATATATTATTTTATCGACTAATTCCAAATTAATCGTTCTCTCTCTTTAAATAATATTTTATCCCAGATAAAATATATCTGCAATTAAACCCATAATAATTTTCTCTCTCTTATAATTAATCCCAGATTAATAAAGTGCGAGTCATACGTCATCGGTGAATCTTCGGGAAGTGACCCATGAGATCCCCGGATATGTTGGCAGTAAATCCGGTCGTCGGACTATCCGAACACGTACGTACCTAATACTACGTTTTTACCGATTTACAAGACATGGTAGGCTTCTAGCAAAGCACCGTACCTACCCAATTCTCCAGAAATATTCTTACTGGAATATGTGATCTATATCAGGCGTAGTATACATAGTGTTACGTATTTCGATCCAGCATCGAATGTCACGTGCAAGGCCTGGGGTTGGAAATGTGTCTGCCCCGTACGAAGCACATATCGGATCTCTGGTAACTAGTCTCTATAATCAGATAAACATTACCTAGTTATATTATCTCGATAGCTGCAGCATATAAGAGAACCAGTTCCGTATCCTACGTGATCATCATCTCCACTATGACTGAAGTGATACTTCCATCTCGACATCACACCCAATACACTACGATTCTCAATATACCCAGAAGAGGCGCACACAGAACCTGTTAAAGACCTGGACGACTAAAACCTAAGCATATTGATTGTCGCAAGTATTAGCAGTGCAAGTCTCAGGTTAAGACCAAATAAACCTACCCTGATTCAGACTTCCATAGACACATAGTCATACTACCAATGGAATTCCGAGGGGTCTATCCAGAGCGAAGCTGTTTCCCGGACCATCGGTAAACACAACCTCCTATTACACTTGCATGAGTATCATATACCCAAATATACGAGAACTATGTCGTTATGCTCCCACATCGCGCACAAGTGTAATACTAGTCTATTCCGCATTATCGATGTCCAATCTCGATAATACTACGACTAGGGATATTTAATGATTAAAACTTCGTGGATTGATACTGTCTCATATCATCTCAATCCAGAAATAATCATATGGACCTTTCATCATTTATATATCTTGGTAATCTAATTACAAATGATGAAAGGGCAATTTCCTTTATCACATAGTTAATTTGTACAACAACACCATGATCTGTACAAATAATGATGTTATGGGTCATAACTGTCCAACAGTACTCACCCCTCGCAAGGGAAGACCTCAAACTGTTGGGTTTAGAATGGTCCCTTACTTATGCCAATTGTAATGAAATGATTTGTGCAATAGTATAACCAAGTCTTATGAAACACATGCAGGATAATTTAATCAACACCCAAGTTTGCTCACCAATGAAAGTAAATAAAATAAAAAAAATGAGCGCATAATTCCATAAAAATATCAAATAAAGAAATGCGAAAATATAAATAAATAATAACGATAAAAAACGTCAATAATAAAGTGAGATGATTAAGTATGTAATGCAAAAGAAATGACCAAAGAAGAAAACATGCATGAAATATGAGTAAGAGAAGTCGATTCACTGCATGCACGTTCGTGTAGTGTTCGGAAATGCATTCGAACGGTAAAGGTAATGCATGTGTTCGGGTAGCATTTGGAAATGCGTTCTAACGGTAAACAGAATGCATGCGTTCGAGTACCGTTTGGAAACACGTTCGAATGAAAATAAGGCAGAATGCATGTGTTCGTATAGCGTTTGAGCACGCGTTCGAACGGGATTACTGTAGGACACAGAAATCGGTGACGCTGTTCTAGGATCGCGGCCTAGTTAGGAGTACGGAATAGCTCACGGGGAACTAAACCGGAGAAATAACATGGAGTCGCCACCCGGTGTGAACCGGGACAAAGATTTAAGGCCGCACTCACCCCTCGCAAGGGAAGACCTCAAACCTGTTGGTTTCGGAATGGTCCCTTACTTATGCCACTTGTAATGATGTGATTTGTGCAATATCTTAACCGAATTTACGCAACATGCTCAAGAACAACCTATATCTAGTTCATGTTCATAAAGATAAATTCTAAGTCTAAGTTTGCATGCTTGGAAAGTAAGTCCTCATAACACAAGACAACACACAACAATCTCATGAACATATTTCAATTATATAATGCGAAAAGCAAACAACAACATAAACCTAATGCAAATTCCCAAACGCAAAACAAATAACTACTCATGCTTAAAAATAAACAACTAAATCATGTTAAAAAATAAATAACATACTAGACTAAATCATGCTCGCATACATGTTTGGATTAAACGAAATACGTGTGTCTCTTAAGTAGTACGTGGCATTGTATCCCGAGTGCAAACTGCACTACCGTCCATCCGGATTCGGCTACGGAATTTACGTCCGGGTTTCCATCCGATATACCACAAAAGAGAACACGCATTCCGTTCACCCGTAATTCACATCATGCATCAACAAACGACTCTCATTCTATAATATATTAAAATATATATAAAAAAAGAAGAAAAATAAATAAAGAAGGTGCCCTCAGGTCTAACCTCTTTTGTTGTCTCTCGAAAGCGCGTTACGCGGCCGTCGGAAGGGTTGATATTCCGCAACTTTCCTGGTTCACTAATCCAACATTTTTCCTCACTGTTTCGCTAATTGGGCTGCTGTTTTCACTCTGTTTCGCTGCTGTTTGTGTTGTATTTTCTGGTCACTGTTTTTTGGTAATTAGGGGACTGTTTTGTGGGTTATTTGGACTGGTTTGGGCTGCGGTTTTAGAAGGGTTTAGGGGAGCGGTTTTTTGTCATTGTTTTGGGCAGTTTTTGGAATGTCCCGGGGGAGTTTTCAAGGGTTAAATCTGCAGAAAAATGGGTAGTGAAATTGGGCAGTGTGCGGCAGTTTAAGGGGGCTGGACAGTGAGCGGTTTAGGCGTGCAGTGAGGTAGGGTTTACGGCTGTGTTTGGGGCTGATTTTAGGGCTGTGTGTAGGCATGAACAAGGGTACAGGTCAGAGGACTGGTTGCGTTGAATGGGGCTGGTCAGGGCGTGATGAAGGCTATGGCTGATGCGTTGAGTGGCAGTGGCTTTGTGCGTGGAGAGGCTGGTTGATGCGTGAATGTGTGGTGGAAGCTATGTGGCTAGGCGTGAATGGGGTAGTTATTTGCGCGAGTGGGCTGGTTGTGAACGTGAGGGTAGTAGCGTGAATGGGGTCATTACGTAGGGGTAGTAGGCGTGAATGGGCAGTTGTTACATGAGGGTAGTAGTGTGAATGAGGTTGTTACGTGGGGGCAATGTGTGTTTACGTGAAGTGCGTGTGCATGGCCAGAGTGTGTGAGTGGTTATTAATATAGGGTTTTGTCGGTTGATTTGTTTTTGGCTTGTGGCTATGTGTCTTTGCTTGGTGAAGGGCTGCTGGCTGAGTGGGTTTATCGTTGTTTGGCTTCCATGAGAGAGAGACGAGTCTGCATGGTGTTTAGGGTTTGTGAGAGAGAAGGAAGGGCGTAAACAGTTTAGGGTTTTTTTCTTTGTTTTTTTTGTGAGAATGGGCTAGGGGTTTTTAGGGTTGATTTAGGGTCTCTTTTATAATGTTGGGTTAGGGTTATCCTTGTATGAATAGGGAAATGATTTGTGTATTAATGGGGATATCTTTTAATTAAGAAAATCTTTTAATTTGATTTGATTTCTTCTCTTTTGATTAGGGATATGATTTGATTTGATTTGATTTAATCTTGAATAATTAGGGAAGGTGATTTAATTTAATTAGGAATGTGATTTATGAGATTTGATTTGATTTATTTAATTTAGGAATGAGATTTGTTTTGATTTAATTGGATTTGATTTAATTTAATTTAATTTTATTTAATTTAATTTTTGACATGTGTTTTAAATGTTTTAATTATTATTGGATGTGATTTAATGGGCTTGGACTAGGTGGGCGTGTGGCTTTCGTTTTGGTCTAGGTGTATGACTTCCAGGGGTTTGGGCTAAGGACGTGTTTTAAAATGGAGGTCCAACAAGCGAGCCCGAAGCTAAACAAGTGAACTAAATCCAACAAAAATGTCAATTTCTGACTTTTCCCTTCCGACGTCCATTTCCCGCGGCTTCCACAACTTAAGAGGTAGTGTCTCCATGCGAGACTCATCATCGGGACTTATATGCAAAAATGCAGTGCCTACAGTCGCCCCCACTTTGATGAGACTTGTGCAGTGTGTGACAATGACAATCCTATCAAAGTTATGCAATGCATTTTTACTTACCTGGCTCGCCAGCTGCCACCTGACTTGCCTGTTGTGTTGAGTTGAGTTGATTTTGTTGTGCCGTACCTGGCGTGCTAAACCGCATTTATGAGGCATTGCTGAAGTGATGATAGTCCATTTATGAACCGTGCTCAATTTTCGGAGTGCCATTTTCGGCATGCTCAACCCCATTTCCGAGGCGTTGCTGATGTGATGATAGTCCATTTTCGAACCATGTTCCATTTTCGGAGTGTCGCTGATGTGATGATAGTCCATTTTTGAACCATGCTCCATTTTCGGAGTGCCATTTCCGACATGCTAACCCCATTTTCGAAGTGTCACTGATGTGATGATAGTCCATTTTCGAACCATGCTCCATTTTTGGAGTGTCATTTTCGGCGAGTCATAGTGGTCCATTTCCGAACCATGCTCTATTTTCGGAGTGCCATTTTCGGTGAGCTGATGATGTTTGATGGTCCATTTCCAAACCGTTGCTTGATAAGATATAGTCCATTTCTGAACCGCTACTGAGGAGAGATGGTCCATTTCCGAACCATTACTGATGTGAGAGTTGTCCATTTCCGAACCGTTTCTTGATATGATATAGTCCATTTCTGAACCGTTATTGATGAGAGATGGTCCATTTCCAACCATGCTCCATTTTCGGTGTTCCATTTTCGATGTCTACTGATAGTGGTCCATTTTCGAACCATGCTCAATTTTCGGAGTGCCATTTTCGGCGTCTGCTGATAATGGTCAATTTTCGAACCATGCTCTATTTTCGGAGTGCCATTTTCGGTGTGCTAAACCTCATACCCGAGGTGTCGCTGTAATGTCTCCATACTTGGAGTGCCGCACTTGTCATGCTAAACCTCATACCCGAGGCATCGCTGTAATATCTACATACCCGGAGTGTCGTACCTGGCATGCTAAACCCCATACCCGAGGCATCGCTGTAATATCTCCATACCCGGAGTGCCGTACCTGGCATACTAAACCTCATACCCGTGGTGTCGCTGTAATATCTCCATACCCGGAGTGCCGTACCTGGCATGCTAAACCCCATACCCGAGGTATCGTTGCAATATCTCCATACCCGGAGTGCCGTACCTGGAAAAACTGATACTGATGTTGATGTGTCTCCATAAACGGAGTGTCGTACCTGGTAAAACTGATACTGATGTTGATGTGTCTCCATACCCGGAGTGCCATACCCGGCAAGAATGATATTGATGTTGATGTGTCTCCATACTCGGAGTGCCATACCCGGCAAGACTGATACTGATGTTGATGTGTCTCCATACCCGGAGTGCTGATGATGTGTATCTTCATACCCAGAGTGCTGATGATGTGTGTCTTCATACCCGGAGTGCTGATGATGTGTGTCTCCATACCCGGAGTGCTGATGACGTGTATCTCCATACCCGGAGTGCTGATGTGGGCCTCACCCCAAAACTGATACTAATGTGGGCCTCGCCCCCTAACTGATACTGATGCGAGCCTCGACCTCAGACTAATACTTATGTGGGCCTCGCCCTCAAAATGATACTGATGTGGGGCCTCGCCCTAAACTGATGCTGATGTGGGCCTCGACCCTGGGACTCATCCCCAAGCTGATACTGATGTGGGCCTCGACCCTGGGACTCATCCCCAAAACTAATGCTGATGTGGTTCTCGCCCCCAGACTGATGCTGATGTGGGCCTCGCCCCTAGACTGATACTTATGTGGGCCTCGCCCTTAAACTGATACGGATGTGGGCCTCGCCCCAAACTGATACTGATGTGGGCCTCACCCCTAGACTTATATTGATATGAGCCTCGACCTTGGGACTCATCCCCAAAACAGATGCTGATGTGGGCCTCGGCCCTAGAACTCATCCCCAAAACTGATGCTGATGTGGGCCTCGGCCCTGGGACTCATCCCCGAAACTGATGTTGATGTGGGCCTCGACCCTGGGATTTATTCCTGAAGACTGCTGATAATGCGGGCTTCGCCCCTTGGGATTCATTCCAAAACTCTGACGATGTGGGCCTCGACCCTGGGATTCATTCCAAAATTCTGACGATGTGGGCCTCGACCCTGGGATTCATTCCCGAGACTACTGATGAAGTGGGCATCGACCTTGGTATTCATTCCCGAAACTGCTGATGAAGTGGGCCTCGACCCTGGGATTCATTCCCGATATTGCTGATGAAGTGGGCCTCGACCCTGGGATTCATTCCCAAAACTGCTAATAATGTGGGCCTCGACCCTGGGATTCATTCCCAAAATTGTTTGTCTTTGCCACTTTTTTTTCTTTTTCTTCAAAACTTGCGAACAAAAACAAAACAAAAAATGCGTGCATGTGACGTGTATGCATGGATGTGTTTCCTATTCATTTGGTTTAGGCTTTCCTTGCGTTCTCTGGCGCCCTTCGCCTACTAATGTCTTTAGTGGACCCCTGGGCATGCTTACAGTGTCGTTTTGCCAGTTCTTTTCTGGTGATTGGTTGGTTTTCTTTGATCCCATGACTCAAGATTCCATTATGTCCCTTATTCGCGATGTGGTAGACTGGTCGCCCCAGTCTTGGTTTATCTTTCAGCTCTTCACTGTTTGCACTAGGTCAATGTGGACTACATGATGTGTCACTCCATATCATCATACTATATTACATACTACGAAATAGTCCCAATAGTTACACATATTATTGTCCTCAAAGAATGCTCAGTAATGAAACTAATGAACCTTCAAAACACTCGATGCAACTCAAATCCAAATCTTTGAATAAATGATCTAAGCCAGACTTAAAGTGTGTGTGTGCAAAAGTTCCTTCACAGCTTAATCCCTAAGTAAGCCAACTCAATGATTTTGTTTTAAAAATCGGGATCGATGGGTCAAACCAACCTAGATGTCTCAGTTATGCTCTGCAATTGCTTTTCCGTGCTCAATGTGGTATGGTTTTATTTTTCTTTTCCTTTGTCTCTTTTTTCTTCTTTTTCGTTTTGAACTATCTTTTTTCTTTTCTTTTCTTTTCTTTTTCTTTTTTTCAACACACATACCCTTTAAGGTAGCATTTCTCCTCATGGTGGTCCTAATACTCGCCCATGGGTAGCTTCACGCTTATCGGTTATAGGTGGTTCAATTCTTTTCTTTAGAGACTTTTCTTTCATTTTCAACCATACCACACATCATAACATAAGCAAATCAAGATAGACATCTAAGCAAATGGTAATTCACCGACCTAAAATTTCTTCGACTAGTCACTTAGCTAACTACTCAGGTTTTCACTGCTAAGAACCATAATCAAGTGCTTACGAGTCTAACATAGATCAAACACTCAAAGTATCAAATAAAAGCACATCAAGAGTTTATCGTTTCTAAGATTTCGCCCTAAAGCAAACGATTTCATCATTGGACTTATGTCTAACTATCAAGGACTAAAAACAAACAGTTTTTTTTCTTTTTTTTCTTTTTTTTCTTTTTTTTTTCTTTTTTTTTTCTTTTTCACTTTTTTTTTTCGGGCCCACCATGGTTTTCTATCCTTCCCGTAAAATTTTCTGTTTCTCAGCTTCCTTTTCTCGATATCCATGTTGCTAAACTCTTCTTGACAAATTTTTTTTTCTAACCCAACGGATATCTATGATGGCTTTTAAGACACGGGGTTAACATGATGTGTGTATGCGTGAGATGCATGAAATACGTGCGATGTATAATATGTATATGGTTATCGAAAGCATAAAGGGGCAATTTCCATGGGATATATGACTATGGTTCATATGCGGGTTTATAGGAGTATAGACAAAGGCTCTCGCTAACGAAGGATTGCCCATAACTAGGACTCCCCACTCAAGGGTTCGAGCGACCAAGTGAGCGCACCTTTTTTATACCTTAAGGTACATGCCAACGAGTTATGGTTTGTGACTAACTGTCAAATGGATTTCCTATTGTAGATTCCCCAGAGGGAGGGTGGAGCGAACTCTCTTAAATACCCAAGCCTCTTAGGCTCTTATCGTCTTGGTGACAGGAATAAACAACAAGTCCTCCAAATTAGTCTGTCAAAACGAGCTACGGGTAATGATTATCTAGGTGCCTTCACAACTTTTCCTTATCGAAAGGTAGTGAATGAAGGAAGACACCAAACCATCACCTAGTCTTAAAAATGCCTTTGATTAAACCCCTTCAACCCACTATAGACGCGGTTAACTAAAGCATAAATCACAATCACTACAAGACATTATTTCAGGGCCGATTCTCTATCCCCAGTGGAGTCGCCAGACTGTAGGACACAGAAATTGGCGACGCTGTTCTAGGATCGCGGCCTAGTTGGGAGTACGGAATAGCTCGCGGGGAACTAAACCGGAGAAAGATTTAAGGCCGCACTCACCCCTCGCTAGGGAAGACCTCAAACCTATTGGGTTCGGAATGGTCCCTTACTTATGCCACTTGTAATGATGTGATTTATGCAATATCTTAACCGAATCTACGCAACATGCTCAAGAAAAACCTATATCTAGTTCATGTTCATAAAAATAAATCCTATGTCTAAGTTTGCATGCTTGGAAAGTAAGTCTTCATAACACACGACAACACACAGCAATCTCATGAACATATTTCAATTATATAATGCGAAAAGCAAACAACAACATAAACCTAATGCAAATTCCCAAACGCAAAACAAATAACTACTCATGCTTAAAAATAAACAACTAAATCATGCTAAAAAATAAATAACATAGTAGACTAAATCATGCTCGCATACATGTTTGGATGAAACGAAATACGTGTGTCTCTTAAGTAGTACGTGGCATTGTATCCCGAGTGCAAACCGCACTACCGTCCATTCGGATTCGGCTACGGAATTTACGTCCGGGTTTCCATCCGATATACCACAAAAGAGAACACGCATTCCGTTCACCCAGAATTCACATCATGCATCAACAAACGACTCTCATGCTATAATATATTAAAATAAATAAATAAATAAAAAACAAAGAATAATAAATAAAGAAGGTGCCCTCAGGTCTAACCTTTTTTTTCGTCTCTCAAAAGCGCGTTACGCGGCAGTCGGAAGGGTTGATATTCCGCAACTTTCCTGGTTCACTAATCCAACATTTTTCCTCATTGTTTCGCTGTTTGGCTGCTGTTTTCACTCCGTTTCGCTGCTGTTTGTGTTGTATTTTATGGTCATTGTTTTTTGGTAATTAGGGGACTGTTTTGTGGGTTATTTGGACTGGTTTGGGCTGCGGTTTTGGAAGGGTTTAGGGGAGCGGTTTTTGTCAATGTTTTGGGCAGTTTTTGGACTGTTCAGGGGGACTTTTCAAGGGTTAAATTTGTGGCAAAGTGGGCAGTGTGCGGCAGTTTAAAGGGGCTGGACAATGAGCGGTTTAGGCGTGCAGTGAGGTAGGTCAGAGGGCTGGTTGCGTTGAATGGGGCTGGTCAGGGCGTGATGAAGGCTATGGCTGATGCGTTGAGTGGCAGTGGCATTGTGCGTGAAGAGGCTGGCTGTTGCGTGAATGGGTGGTGGAATGTGGCTAGGCGTGAATGGGAGTAGTTGTTTGCATGAGTGTGCTGGTTGTTAACGTGAGGGTAGTAGCGTGAATAGGGTCGTTATGTGGGGGCAATAGGCGTGAATGGGTAGTTGTTACGTGAGGGTGGTAGCGTGAATGGGGTTGTTATGTGGGGGCAGTGTGTGTTTACGTTAAGTGCGTGTCCATGGCCTGAGTGTGTGAGTGGTTATTAATCTAGGGTTTTGTCGGTTGATTTGTTTTTGGCTTGTGGCTATGTGTCTTTGCTTGGTGAAGGGCTGGTGGCTGAGTGGGTTTATCGTTGTTTGGCTTCCATGAGAGATAGACGAGTCTACATGGTGTTTAGGGTTTGTGAGAGATAAGGAATGGCGTAAGCAGTTTAGGGTTTCTTTCTTTGTTTTTTTGTGAGAATGGGCTAGTGGTTTTTAGGGCTGATTTAGGGTCTCTTTTATAATGGTGGTTTAGGGTTATCCTTGTATGAATAGGGAAATGATTTGTGAATTAATGGGGATATCTTTTAATTAGGAAAATATTTTAATTTGATTTGATTTCTTCTCTTTTGATTAAGGATATGATTTGATTTGATTTGATTTAATCTTGTTTAATTAGGGAAGGTGATTCAATTTAATTAGGAATGTGATTTATGAGATTTGATTTTATTTATTTAATTTAGGAATGAGATTTGTTTTGATTTAATTGGATTTGATTTAATTTAATTTGTTTTAATTTAATTTTTGACATGTGTTTTAAATGTTTTAATTATTATTGGATGTGATTTAATGGGCTTGGGCTAGGTGGGCGTGTGGCTTTGGTTTTGGGCTAGGTGTGTGACTTACAGGGGTTTGGGCTAAGGACGTGTTTTAAAATGGTGGTCCAACAAGCGATCCCGAAGCTAAACAAGCGAACTAAATCCAACAAAAATGACAATTTCTGACTTTTCCCTTCCGATATCTGTTTCCCGCGGCTTCCACAACTTTAGAGGTAGTGTCTCCATGCGAGACTCATCATCGGGACTTATATGCAAAAATACAGTGCCTACAATTACCAAAGTGGTATCTAAAATGACACAAACACACGCGAGAATGTTTCTCAAGCGGTACGTGGAATTGTATCCTAAGTACAGACCACACTACCATCCATTCAGATTCGGCTACGAAATTTATGTATGGGTTTCCATCCGATATACCGCGGGAGGCAACACTCAAGCATAAACACGGCATTAATGCGAAAATGAAAAGTGAAAAATAACAACCAAAAAAGATGAATAGTGAAATCAATAGAAGAAAGGCGCAGCAAACTATGGTAAAGGTAGACTTTAGGCATTTCCCTCGAATAGAGGACCTTTAACCCAACATGATTAGCACATGCGCACTAGATAACTATGCATGAATAAACAAAGAAATAATAAGCAAAAAGTAAATAACATAATAATAAAAGAGATGCGACCAAGGCCGACATCTATATGGGACTTCGTATGCCCGATTGAACGTATTCCACATTCAATCAAACATACTTCGTTCGGTGTGGCAAAACATCGTGGTAAAGGTAGCCTTTAGGCATTTCCCTCGAATGGAGGACCTTTAACCCAACATGATTAGCCCATGCGCACTAAATAGCAATGCATGAAATAATAAAGCAATAACACGCAGAAAGTAAATAACATAATAATTAAAGAGATGTGACCAAGGCCAACATCTATATGGGACCTTGTATGCCCGATTGAACGTATTTCAAATTCAACCAAGTATACTTCATCCGGCGCGGCAAAATGTCGTGGTAAAGGAAGCCTTTAGGCATTTCCCTCGAATAAAGGAACTTTAATCCATCATGATTAGCCCATGCGCTCTAGATAACTATGCATGAATAAACAAAGCAATAATACACATATAGTAAATAACATAATAATAAAAGAGATACGACCAAGGCCTACATCTATATGGGAATTCATATGCCCGACTGAACGTATTCCACATTCATTAAAACATACTTCATCCGGCATGGTAAAACATCGTGGTAAAGGTAGCCTATAGGCATTTCCCTCGAATGGAGAACCTTTAACCCAACATGATTAGCCCATGCGCACTAGATTAACAATGCATAAATAAATAAACCAATAACATGCGGAAAGTAAATAACGGAATAATAAAAGAGATATGACCAAGGCCAATATCTATATGGGACCTCGTATGCCCGATTGAACATATTTCATATCCAATCAACTGTACTTCATCTGGCGTGGCAAAATATTGTGGTAAAGGCTGCCCTTAAGCATTTCCCTCAAATGGAGGACCTTTAATCCAACGTAATTAGCCCATGGGCACTAGATAACAATGCATAAATAAATAAATAAACAATATGAAACAAATAAAAAAAATAAGAAAAGAGATGTGACCAAGGCCGACATCTATATGAGACCTCGTATGCCTGATTGAACGTATTTCACATCCAATCAATCAAGTGTACTTCGTCCGGTGCGGTAAAATATTATGGTAAAGGCTGCCATTAAGCATTTCCCCCAAATGGAGGACCTTTAATCCAACGTAATTAGCCCATGCACACTAGATAATAATGTATAAGTAAATAAAGAAATAATAGGAAACGAATAACAAAATAAGAAAAGAGATGCGACTAATGCCGACATCTATATGGGACCTTGTATGCCTGATTGAACGTATTTCACATCTGATCAAGTATACTTTATCCGGTGCGGCAAAACATCGTGGTAAAGGCTTCCCTTTGGTATTTCCCTCAAACGGGGGACCTTTAATCCAACGTGATTAGCCCATGCGCACTAAATAACAATGCATAAGTAAATAAAGAAACAATACACAGAAAATAAATAACGGAACAGTAAACACAAACAATGAATGAACACTAAAATTAAATAACAAAATGAAGCACGTGCATGAATGTTTCTCAAGAGGTACGTGGAGTTGTATCCCAAGTACAGACCGCACTACCGTACTTTTAGATTCGGCTACGGAATTTATGTTTGGGTTTCCATCCGATATACCGCAAGAGATAGAACGCGATCATTATCCCAATATAAATTAAATAGACGTGAAACATAATGATGCATGCAAGTGAACAATAATAAATAACTGAAGAGATAAATAAATAATTCTAAAGGGTGCCCTCAGGTCTTACCTTTTAAATTGCTTCTCGGAAGTGCATTACACCGTCGTCGGAAGGGTTAATGCTCCATGGCTTTTCTGGTTCACTGGTTCAACATTTTTATTCACTGCTTCGCTATTTTGAGCCGTTTTTTTCTCTGTTTTTACTGTTATTTTTTGTCGCTGCTTTTTCCGCAGTTTTCAGGGGCTATTTTGCGGTGGATTTTTAGTGCGATTTTTGGAATGGTTTGGACTGGTTTCACACTGATTTTTGGACTATTTTTATGGGTGTTTTAGAGTCTGTGTGGGCTTCTGGTTTCATGTTTGGTTTCTCATGTGTTAGTTTGTGTTTCGGCAGTTTGTGTATGTTCGTGGCAGTGTGTATTTGTGGCGCGTATGTGTGTTTGTCTAGTGGAGGGGCTGGCTTGGCTTCACGTGTGTGTGTGTGTTTTGTTTGTTTGCGTTTTTGGCTTGGTGGAGGGTAGTTTGTTGCCTTGTTTGAGTGGCTTTGTGTGTGTATGTGTCAGGTGTGTGTGTCAGGTGTGTGTGTAAGGAGTATGGTGCCGGTTGGTTTGTTTTTGTTTATTATTCTGAGTGTGTCGGTGAAGGGTGTTGATATAAGTGTGTCTGTGTTAGGTTTTCTAGGTCAAACCAAGATCAATTAAGCGAATGAAATGTGCGAATACAACAAAGTAAAGTTACGGAAATACTCACTTTGATAGGTTGGATGTTGGTGGAGAGTTCAAAAATTCCCTTTGATGTATTCGGCCTAGCCCTTTTTGTGCTCCTCCAAGATTCGGCCAAGCTCCTCCATGGATGATCTTCAAGCTCCAAGCTTTGTGAATGGATTCCATGCTCATGAATGGGTTTCCCTATCACCTTTTAATGGCCCTTTTGAGTCCTAGCTCTTGTGAAAATTTGTAACAAATCTTCAAGAATGTGAAGCCAAGCTTCACGCCACTTTGAGAGAAAATGGAAGGCCTAGTTTCGGCCAAGGAGAGGAATGAGAGAGAGAGAAGATTGTATTGTGTGTATTTTGTTTTCTAAAAACATATACCAAAAATCCTAACGAAATTTGGTAAAAGCTTTTCCAAAAAGCTAAAATCAATTTTGGATGCAAAATGGCATTTATTGTCCACAACCACCAACATCATGAATAGTGACTAGTTGTCAATCACCAAAAGGTGACTTGACATCCATCACTAAAGTGATAGGTGTTGGTTTCTATAATTAGTCCCAAAGAAAGATTAAGCCATAGAAATACAAATAACATACATGCAAAGCTAGAAACATGGCGGAATCATACTTACTAAGCTTTGTAACGAAAATGGTGAAGACAATCCTTGAGTCTTCAAGGTGGAAGTTTCGGCCAAGATGAAGAGGAAGAGAAGCTTCAAGTCTTCAAGTGTTCCAAGCTCCAAGGTTGTTTCCCTATCACCTCTTTTGATCCTTCAATGTGCTAGCAAAATGGATAAATGAAAATGATTTTTCTGCCTTTGGTTTGAAGCTCACGGCGTGAGCAAGGAGAAGGAGAAGAGTGTTAGACTTTTCCATTTTTGGTTCTCTTTCTTTTGTTACCAAAACCGTGAGAGACCAAATGAAAAGCAATGATAAGATATCAAATACCAAAATGAATTTTTTAATTAAAAAACCCTTCAAAAACCGTGAAAGGTTTTCCCTCCAAAGGAAAATTCATCATATGCCATCATTATCTCACATTGAGAATAGAGACAATGTATCATCCCATAAAGGTGACTAGATACATCCATCATCTATTCGTGTCAAGTAATGAGATATCGCGATGTGATTTGCGGATTCCACCCGTTTCAAAATACGAATGTGTCCGCAAACACTTTCGGGCTCAAATTCGCTAATTCCTAATTAACGAATTTCCGTCGCGACGAGAATTAAATAATTACGCCTAGCGGAATTATTATTCAGATCGCTAACGAATTAATTCTAAATTAATTCGTTTGCCCGAATTAAAATCCGATTTTAATTCCTCGTCGAAATCTAATTTCGTTTAATAATATATCGAATATATTATTTTATCGATTAATTCCAAATTAATCGATCTCTCTCTCTTTCCTAATAAGGCATTTTATCCAAGATAAAGTTTCTCCGTAATTAATCCAAGATTAATAAAGTTCGAATCAAACATCATAGGTGAATCTTCAGGAAGCGACCCAAGAGATCTCCGGAATGTTGGCAGTAAATACGGTCGTTGGATAATCCAAACACGTACGTACCTCGTACTACCTTTTTACCGATTTACAAGACAAGGTTGGCTTCTAGCAAAGCGCCATGCCTACCAAATTCTCCAGAAATATTCTTACTGGAATATTAGATCTTTATCAAGCATAGTATACCGTAGTATCGCGTACATCGATCCAGTATCGGACGATCACATGTTAGGCCTGGGGCTGGAAATGTGTCTGCCCCGTACGAAACATATATCAGATATCAAACAACTAGTCTCTTTAAATCGGACAATCCTGACCTGGTCATATTGTCCCGACGGTTGCAAACTTTTTATAGAGTACTAGTTTTGTATCCTGCGTGATCATCATCTCCATATGTCTGAAGTGATACTTCCATCTTGACATCACATCCAGTACATTACGATTCTCGATAAACCCAGAAGAGGCGTACACAGAACCGATTAAAGCCCCGAACCACCACAACCAAAGTTTATCGATTGTCGCAAGTACTAGCGATGCAAGTCTCAGGTTAAGACCATATACACCTACCCTGATGCGGCCTCCCATAGACACGCAGACATACTACCAATGGGATTCCGCGGGGTCTGTCCAGAGCGAAGCTGTTTTCCGTACCATCGGTAAAACACAACCTCCTATCGCACTTGCATAAGTATCCAATACTTAAATATATGAGAACTATGCCGTTGTGCCATCACAACTCGCACAAGTGCAATACTAGTCTATTCCGCATTATCGATGTCCGATCTCGATAATACTCCGACTAGGGATATTTAATGATTAGACCTTTTATATTGATACTGTCTCATATCATCTCAATACGGAACTAATCATATGGACTTTTGCCATTAATATATCAAAGTAAATAATTTTACAAAATGGCAAAAGGCAATTTCATTATCACATAGTTAATTTTGTACAATAATACAATATCATTTACAAAACAGTGACGCTATGGGTCATAATGTCTAACAATAGGTGTTGTGACGCGTGATGTGACTTGTGGGCCGCACTTAAATTCAAAATGCGAGTGGGCCCGTAAACACTCCCGGGCTCGGGTTCGCTAATTCCGAATTAACGAATTTTCTGCTTTGAAGTAATTAAATCAAATTTAATTAAATAATTATGCCTAGCAAAATTACTATTCAAGTCGCTAGCGAATTAATTCTAAATTAACTCGTTCGCCCGAATTAAAATCTAATTTTAATTCCGCGTCGAAATCTAATTTCGTATAATATATCGAATATATTATTTTATCGATTAATTCCAAATTAATCGTTCTCTCTCTTTGAATAGTATTTTATCCCAGATAAAATATCTCCTCAATTAATCCCATATTAATTACTAATTAATCCCAGATTAATTATGTGCGAGTCATACGACATCGCTGAATCTTCTGGAAGCGACCCATGAGATCCCGGATATATTGGCAGTAAATCCGGTCGTTGGACTATCCGAACACGTACGTACCTAGTACTACATTTTTACCGATTTACAAGACATGGTTGGCTTCTAGCAAAGCACCGTGCCTACCCAATCTCCAGAAATATTCTTAAAGGAATATGTAATCTATATCAGGCGTAGTATACGTAGTATTGCGATTTGCGATCCAGTATCGGATGTCATGTGCTAGGCCTGGGGCTGGAATTATGTCTGCCCCGTACGAAGAACATATCAGATCTATGGTAACTAGTCTCTATAATCGGATAATCATGGCTTAGTCATATTATCCCGACGACCGCGAGTACTAAGAGTACTAGTTTCGTATCATGCGTGACCATAAACTCCATATGACTGGAGTGATACTTCCATCTTGACATCACACCCAATACACTATGATTCTCAATATATCCAGAAGAGACGTACACAGAACCTGTTAAAGCCCTGGACGACCAAAACCAAAGTATATTGATTGTCACAAGTATTAGCGATGTAAGTCTAAGGTTAAGACCAAATATACCTACTTTGATTCGGACTTCCAAAGACACATAGTCATATTACCAATGGAATTCTGAGGGGTCTATCCAGAGCGAAGCTCTTTCCGTACCATCGGTAAACAAAACCTCCTACTACACTTGCATGAGTATACAATACCCAAATATATGAGAACTATGATGTTATGCTCCCACAATGCGCACAAGTGCAATACTATTCTATTCCGCATTATCGAAGTCCAATTTCGATAATACTACGACTATGGATGTTTTAATGATTAAACCTTCATGGATTGATACTGTCTCATATCTTATCAATCCAGAACTAATCATGTGGACTTTTATCATTTATGTATCTTGGTAATCCAATTACAAATGATAAAAGAGCAATTTCCTTTGTCACATAGTTAATTTGTACAACAACACAATGTTCTGTACAAATAGTGATGCTATGGGTCATAATTGTCCAACAATCTCCCACTTGGCCTATAGCCAATCACTCAAGTGTCCTACACTTGAACTATGTACGGTTCGCTCAAACTTCTACTGAGAAAATACTTTTGTTAGCGGATTTGCAAAGTTATCATTTGATGTGATTTATTCGATCATCTCATCGCCACGATGTATGATCCGAACGAATTATATGAATAGTTGAAGTATATACTTGGATCGTTGATGAGACCATTAATTCTTTAGCTTGTGATGTAGCCTAGCTCAGCTGCTAACAGAACTACTCCCAATCCAATTAGGATTATTATAGATCCAAATGGCTTTTATTACTACCTCAGCTGCAGCAATATTCCGCTTTTGTTGTTTATTCGACAACAGTATCTTGCTTGGCAGATTTCCAGCTCACTGTTCCGTTATTCAAACTATATATAGTACTCTTATTACGACTTATAGTCGTTATTGTCGGTTTGGAAACTTGCAACGGTGAACCCAGTCACTTCAAGTTCTTCATCTCCATAACTTAAGAAAGAATCCTTAGTTCATCTAAGATACGTAAGGATGTTCTTAACATCAATCCAGTGACTATCACTTGGATTGGCTTGATTGTGACTCCATGTGCTCAAAGCATATGAGACACCAGGTCGCGTACATATCTTTCAATGTATGATTCCTCGGAGAGTGCCAATAACCTTTAGATATATCCCAGTAGATCCTTATTCCTAGAATAAAGGTTGTCTCTCCCAAGTATTCTTCAGAGAATTTTCATGAAATCCAAGCTTTCACCGATCATATTATGGGAATATCATTTCCAAGAAATGACATGTCATCATTATTTAGGACAATCACTGTCAGTACGCTCCCACTAACCCTATTATATACATAAGAATCATCTTTGTTTTGAATTAAATCATATACCATTATGATTACATCAAAACGTTGGTTCCAAGAACGCAATGCTTGCTTCAATCCATAAATGGATCGAATTAACTTGTAAACCTTGTTTGCTTGTTTTGGTATGACAAAACCGTCAGGATGTTGTAAACATCCTCCAAAAGGTTTCCGTTTAAGGAAAGCGATTTTGATGATCAGCTGCTATATTTCATAAATGAAATATGCAGCGTTAGCAAGGATTATCCAAATGGATCTAACCATGGCAACAAGAAAAAGGTTTCTTCGTAATCGACACAATATTGATAACGATACCTTTTCGCTACAAGCCCAGCTTTGTACGTTGGTATGTTGCTATCCATGTATGTCTTCCTTGAAGACCTATATAGTACCAATAGGCACAATTCCATCTGGTACATAAACCAGTGTCTAAACTTAGTTGGTATACATGGAATCCATTTCGGACTTCATGGCACTTTGCCATAATAGGGAGTCGATACATTGTATCACTTCCTCATACGTAGTCGGTTCGTATTCTTCAATAAGATTGACATCTTAATTAGGTGAGATCAGAAACCCATACCTCCCAGGTTGTTTTCTGACTCTCTCCAACTTACGTGGTTCTTGTGTATTTGAAGATTGTGGTACAGTTTCATCCCCGATGAGGTGTTTGTGTTCCATGGAGGAATCGGTGACTAGAACAGTATTACTCTGATTTTCATCGAGTTTTACTTTCCTCCCACTTACCACTGCATATAGGTATTCCTCTTAGGAAAACCGCATTGAGAGCAACAATTAAATTATTCTCTTGTGAGTTGTATAATTACTATACTTTGGTTTCCATAGGATAACCTACAAATTAGGCACTTATCCGATTTGGGTTTTAGTTTGGTATCATCTAAACATATGACCAACATTCCCAAATCTTTAGGAATGAGAAAAACCTGGTTTCTTTCATGTTCATATGTAATATGAAGTCTGTCTAACAGATTTTCATGGAACCTTATTCAAAATAAGTATTGCACTATTTAATGCGTATCCCTTGAAGGAAAATGTTAGCTCAGAGCGACTCATAATTAACCTTATCATCTCTAACAAAATTTGGTTTATCAGTTCAGACACACCGTATAATTGAGGTGTGCCGTGAAGAGTCCTCTGTGAAAAAATACTATACTCTTTGAGAAACTTATTGCTTAAGTATTTTCCACCACGGTCTAACTGTGACGATTTAATAATTTAGCCGATCTGTCTGTCTACTTCGTGTCGAAACTCTTTGAATTTATCAAAAGTTTCCGATTCATGTTTCAAAAGAAACACATAACCATAACGGGATGCCACATCCGTAAAGGTTACGAAGTATTCACATCCACCTCTAGCCTAGCTAAATATGGGCCCACTTACGTCACTATGAACAAGGGCTAACAGATCGGTGGCACTTGCACTTTTACCAAGTAAAATGTGTTTTAGGCACTTTGCCTAATAAACTAGATTCGTAGACATTATTTGATTAGGATAAAATCCATCCTAGTATCCACTCTTCGAAAGTGTGGATATACAAGTCTTGTTTAGGGATGGCAATTTTACCCGCCTACCCGCAAACCCGCAAAAACCCGCCCGCAATGGGTAGGGTTTGGTAAATATATTAGTGGGTATGGTGCGGGTTTGGTATTTGAAAATAGAACCCGCTGCGGGTGCGGTGCGGGTTTGGTATTTTAGTAAAATATGCGGGTACCCGCAACGGGTACCCGTAAAAAGAAATTTTTTAATTAATCTCATGAGTAATGACTCACGTAATTGTATCCATAATCATTTTAATAATAAAAAATAAATAAATGAGATGATAGAAACTAGAAAGAAGCAAAATGTTATGGGCCTATGGCCTATGGCCCGTGAGTCACTGGCTCACTGCCAGTGCTGTGCGCCTGTGCCTCATTCCTCATTTAAATTCAACAAATAAAATTTACAAAACCCTAGCCGCAGCAACAAAAGCATCACTGCCTCACTGGTCCTCCACTCCTCCTCAGTCTCCTCACGAGTCACGGGCCACTGCCACTGGTATATCAAATATCATTCTGATAAGAGGTTTAATATGAATATATGATCAAATAGCAATAAGCTATGTACATTTTCACACATGAGACTGGTAGTTCCAGATGCAAATAGTTCTTGAATACAAACTCGCTAGAATCCTGAGATGACCAAACCCGCAAAAAATCTGTTGGGTACCAATGCGGGTTTGGTAGTTTGTTCACATATGCGGGTGCGGGTTTGGTAATAAAAATTAAAATCCGCAGCGGGTATGGTGCGGGTTTGGTAATTTGTTCACATATGCGGGTGCGGGTTTGGTAATGGCAAACCCGCACCAAACCCTACCCGCTGCCATCCCTAGTCTTGTTTAATATGTCCCAGACAACAATACCACTTTTAACTCTCAACTGATCAAATCAGTTTGAGCTATTTGTTTGTCATGTTATACGTTTGAGATTCATTTATTTTCAAAATACAAATATTGTTATTCACATCTAATGTGTTTATCTCAATATCATCTTTATAAAATAAAACACTTTAGTGTTCTAGAATATAAAGGTATACCCGGAACGAGTTATACTCTGATATAGAGATCATGTTTCTAGTCAAACTAGGTACATTATAACAGTTTCCTAATTTAAGTACATACCCGAAGGGTGGTTCCTAAACTTAGGTTTCTACGGTTAAAACATCGACTATAGTCCCGTTTCCGATTCGTGGATCAATATCTTCTGAAGCCAGTCTCCTGCTAATCAGTAGATTCCGCACATCAGTACATATTTATGTACCACATCTAGTATCAAAAATCCAATTTTGAAACTAATAGTGAACATGTTTATGACAAACATACTTGAAGTCGAGCCTTGCTCGTCTTCTCTACCTTTATGTCTGCCTTGTCCATACGGCAGTCACGTATCCAGTGACCCCGTTTGCTACAGCTTAGGCCGACATCTTGGGATAAGTCATTTGTCTTCCCAGAAGACTATGATGATTTTGCCTTTGCCAATTTTAGAAGCTCTGGCTCTGCCTCCTATAGCATATCCATTAACTATCCAAGAGTTTACTCTTGATTCATAATGAATCTGCCCCAGCTCTTGAGTAGAGACTATAAGATCAAATCTTTGGTAGTCTCAGCCACGTAGGTAATGCCCAGCTAACCTAGCTGATCGATGTCAGCAATCATCGGCGACACCTAGTGCTCGACAGATGTACCCTCTGACATACACGAGCAAAAGAGATTTTTTTTTTGCAATTTGTACTTCTAAGATCTAAGAATAGATCTATGAAGATCTTTAATTTCATCATCATGGAACAAGGATCTAATCCTTAATTTTGATAACAAAATTAAAGTGTCATTGCATTTTGCATAATAGATTGAGCACAAAAGTTATCATCACATGAATCTTCCAAAGATCATGTTCTACTTATTTGCTCAACTCCGGGCTTAGGCCCGAGATATAATTCTATCAAATAGAATAACTTCTCTGTTCCTAGGACTATCCTGAGGTTTTATTCCCAATCTGAAAATTAAAGCCGTTTAAAGACATTTTTACCTAGGTTTATGTTTTTAAACGCTAATCTTTCATTATCTTGATTGCTATAGTCCAACTATCCAATCAATGATTTCAGGTACAATTAAATATAATGATTACTATAGTCTAACTATATAATCAACTATAATTTGATTGGATAAATTCAAATATATTGATTACTATAATCCAATTATATAATCAACTATAAATTGAAGTAGTTTGAATACAGTCCAACTGTTTAATTTAAAACGACGATTAAATATTAGTCCAACTAATATATTTATTAATTAATGACAAAAAAATTGAAATGAGCGCGTATTGGCAAGTATCTAAACGAAATTACAAATTTAATACTTGCCTTCCAATATTTTTTGGCGAGCCTCTAACCATCTGTTGAGTACTCGAGAAACCTTGTTTCCTAGTGGGCTAGGATCCCGTTAAATAACACACAACCTTGACTTTGGCCAACAAGCTGTATGATATTTAACTAGGTAGATCTCTAAAATCAATTGGATCTCATCCAATTCCTAGATCCAATAGGTGGACATCCAAGTCCGAAACATATATCTTATATATTCCAATATATCAAATATATTCCCTAACATTTTTCCTCTGAATCAACTAAGCCTTGGCTTTAGCACAACAAACTTAATGATTCCAGTTAAGCGGGACCCATTGACCTTGGAAAGCTTCGTAATCGATGTCGATGGACAAGACGTGATCTTGACTTTGGCCAACAAATCACGACTTGGACAAGACATGCGATATGGAACAAAGCCTTCATGATTCAAACACATCTGCGATGGATAAAGGTCTTGACTTTGGCCAACAAACCAGTGCCAATCTTGGATCTTGAGAATGAATCATTCAATGGAAGGAAAAACGCTTAATATTTATTGAGGGTTTTTTCGCGTAATTGGCAACCAATTAATTATCTTTGATTAGGTCTCATCATACACCCTTAAACATGCATTCTAAAAGCATAATAAGGAGCGATAAATAAATTAATAATGATATGCGGATGGATATTTAAAACAACTTGGTCCTAGAACAAATCTCTCTCTTTCCTCTCTTCCGCTAGCACAATTCTTACTTCTACCCAATTACATAACACTTCTAAAGAAACCTCATTTACATTAAGGGGAATAGATGAGAAGAGAAATACAAAGAGTCAAGAGGTAATAGGCTGGACACGCAGGTCCAATTTAATAAATTCTAAATTTATTACAATAATTTAAAAAATTACCGTCACCCATCTAATATCCATCCGATATACATTATTCATACATCACATCCATGTATTCACAAAAAACATGTTATCAATCAATCTAATCCAATTAGTTAATCTGAAATTAATGACTATCCAATGTTCAAACAACGATTTGATTTGCGCGAGTCAAACTCGTTTTAAGAATAAGTACTCAAAGTACAAATTCTCGAATTATATCAAACTACAACATTAAATCCAATTTAATTTGTATTCAATATTAATTCTTTATTTAATTCTAAATTAAATAATTACACTTTTTAATGAGCCTTTGCGACTTAGATTCTAAATCTAATCTTTACGGGTCTCAAAGCCCAATTAACATCCAATGTCAATTAAATTTGAAGTCAAATGGGCTTTCAATTAATTTATAAGGCATGGACTTTGGCAACCAAAGCCCTATAAGGAATGACCCTTTGCCAAAAATCAATTTAGGCCCATTAGGCCCAATTAAAATATTAAAGGACCATTTTATTATATTTGGACTTTATGGAAATGGTTTTAGGACCAATTGGATCCAACCAATTAACCTAAACCAAACTTGGCCCAACCAAGCCCATTAAGCGCAAATACAACATTTCAAGCCCAATTCCAAATTTAGCCCAACCAATTAAATTCCAAAATTCCAAATTTCATAATTTAATCAACCAAAGTGTATTAGCCATAAATAATTAGTCAAATTAACATTTCCAAAATACCAATTTACATAATTAATCATGCTAATCATCATCAAGCTCCTGTCCAACACTATTGAATCAAAAACTCAATTCATTTCCATGCTATATAGCTCACGAAAATTTGGGGATTTTAAATCCGATTTCGATTTTAATCCAATTAAATCTTAAATCAATTTATCCCAAGTCTTTCAACTCATCCAATGATCAAAAAACAAAAATCACCATGACTTTAGGGCACTTACAACTTTCGGCCAAGCCAAAAATTGGGGGAAAAATTAATCCAATTCAATTTTCATCAAATTGATCATGCATAACTCTAAGTTATCATCATTCAAGCATATTCAAACAATCAATTTCATCAAATCATGCTCAAATCAATTTTACCCAAATTTTACCATAAATCAATTTCATGCTTAATCAAGGCTCTGATACCATTGTTAAGGTTTCTAGGTCAAACCAAGATCAATTAAGCGAATGAAATGTGCGAATAAAACAAAGTAAAGTTGCGGAAATACTCACTTTGATCGGTTGGATGTTGGCGGAGAGTTCAAAAATTCCCTTTGATGTATTCGGCCTAGCCCCTTTTGTGCTCCTCCAAGATTCGGCCAAGCTCCTCCATGGATGATCTTCAAGCTCCAAGCTTTGTGAATGGATTCCATGCTCATGAATGGGTTTCCCTATCACCTTTGAATGACCCATTTGAGTGCTATCTCTTGTGAAAATTTGCATGAAATCTTCAAGAATGTGAAGCCAAGCTTCACGCCATTTTGAGAGAAAATGGAAAGCCTAGTTTCGGCCAAGGAGATGAATGAGAGAGAGAGAAGATTGTATTGTGTGTATTTTTTTTTCTAAAAACATATACCAAAAATCCTAACCAAATTTGGTAAAAGCTTTTCCAAAAAGCTAAAATCAATTTTGGAGGCAAAATGACATTTATTGCCCACAACCACCAACATCATGAATAGTGACTGGTTTTCAATCACCAAAAGGTGAATTGACATCCATCACTAAAGTGATAGATGATGCGACGTGTCATGTGACTTGTGGGCCGCACTTAAATTCAAAATACGAGTGGGCCCGCAAACACTCCCGGGCTTGGGTTCGCTAATTCCGAATTAACGAATTTTCCATTGTGACATAATTAAATCAAATTTAATTAAATAATTATGCCTAGAAAAATTACTATTCACGTCGCTAGCGAATTAATTCTAAATTAACTCGTTCGCCCGAATTAAAATCTAATTTTAATTCCGCTTCGAAATCTAATTTCGTATAATATATCGAATATATTATTTTATCAATTAATTCCAAATTAATCGTTCACTCTCTTTGAATAGTATTTTATCCCAAATAAAATATCTCCTCAATTAATCCCATATTAATTTTCTCTCTCTACTAATTAATCCCAGATTAATTATGTGTGAGTCATACGTCATCGGTGAATCTTCGGGAAGTGACCCATGAGATCCCCGGATATGTTGGCTGTAAATCCGGTCGTCGGACTAACCGAACACGTACGTACCTAGTACTACGTTTTTACCGATTTACAAGACATGGTTGGCTTCTAGCAAAGCACCGTGCCTACCCAATTCTCCCGAAATATTCTTAATGGAATATGTAATCTATATCAGTCGTAGTATACATAGTATTGCGTATTGCGATCCAGTATCGGATGTCACGTGCTAGGCCTAGGGCTGGAATTGTGTCTGCCTCGTACGAATCACATATCGGATCTCTGGTAAATAGTCTCTATAATCAGATAATCATGACCTAGTCATATTATCCCGATGACTGCAGTACTAAAGAGTACTAGTTTCGTATCCTACGTGACCATCATCTCCATATGACTGGAGTGATACTTCCATCTTGACATCACATCCAATACACTACGATTCTCAATATACCCAGAAAAGGCGTACACAGAACCTGTTAAAGCCCTGGACGACCAAAACCAAAGTATATTGATTGTCGCAAGTATTAGCGATGTAAGTCTCAGGTTAAGACCAAATACACCTACCCTGATTCGAACTTCCATAGACACATAGTCATACTACCAATGGAATTCCGAGGGGTCTAACCAGAGCGAAGCTGTTTTCGTACCATCGGTAAACACAACCTCCTATTACACTTGCATGAGTATCCAATACCCAAATATATGAGAACTATGCTGTTATGCTCCCACAACACGCACTAGTGCAATACTAGTCTATTCTGCATTATCGATGTCCTATCTCGATAATACTACGACTAGGGATATTTAATGATTAAACCTTCATGGATTGATACTGTCTCATATCTTATCAATCTGGAACTAATCATATAGACTTTTATCATTTATGTATCTTGGTAATCCAATTACAAATGATAAAAGAGAAATTTCCTTTGTCACATAGTTAATTTGTACAACAACATAATGTTCTGTACAAATAGTGATTCTATGGGTCATAATTGTCCAACAGTCTGGCCGTGAATTGTGTCTAGGGTTTGAGAGATTACTTTTGGTTTGTTTATGGGCTGGTCTTACCGTGAGTCTCAGAGATGAGAGCCGAGAACTGCTTAGGGTTTTTTTTCTACGCTTATTGATGGAGAGAAAGAGAGAGAGGGGGATGTCTAGGGTTATTGTTCTACGTTGGTTGATGGATAGAAGTGTTGATAATTTTCTAAGGTCCCAAGATCAAATCAAGACATGAAAACATGCGTGAATACATCAACGGAGGTAGCGGAATACTCACATTGATCGGTTATGTCGATTTGAAGACGAATCATGCCCAAAAACGCACTGCCTTTGTAAGCCCACTGCAGCAGTCCATGCTCACTATCTTGGCAGTTTCGGGTCTCAAAACGAAGCTCCAAACTCCATCGGATGAGTCCCGCCTCATGGTCGAACCTCCCTACCACCTTCGCAAGACTTGAAAGTGTGCTAGCACTTGAATTTTCACCATGAAAACCCACTCTTGGCTTCCCTTATTCACGCCCAAACTGGTTCAAAACCAGTGAAGAATAGCCACACTTGGGCGTGAGAGAGATGAGAGAATTTGAGAGAGATAAAATTGTGTTGTATTAAAATGATTTACCAAAATTCAATTTATATTTATGCCATAATTTTTATTAAATTAATAATAAAATTATGACACAAAACATGCAATGGCTTAGAGTGTCAAACACTCAAACTCCATGCAATGACATTGAGTGCAATGTACACAATCTACATGCAAAGCATTAGAATGACATGTGTCATGTGGGCCCCACACGTTTCCAAATGAAAGTGGGCCCACGTGCACTCACGCGTTCGGGTTCGATATTTCCGAAATACCAAACTTACGTCGCGACGTTAATTAAATTGATTTTAAATAAATAATTGCGCCTAGCGAAATTATTATTTACGTCGCTAACGAATTAATTCTAAATTAACTCGTTTGCCCGAATTAAAATCTAATTTTAATTTCGCGTCGAAATCGAATTTCGATTATTATATCGAATATAATAATTTTTACGATTAATTCCAAATTAATCGTTCTCTCTCTTGTATAGTACTTTATCCAAGATAAAGTCTCTCCGTAATTAATCCAAGATTAATCGAGTTTGAATCATACGTCATTGGTGAATCTTCGGGAAGCGACCCAAGAGATCTCTGGATATGTTGCCAGTAAATACGGCCGTCAGATTATCCGAACACGTACGTACCAAGTACTATGTTTTTACCGATTTACAAGACAAGGTTAGCCTCTAGCAAAACGCCATGCCTACCCAATTCTCCAGAAATATTCTTATTGGAATATAAGATCTATAACAGGCGTAGTATACCGTAGTATAGTGTATATCGAACCAGTATCGGATGATCACATGTAAGGCCTGGGGCTGGAGATGTGTCTGCCCCGTACGATACACATATCGGACATCAAGCAACCAGTCTCTTTGAATCGGATAATCCTGCCTAGTCATATTATCCCGATGGTTGCAACCATTATAGAGTACTAGTTCTGTATCCCTCGCGATCATCATCTCCATATGTCTGAAGTGATACTTCCATCTTGACATCACATCCAATACACTACGATTCTCGATAAACCCAGAAAAGGTGTACACAGAACCCGTTAAAGCCCTGGACCACCAAAACTAAAGTTTACCGATTGTCGTAAGTACTAGCGATGCAAGTCTCAGGTTAAGATCATATGCACCTACCCTGAAGCGGACTCCCATAGACACGCAGACATACTACCAATGGGATTCCGCGGGGTCTATCCAGAGCGAAGCTGTTTTCCGTACCATCGGTAAAACACAACCTCCTACCGCACTTGCATAAGTATCTTATACTTAAATATATGAGAACTATGCCGTTGTGCCCTCACAACATGCACAAGTGCAGTACTAGTCTATTTCGCATTATCGATGTCCAATCTCGATAATACTACGACTAGGGATATTTAATGATTAAACCTTTATGGATTGATACCGTCTCATATCATCACAATCCGGAACTAATCATAGGGACTCTTACCATTTATATCAAAGTAAATAAATTACAAAACGGTAAAAGGCAATTTCATTACTACATAGTTAATTTTGTACAATAATACAATATCATTTACAAAATAGTGACGCTATGGGTCATAACTGTCTAACAGGAAATATTCTCAGAATTTTTGAAATTGTTCCGAATGCAATTTTGGGATTTATTTTTCAATTTAAGGGTAAAATCACAATTTTAAGAAATTATGGGTTTTTTGTCATTGCTACAGTACTCATAGTACTATAGCAGTGTATACAATGTGAATGAATAATTTTGGAATTGTTCAGCTAGTGTTTCAGGAATTTTCTACACTAGGGGCAAAATAATATCTTGTCCAAATTACCATATTTAATGTACAGTAGCAGTGGGATGACCCGATATCACGACTGACTC
>SKCR01028361.1:0-259239 GCA_019454045.1 Zanthoxylum bungeanum
GAGTTGGTAAAAACTTAAAAGACATAAAGTAAAAATGCTGAAAAGTAATTGCGGTAAAGTAAAATTAAATGCTAAGGTAAAAGGAATTATTTTTACTACTACTAATTTAGATATCTCCCATAATATAATATATAAACTTGTGATAACATTACCAACCAGCCATATAGGCGGTAACCTGATTAAGTCAAATTAAGTCCAACCAGCCATTAAGGCGGTAATATTTGTCCATAATCCAGCCATAAAGGCGGAACCAAAATTAACCTGCCATATAGGCGGAACCAAAATTTAATTACCAACCGACCAATCTGGCGGTATCCTTGATTAGTCAGGTTTAAACCAGATTAAAATGAATTACCAACCGACCAATCTGGCGGTATCCTTTTTAAGTCAAATTTTAAATAGTGAATATATTATATTTAAGGGAGATTAATCTAAATAGAAATAGTAAAAGAATTACCTTTCACCCTAGCAGGGGGAAGTTACATCCTCATGATGAATAGTAAAAACTGTAAAAATAAAGAAAGTAAATTACTATTATTACAAAACGTAATTAAAATTTAATTACAAAACTGAAATTAAAAGAAACTAGAGAGAAGACTCCATATTTACATCAAAGAAATAAGAGAGAATGGTACATCTAAAACTGAAACATCGAGCTGAATTGATAGGCCTCGGTAGGCTCTGGGCGTCGCGACGCCAGCTTCTTTTGACGTGGCTTGACGAGGGCTTGACACGTGGCGATTCTGGATAAGGAGATAAGGCGACACGTGGTAAGGCGGCTGAGAGCTCAATTATTATGCTGACGTAGCGGTGATGTGGCGACGGCGACTGTCGGCACCATAGGATTACGACACGTGGCATGGCGTGATTGGCTGATGATGATGTGGCGATGAGGTGGCACGTTGGCTCGGTCAACTGGTGATGTGGATGATGACGTGTCGGTGACGTGGAGTGACATGTGGCACACGTGGCAATAGTGATTGTCGGTACTGTAGGATGATGACACGTGGCACGGCGCATGTTAGCAAATCAGTTGTGATGGTGACACGTGGCACGTCGCACGTTAGCAAAGTCAAACTTCTCAAATTCTGACCCGTTGACCCGGCGCACGTTAGCAGCTCTGGTGCATGTTAGGCGTCGCGACGCGCCCAAAATATCAAAATGCCCTTTTTGCCAATTTTCACTATTTTGCTCCAAATCACCTCTAGAATGTCCTGAAACTTTATTTATCTACAAAATAACACAAAACACATCAAAATATTCACAAAACTCAAGAAACTATACAAAATATTAAGTTAAATGAGTGGGAAATAGTGATAGATTTATCACTCATCATTAGGGTTGGTGCTCCGAGTGCCAATCCGGATCGTATTTATATATGATTCATAAGTACAAGCAATTGTATTTTCCATAATATTACTAATTTAACGGTAGCACCCATGTCTTTTATACGCTTATTCGATCTTATTACGATTAGATCGAAATTGAATCTGGTTCAGTGATACGTGTATATTATACAAAGACCCTAGGATTTACAGTATAGTGCGCAGTTACAATGTAGTTTGTAATTGACATTGGGAAGCGCACTATTAGTTGTATATCCTTAAATAAAGTTCATGGTCAAGATTTGCTAACACGGGTCGGTTAGTAAAATCCGCTGAGACCAGTACATGTCGTATATCGTGACTTGGTCCGATGGTTTATCCTAGTGAACCATAAGTCTCGGGAGACTCGTATAGACATGTATGTGTTTATTTGATAAGACACTGAACGACTCACTGAAGGTTTCCTAATAGATGGTACACTAACGTCAATAAGAACCTTCTCGAGTTAAGCGAGCATAGTGGTTCTTCGAGTTGAGATACCACTGTGGATATATGAGCTATCCTCCACACTTTGATGGCAGTCACGTCAACGATCTAGTCATGATCAGACCTCCGCATATTCGTTGGGTGTGGACTGATGCTCATGATATCCTATGAGTATCAAGATAGGATCCGCCAGTCCTGTGTACAGGGCATAAGCATCCAGCACGTGTTTATGATCTAGTAAATCCATGGTCATGGTATAACTTCGGAAATCAGTTCTGAGTGTTATTTAGAGATCGTAAATTGAAAGTCGACTGTATTATACCGAAAAGATTTGACGTTTCTATCTATATTCCAGGTATAATACGGATGGCCTATGACGGAGGGATTATACGTATACTATGACCTCGGCTTGGATAGTTTAGCGAGATTATCAGTGGTCATCATAATCCATGAATGGGTGGATTATGGACACGAAATTGGATTTCGTGACGGATAAACCTAAACTTAGAGAGTCCCACAATATGAAGTGTACTCGTTGAGCACTTGGGCAACACGATATGAATAATACAGATTATTCATAATACTTCATCGGATTAAATGAGTTAATCCGGATCGTTTAATCGGTTAAATGATAACACATGCATTAGGGATTTTGTCCGTTAATAATTATTGTGTATTTATATTTGATACATAATATGATTAGATACACATTAATTATTCGTCAAATGAGCACATGCCATAAATATATGTGTTTATTATTTAATGTAAATAAAAATACATGTATGGTTGTTTCTAATTATTTATTTATTTAATTGTTAAAATGATTAAATAATTGAAAAGTTTAAAATATCTTATCTTTTTGTCATAATTAGTATGACAAATGGTGACATATATTTTGGACAATTGGCATGATTTAAGTCAAACTTTGTTTGTCCAATTTTGATTGGCAAATAATGAAGTTTGATTTGATTTGTTTTGAATTTAATTTTATTAAATTTACAAAGGACAAAAATGCCCTCAACCATCCCATTTTCGGCCAACAATAAAAGGAAAGAGAAATTTGTTTTCCTTTGTCTTCTTCATCAAGCTCACTGCCGAAAAACCCTCTTAAAATGGGTCTCAAAATTGTTTTGGAATTCCATGAAGATTTGAAGAAAAAATCAAGAAAAAGTTTGGGTTTTTTCAAGTTATTAAAAGGTAATCCATTAAACCCTAAGCTTAGTGATGAGTGATATTTATATCACTATTTTACACTCATTTAACCAAATATTTTGTATAGTTTCTTGAGTTTTGTGAATGTTTTGATGTGTTTTGTGTTATTTTGTAGACAAATAAAGTTTCAGGACATTCTGGAGGTGATTTGGGGCAAAACAGGAAAAATTGGCGAAAAAGGGCAAAATCGTCATTTCAGCGTCGCGACGCTGAAGCCTTGCGCGTCGCGACGCCTAGAATGCGCCGGAATTGCTAACATGCGCCGAGGACACGTGGACCAATCCGAAAGTTTGCTAAAGTGCGCCGCTTGCTAAAATGCGCCGATCATACTATCTTGCGCCTGCCACGTGTCGCCATCACAACGGAGATGCTAAAATACGCCTCTGCCACGTGTCGAGATCTCACGATGCCGACAATCGCCCTCCAACACGTCAGCGTGACGTCATCAATGACGTCATGAACAGTGCCACATCATCGATGACGTCAGCTTCATAATTGAGTTCCAGCCGCCATTACACGTGTCGACCTTATCCTCTTATCCGGATCGCTACGTGTCAAGCTGTCATCGTGCCACGTCGATAAATCCAGCGTCGCGACGCTGCGAAAAAGGGCAAAATCATCATTTCAGCGTCGCGACGCTGAAGCCTTGCGCGTCGCGACGCCTAGAATGCGCCGGAATTGCTAACATGCGCCGAGGGTGTACCAATCCGAAAGTTTGCTAAAGTGCGCCGCTTGCTAAAATGCGCCGATCATACTATCTTGCGCCTGCCACGTGTTGCCATCACAACGGAGATGCTAAAATGCACCTCTGCCACGTGTCGAGATCTCACGATGCCGACAATCGCCCTCCAACACGTCAGCGTGACGTCATCAATGACGTCATGAACAGTGCCACGTCATCGATGACGTCAGCTTCATAATTGAGTTCCAGCCGCCATTACACGTGTCGACCTTATCCTCTTATCCGGATCGCTACGTGTCAAGCTGTCATCGTGCCACGTCGATAAATCCAGCGTCGCGACGCTGAGGTCCTTGGCGTCGCGGCGCTCGAACAGTGAAATTTTTGTCTATAAATACTGCGCGAATTTCAGAATTATGTGTGCCTTTCTCTCTCTAAAAATATTTTATTTTTATTTTTTTATAATAAAATTAAAATATTTTTAGAGAGAGAAACTCTCTCTTCATCAAAGAGATATAAATATCACTCATCACTTAGAAATTAGATTTCTTGTTTCTTGATGATAAAGAATGGTTCTAGGGTTTCTTAAAATCTGAAAAAATTGGGGCTTTGTGGTTTGGTGGATGGATTGGATGTTTGTTAGCATGTGTGAAGTGAAATTGGTGAATATTATTGTAATATTATGTCAATTTATTCTATTGTTGAATTGTTTCCATTCTAGAGTTGTTGATCCACTCTTAGATAGCCTAGAATTTTTCTAGAGTTATTCATTTGTGGTGGAACTCAATTGGTGTAGAGATTAATTGATTTAGTCTTGAAAATTTTGGATTAAAAGCATGAAAAATTGACCAATTCGTTTTCTGTTTTGACCAGGAAATAAATCTGATTTTGTGATGAAATTGTTGTCTTTAGAATGTTTTGGATGTGTTTTAGGAGTTGGCATAATTGCCGGAAAGTGTTTCTGAGTTGAAATAAACGAAAACGGCCAAAAACGGCGTTATCGGGTGGATTTTGAGCCAACCGGGTGACAGCTATCCAAAGAGTGAATTTGTCACTGTTCGGGCAGACCATGAACTGCCCTGATACTATTGGAGCTGACCTGGGTAGTTTCCATAAGTGTCGGGTAGTCGGTTCGCTCAAAAACACGTTTTGCGTCATTTTACGGAAAATCGATTTTCGTAAAAGTTTCGTGAAGTTTCAACATTATTTATGTCAATATTTGATATTAAATAAATAGGTTTAGGAGAAATATAAATAAATTATTCATATTAGAAATTGAATAATTTATTCGGTATTTTGAAAAAGATTTAAAATACGATTTCGCCCGACCCGCGCTTCCGCTGCGCCCCATCGCCCAAAATCCCAACAGATTCTGGAGGGTTATATTGGAGCTTCGAATGGCTTGACTCTCTTCTTTTAAGGCGTGTAATCGTTCTTGGAGTATGGCCAGTTGCGTGGTCATAGGATCTGGTGTCTGCTCACTGCTAGAAGCTATGGTTGGCTGTGTTTTAGGAACCGTAGATTGTGAGATCTTTGCCTGCTATGAATCGCTGAGGCCCCACGGTGGGCGCCAAATTGTGGATGCTGATTTTCGCCCGAGGTCCACAATCGAGAATTTTATAGTATGGGGGCACTAGCGAACCTGCAAAACAAAGGTAGAATGAGCGGGGAGTACTTGTGGATGCTGGTTTTCGCCCGAGGACCACAATCGAGAATTTTGTAGTATGGGGGCACTAGCGAACCTGTAAAACAAATGTAGAATGAGTGGGGCGTACTGCCCACTGGTGTGGTGGGTGCTGTAGGCACTCCGACGCTCAAGTCAGTAGTGAAGACGAGCTGTAAATAATGGAAGAGCAAGGCTTGATGTTACCTTGAATTTTGTTGACTGTCGTGAGGGTTGTGGCCGGTGTTTAGAGAGTAAGAAGCTTAGAGAGCTCAAGTTTGAGAGTTAAGACCTCCATAGAACAGTGAATCATCTCTTCCTTTTATATACCTTTTCAAGGTCAGTTTTATTTCCTCCATTAATTGCTCGTCAGTTGGGTGTCTAAAACGGCTAACTACGTGGGGGAGTTACTAACCTTGATTTATGCGTTTTAGGTTTGGGTAACTGATAAGTCAATGGTTTGCTTGGTATGTCTCTCTTTGTGCGTGGGCCTGAGAAGGTAATTAAGTCATTGGCCCAAGTCTATTCTGGGTACTGTTTGGAGGGATTGAGCTATTACTGATATAGGGCCTGAAGCGAAAAGTCAAAAATGTTATTGGCCCAAATTTGGCCCTTACAATGGCATAAAAGTCCGAGCTCGGATTGGGCTTGGCCAAAAAAGGGGCACAGGTAATAGTTAATATATATATATATATATATTTATTCTAAATATATACATTTATAATTAAAATTTAAGATAATGATGGAGCCATATATAAGTGAGCAGGAAAAATATTATTAAATGTCTTATAAATTAATAAAAAAAAATATTGATTTGTTAATAAGACAATTTTATTTTTTCATTAAAATGAAGAGTATACCTATCATTTTTCTATGAAAATTAAATTTTATCTTCACTAAATCAATATTTTATTTACGCTCCATCAAGTTACACAAAGTAGTCCTCAATGGACGTGGCTTGGTAGTATAGGGTTCATGATTTCACATTAAGGTTATGAGTTCGAATTCAGGGGTGCGTTTCTTGTAAGAGTCTGTGACATATGTGAATTTTACATGCTCCGCTTAAGTTCGGAACAGATGATTTGATAGTGAAATTTCCGATAATTTAAAAAAAAATGTTACACAAAGTAACTGTTGAAAAAGGAAGCACAACAGGCTTAAATTACCCAAATGCAATGCTCTTGAAACATATTAGAAAACAAATGGAACCAGTAACCAGTCCCTGCTGCTTTAATTAAAGCATATACATTATATCTGCCACTTATTACAAAAACCTGAGAGAAATTTATTTAATAACAATAATTCACATTTAATGATTTGACAGGAATATTTAGATTGCAATATAAATGCCCAAATATATAGCTCTCTTTCAACATCATCTGAATACGACCCAACACGGCATCATCAAACACAAATTCCATACCTAACACTAGCTACTGTATCATCTTAGCCTGTAATTTTTATGCCCATTTGACTACTTAAGTATAGTTCAATCTTCAAGCTACATAAATGTACAAATGCTGTGTACAAACAGAAAAAAACAAGAAATACATAAATACTCTTCCAGGGTTATAATGGTGTTGAAACAAATTAATCCCAAAGAAGAGACCAAATTTGGCAGAAAAAAGGTAAAGGCACAGAAGAAATGAGCAAGAGGAAAAATGTAAAAGGAGGAATGAGGCCAAGGGGAAAAGGACCAATGTAATAAAGGGATTAATACTTGAGTAAGAATAAGGACACAAAGGAATAGTGTAGGACACCAAGAGGAGTACAAAGTCGAAGCATGAGCTATAAAAGTTTTTTTGATATCATATATCTATAATTTATTTATATTTCACCTAAATATATTATTCGATACCAAATAATGACATAATTAATAATGAAAATTATTCGAAATTTTTACGAAACCGTTTTTCCGTAAAATGACATAAAACACGTTTTCGACTGAACCGATCAATCAATACCATATAGGGCTGCCTAGGTCAGCCCCAATAGTATTTGGGCAGTTCATGGGCCGCCCAAACAGTGGTCAATTCACTGTTTGGGCAGCCGTTACTCGATAAGCCTAAAACTCACCCGGTAAAGTCATTTTTCACCGTTTTCGCGTATTTTCACTCCGAAATAATTTTCAGAAATTATCCTAACACTTAATATACATCCAAAACATCCAAATATTATATTTTTCATCACCAAAATACCAGATTTTTCATATCTAATCTGGTTATGAAAACAATCAATTTTTCATGCTTAAATCCAATTTTATCAGGATTAATCTAATTAAACTAACATATATTCAAAGTCACCACAAAATAAGAACCCTAGAATAATTCTAGATATAATAAGAGAGGTCATTACAATCTAAAATTGTAACTAAGTTGTCTAATAATAAATTGTACCCAAATTACCTTAATCTAGTTCAAAATTTACTTACACATGCATCTAGCCACTTAAACCATCATCCAGATTTAAAAAGGCCCGAATTTATAGACTAAAAGAAACCCTAAACAATTCTAGAAAATCAAGAACAAGAAAATAAAGTTTCTACCTAAAGGAAATAAAGATTACCTCACCAATCATAAAAAATCCTTAAGTTATTTCTTGATTTAATTACTTTATTTCTTGTCTCTCTCAAGAACTTTTGAAGCTCTCTAAAATGGTGATATATTTGGCCAACTACCTAGAAAGAAAGAGAAAATAATTTTTCTCCTTTTAAAAAATAAAAATGGCGTGACTTATGGGGTTAAAATAGTAATTGAATAATTCAAAATTAATCATATTAAAAGGCTTGGCAAAAAGAGTGACAAATGGAAAATATTAAACCATATATTACTATTAATATATAGATTAAATAAAAGTCATACTTTTACACATATGTAGGTAATAATAACAGTAATAATTCAATTCATTAATTGAATTAATCATTACTAATTTTAGAAGTGTCAAACTACCATTTGCCAATTAATGTATATCTAATCTAATTATGTATCAAATACAAATACACATTAAAAATAACCAAAATACCCATAGCATGTGTATTTTCGTTTACAGATTAAACTATTCGAATTAACTCGTTTAATCCGATAAAATATATGGTATTATTCATAACGCGTTGTCCAAGTGCTCAACGAGTACACTTCATATTATGGGATTCTCTAAGTTCAAGTTTATCCGTCACGGAATCCAATTCTGTGTCCATAATTCATCAACTCGTAAATTATGATAACCACGAATAATCTCGCTGAACTATACAAGTCGAAGTCATCACATGCGTATAATCCATTTGTCATATGCTATCCATATTATACCGGGGGATATAGATGGGAATGTCAAATCCCTAAGGTATAATATAGTCGACTTATGAATTTACGATCTCTAACTAACACTCAGAACTCGCTTCCGCAGTGTACCACGATCATGGATTTAACATATCGCAAACATGTGCATGATACATATGCCATGTACACAAGACTGACTGATTCTATCTTGATACACACCGGATATCATGAGTATCAGTCCACACCCAACGAATAGATGGAGGTTCGACCTAAATAGGTCTGTGACGTGACAATCATCAAAGTGTGGAGAATAATTTATATATCTACTGTGATATCTCAAGTCAAATGACCATGATGCTACTCGACTCAAGAATATTCTTATTGACGTTGGTGTATCATCTATTAGAAAATCTTCGGTGAGTCGTTCAGTGTTTATCCAATAAATACCTATATGTCTATACGAGTCTCTAAAGACTTATTGTTCACTGGGATAAATCATCAGACTAAGTCTCGATATCCGACATGTACTGGTCTTAGCGGATTTTACTAACCGACCTGTGTCAGTAAATCTCGACCAGGAACTTTATTTGAGAATATACAACTTATAGTGACGCTTCCCAATGTTAATTACAACATACGTTGTAACTGCGCACTACGTTGTAAATCATCGGGTCTTTGTCTAATATATACATATCACTAAATTGGATTTAGTTTCAATATAATCGATATTAGATCGAATACGTATATAAAAGATAACAGGTGTGACCATAAATAAGTAATATTATAGAAAATGAATTGTTCGTATTCATGAATCGGACATAAATATAATCTGGGGTTTGCGTTCCGAGCACCAACCCTAACAGTTACTGTGACTTGCACTTAGGTGCCATGTTTTTTTTTTTTTTTTTTATTTCAGGAATAGATAGACAGACCAAAACAAAATCAGCTTTCTTTTTATTCTCTTTCCGAGACTATGGTTGTTCGCGGGACGGTTTGGGTCGGTTTTTTTATTTTACACTTCAAACTGCGCGGGTTGTCAGTTTGTGAAATTAGAAACCAAAATCGCAAATTTGATGAGGAAAATTGCAGCGGTTCGGGTCGACGGTTTGGATTAGAAATTTTTTAGAGAAAATTTTGTGTATTTTCACATGATAATTGAAGAGAAAAAAATACCTAATTTTCATTTATATATTACATATTATAATATGATCATTAAATATATTAAATTCCATGGTTAAAGAAGATGAAAAATATAAAATAATGTTTAATTTGAACACGAGTCAGTTCAAAATTTACGGTTTGGGCGGTTCGGGTCGCTGTTAGAGTCAAAACTGCCTACTGACCCAAAATTGATGGTACGGTTCAGGCTGACCCGAAATCATTTTCAATATTTTTCCAAACCGCATGATTCAGTTCGGGTTGATGCGATTCGGATCGTGTTACGGTTTGAACCGAAACCGTGAACACCCCTATGAGACAATGAACAGTAGAGTTCAAACTTCAATCCGATGAAAAGGAAGTGTGGTTGTTTCCCATCACTTGGTTACTTGTTAGTCAAACATCTCTCTTTGTATTTTGTCGGTCATTTCTATTTTAAATCCTTTCTTAAATTCTACTTATACTGAGAATTTATCTATACTATAAGAAAATTAGAGATTATTGATCGAATATTCCGAAAATCGACCGAATGTCATCGATCTGATTTAACTCATCGGTGATAAATTAAGATATTTATAAAACATGTACATCAGTTCAAATTGTATATATAATAAGATTTTGTGGAATGAACGTATAATGGTATCTTTTACTGTGCTCCAGAAATCTATTATTTTGTATGTGTGCTTTAATAGCTGAACAATGTACCAGAAATGAATTTGAATCTCTCTCTCCCTTTCAAAATTTATTTGAATGAGCCGATTGATTGTATTGGGGACCCTGGATTTGGTCAGAAATAATCGAAAGGGGACAGCGATTTGGCTGTACCCTGGAACGGTAATAAATAAAATAAATCACTAACCATTTAATTGTTGCCTTGTCTATTCAGATCTTACTTGGAAATGTCATTTCCTGAGTATTTTTGGTCGTACCCACTTTATTAAATAAACAAATCAAGGACAATAATTCGAAATCTTCTTTCTTTTTTTATTCTCTCGTATACCTAGATAAAATATATGATCGAAATACAATTACTTTAATATGATGATTTTGTTAAACATTCAATCAATCCATGCTCTCTCGGTAAATAATGTCAAATTTAACGAATATTGTGGGAGGTGATATATCATGTGCCGGGTGTATATGTCATCTCTCTCACAGCAGGCGGGCCCCACATAGTTATGGGGCCCGCCTGCTGTGAGAGAGATGACATATACACCCAGCACATAATATAATTTTCGATATTGTGGATCATTTTCCCCCACAAAATAAGAAGGAATAATCATATATTAATAACTGTTGGCAAAAGAAAAAATGTCACCCTTGAGCGAAATCGCCCTAGAACGAAGGAATAAAGGACGAAGGCAAGAAGGGCGATGAAAGGAAGAGCGGTCAGATTAGAGCGAAAAGAACCTTGGACGACCGAAGCATTAGGACGAGAACACGTAATGCAGTTGATCCCACGACTACAACAGTTAAGCAGTTTTCCCTCCACGATCAAGCAGTTGAGACGCACAGCTCAACGGTTGAAGACACGATCCAGCAGCTGCAGGGAGATACTGGAACTGCCCAAATAGTTTGCGAGCTTCACTATAAAAGCTCATTCGTACAGAGAGAGAAGCCCCGATCAAATGAAGACTCAAACGAGCATATTTTTTATCTTTTAGTTTTTATAACTTTTAGGACTGTAATTTGTGTGCTTGCGCCCTTTGCAGGCTTATTCACTTAATCAAACACTCATCGCTAGGACTTTGTCTCAGGAGGTTTGAACCTTACACGTTTCTCTTTTTTCTTCGCGCACAAAAATCGCGCAAACAGTTTTTGGCGACCACAGTGGGAGAATCGGTGTAAGGAGTGGAGATGCCTCCGAAAAGAAACACTCAAACTGGCATAGGTACGGAGGAAGGAGGACTGGAGCAAACCAACCAGCCCCACGTTCCACCTGTGGTGGGTCATTTCGAGGGTCTGGCAGAAGCTAGTCGATACGAACCAATGCGAGAATTCAGCCCTAATGCAGTTCATGTATTGTTCAGTGAATTCACACAGGATGTTGTTGAACATGTTAGGCTGCAAAACGCTCATGTCATAGATAAATTTGTCTCGACTAGGAACTCACATTATGAAAATATGGCCAAACACTTGAGTTCGTTGAACGAATTAATAGCCAAATGTGTAAATGGGGGGACAGCCCCGCCGTGGACTACGCCTTCCCCTGCACCAAGCAGTCAGGAGGCTGGTCCGAGTAATGTTCCCCCACAAGGAATCACAGCCCCTACGACTTCCAGGGGAGGAACAAGTTTTGGGGACAATGGCCCATATTTAGGGCCAAATCTACACCAGGGGCCAAATATGGCACAACACGAAGTGGTGTTGCCCCAAGGCGTCCAGGTTTCTCAGGGACAGAATCATGATTACGTCCCACTTGTGAGAGGACCACAACCACCCCCATAGCGATGTCATTTAATGGTAATGACATGTTAAGGGAACAGGTGACCGACATCCTCCAAAATCAATTCGGTTTGGGAGTACGGCCAATTCGGCCAAGGTACCAGAAGCCATATCCTGATTGGAACGACGTGGCGTATCCGTGGCCTAGAAACTACAAAATACCAGAGTTTTCCCTATTTACGGGGTCTGGGGAAGTTTCTACCATGGAACACATAGGGCGATTTACCCTTCAGTGTGGAGAGGTCACAGATTTCCACAAGTTAAGGTTATTTCACGGCTCACTATCAGGAGTAGCGTTCTCCTGGTACGTCAGTCTGCCGGCCAACTCAGTAGAAAATTGGCAACAAATGGAACAGTTGTTCCATGCGCAATTCTACAAGGCCGAATCCGAAGTGGCTTTGGCCGACCTGACAAACCTAAGACAGTTGTCAGGAGAGTTAGCTGAAACATTCTTACAAAGGTTTAAAGTAGCTCGAGGCCGATGATAAGTTCCTTTACCAGAAAAAAGTTCGTGAGAATCGCTCAAAGTTGCCTCAATTTCGACTTGAAAAAGAAATTTCAACATCGCGAATTTTGGGACCTCCCCCAGCTCATCATCAGCGTGGTGCGTTATGAACGATTACTAAGGGAGGAAGAGCAAATGAAAAATTCTAGCAAAGGGACGTATTACAGGAGCATCGATTATGAAGTAGGCGAAATGGATGTCGAATCGGCCGACTTGTGTTTGGCCGAATTGGTTAAAGGAAAGCCGTACGTTTGTAAAACATGGGTCGAACCCCAAGCCAAAGAAAAGAACGATAAAAATGGGAGAAACTTTTCTTTTGATACCATAAAGATCGATGCCATATTCGATCAGTTGTACATAGACAAACAGATCAGTTTGAGCGACCGCCACACGTTGCCAAGCGCCGAGCAAATCGGCAGCAAAAAATATTATAAATGGCATAATGCATGGTCCCATTCAACTAATACTTGTCTTGTTTTCGGAATTTTTTGCAGGATGCTATAGAATCTGGACGAATAACATTCGAAAAAAGATGGCTATGGACGACAACCCATTTCCCAAGCCAGTGGAATTAAACATGATCAACTCGGATCTTACCAATTTGCCAAGATTCAAGTTTGTCCCAGATGAAGAACATAATGGTCATCGTCGAAGCGCTCTGGAAAGGATTAAAGCACCCAAAAAACAGAAGGATCACCAAAACCTTTGTGTACGATGCAGGAACAGTATAGAGTGGATGAACGAGTTGGAAGACACTTGTGAAAGGCCCGTAAAGAAAGAGACAGCAACATGGCAGCCACGGACCTTTGCACCAAGGTTTTATGGCGAAAATTCAAACTTCGTACAAAATATGAGGACGTTTAGGCCAAAAATTCATCGGCCCAATATATGGCATTTGTATCGAAGGCCGTATTCGGGGCAACGCCCAGACAGGAACTATACTCCCGTGGACGAAATGACGAGAACACAATTATGGAGACACCAGAGAAATTATGGTCGTATGATGCACCAACAAGGTGGGTGAAGACCACAGACCGTAGTCCTTGTATCACGGAGAAACCCGAGGCGAATAACAAGGAGAGTGACAGTAAAGAAGGGAAAATAACGAGCTGCGAAGAACGCACCAAGTTTGACAGGCGAAAACGGGATGAAACTGACGACGATGAGCCCTCTATTATCATTCGGTTCGGCAGCATGCCACCGGTTGTGGCCAACCATTACTTGATGTCCAGAGAATTCAAGGGGGACAACAGTGGGGAAGCTGGAACAAGCGAAGATGTCTATGAGGGTGATGAGGCAGAATTTGCAGCGCTCTCAATAACAGATAGGGAAGCTTCAGATGAGGAAATGACCGACGTAGAAGAAGAAATATACATCAGGACCGAAGCCCGGAGAAGAGGGATATCACATAATCGATTTCTCAAAGAATTGTACGAGGCCGGAAACCCTGCAATCAGAACATTAGGAGAGGACTTGGAACGATCTCCATACATCGTCCTCTATGAGACGCCCAAAATAAGACGGACAATCACCAGGGCAGAAAAGCGAAGATTGGCCGTCAATAATGTCTCGCACAATGCACCAGTCACGTTACCACCTTCTGGATGAGATACGGGAGGAGAAATACTTCGGGCCAGCGACGAGAGTGAGCAGATAGGCCTGTCAGGGAAGGTAATATTCCCAAAGCCACCACCACAAGTGACAAAGCACCTTCAGCCGTTGTATGTAAAAGCGAAGGCTAATGGGATACCGATCACCAAGGTGTTGATCGATAATGGGGCAGCCATCAATGCAATTCCGGTATGGATACTAGGACGTTTAGCAAAGTCAGAGGAGGACATCATCCCTACGGAAGTGGTGCTAACAAGTTTCAATGGAGGAGCGACAACGGCCAAATGGGTCGTCCTACTAGACTTGCAAGTGGGAAGCGCTACAAAAACAGTAGTATTCTTTGTTATAGACGGGCCGACAACATATAACATGCTCCTAGGACGAGATTGGATACACAGCAACCGATGTGTTCCTTCATCTCTTCATCAGTGCTTAGTTTTCTGGAATCAGAGAGATGAAGTGGAAGTGGTACATGCCGAGAATAAGCCTTTCACTGCAGAGACAAATTTGGCCAAATACTTCATGTACGAAGGAAATTACGGGCTGACCAGAGTCCTGACTAAAGGTGAAAGTTCGACTATTGTGGCTCAAAATGACGAACCATATCCAGCGGGTCTGCTAAATGATTTGTTCGCGCAAACAAGGCCAATCACAGTGGTCTTTGGAGAGCCAACGCGCAGTAATTTGAATGAAGTACAGACAGAGTAAAGAACAAGCCGCCCTTGCGGCCACTAAGGCCAATCTAATGGCCTATGTAACGGAACGAGGAAGTGAGGCCGAAGCTCAGGCCGCGATCTCGGCCTTGAGGGATAAACTATTAGCACACCGGACAGAAGACGGGATAAGAGAGGCATGTGGGGTAGACTGTTTGCTGGAAGGAAGTCACAAGAGCGAGCGGGAGGATGAAGAATACTCTCTGAACGGACGACATAAGGCGAACATGTCAAGGGCACAAGATGTATTGGACGAGGTAAACCTAGGAAGCGAGGACAATAGACGCATCACTTATATCATCAAGGAACTAGAGGCCCAGGTACGCGAAAAAATGATACATTTATTACAAGAATACAAAGATTATTTTGCCTGGGACTACAATGAAATGCCTGGTTTAGATAGGACGTTAGTAGAGCATAGGTTTCCAATCATGCCGAGCCATAGACCACATAGTCAGCCTCCATGAAGGTTTGCACCCAATATCGTGCCCGATATTAAGAAAGAGGTTGAGTGCCTTTTAGAGGCGAAATTTATTAAGACGACCAGATATGTAGAATGGTTGTCAAATATCGTCCTGGTCATGAAAAAGAATGGAAAAATGAGAATCTGCATAGACTTTAGGAATTTAAACCAAGCAACACCCAAAGATCAATACCTCATGCCGACGGTAGATTCCTTGGTAGATTCCACGATAGGGTATCAAGTATATTCTTTTATGGATGGATATGCGGGTTATAATCAGATTTACATCGCCGAAAACGATGTACATAAGACGGATTTTAGGTGCCCAGGTTCGTTAGGGTGTTATGAGTGAGTAGTAATACCGTTCGGCCTAAAAAACGTTGGGGCCACTTACCAGCGGGCCATGAATTTAATCTTTCATGACATGATCGGCCAATTTGTAGAGGTCTATGTGGACGATATAGTGGCTAAATCTGTAACCATGGAAGAACATTTTAGCCAATTGGCAATGGCTTTTGAGCGAATGAGAAAATGTAAACTAAAGTTAAACCCTGCCAAATGTGATTTCGGGGTGTGTGCAAGAAATTTCCTAGGATTTCTAGTACACCAACGGGGGATTAAGATCGACATTAATAAATCTCGGGCAATCACTGAAGCTAAACCTCCCTGAAATAAGAAAGAGTTGCAAAGATTTTTAGGGCAAATTAATTTCTTGAGACGATTCATCTCTAATTGTGTAGGAAAAACTAAAGTGTTCTCCTCCCTGTTGAAGTTAAAGGACAAGGACGAATTCGTCTGGACCGAAGAACACCAAAAGGCTTTTGACAGCTTAAAGAAATATTTGTCGCAGCTGCCGGTGATGGTACCCCATGTGCCAGGACGACCAATGAAGTTGTACATATCAGCTGAAGAACAGTCTATAGCTGGGATGATCGTGCAGGACGACGACACGGACGTCGAAAGAGCCATTTATTATATTAGTAAACAATTGCTAAATTACGAATGTAATTATTCTCCATTGGAGAAATTATGTTTGGCTTTGTATTTTACATGTACTAAGCTACAGGCCTACCTTAGGCCGAATATAGTGTACTTAATCACTAAAGTTAATATAATAAAGTACATGTTTTCTCGTCCTATCTTGCATCAAAGAGTTGGTTTCTGGTCCTTATCATTGTCAGAATTCGATATACGACATGAGCCTCAAAAGGCTGTAAAAAATCAAGCCTTGGCAGATTTCTTAGCTGACCACCTCTGTTTGAGTACCGTCAAAGAAGTAGAAATGGATTTAGATGAATGCATTCTGAAACCATGGACGATGTATTTTGATGGGTCCAGTACAACAAAATGAGCAGTGATGGGGATAGTCTTAGTCAGCCTATTGGGTGAATCGTTTCGCTTCTTAATCAGGTTAAATGAATATTGCACTAACAACCAGGCCAAATACGAAGCCGTGATATTTGGTTTGGAAACACTCATCGATATGGGGGTAACACACGTGTCTATTAAAGGAGACTCACAATTAGTGATCCAACAGGTAATAGGAACCTTCAAATGCCAAAGCCCATCAGTCATGGCACTATCAAATATGGCTAAAGAATTGGTTGGTTAATTTGACCATGCGGAATTGGAACACGTTCCGAGGGCAAAGAATGAAATAGCCAATAATTTGGCCCAAGTAGCTTCCGGGTACAAGCAAGCAAACATAGATGGTATATATAGAAGCGATGAGGTGAAGCCGGTCCTGATACGACGAAATGAGGGGACAAATGTCATGGTCGTTGAAATTGAAAAGGAGGACAATTGGAGGAGCGAGATCAAAGAATTTCTAAAATGGCCCGAAGGTGGGAAAGATCGAAGGCTAAAGCTCAAGGCCTTGAATTATGTGGTATCAGGAGATGTGTTGTATAAAAAACGCCAAGACGGCTTGTTGTTGAAATGTGTAGGGCCATCGGAGTCCAAGACTATCATGGCCGAGATACATGAAGGTGTTTGTGAGGCTCACCAGGCCGGAATAAAGATGAGATGGTTGATTATACGGAGCGGCTATTATTGGCCGAAGATAGGAGAATCATGCATCTCATATGCCAAATGATGTATTTCTTGTCAGAAGCTTGGGCCCATTCAGAGGGCACCAGCAACCGAGATGATCCTCATCATTAAACAATGGCCATTCATAGGATGGGTGATAGATTTGATAGGGAAGATATATCATGCATCGACCAAAAGGCATACTTTCATTATGGTTGCTACCGAATTTTTTACCAAATGGGTGGAAGCTATTCCGGTAGTGGAAATCTCCAAAGAGTAGATCATCAAGTTCATAAAATAGCATATCATTCACCGATTCGGTATACCTCAAACAATAATGGTAGATCATGGCACTTTGTTAAATGGTGAGAAGGTAAAAAGCTTTCTGGCCGAATACGGGATCCGATTGGTAAACACCACTCCGTATTACCCTCAGTCGAACGGTCGGGCAGAATCGTCCAATAAAACCCTCAAGGGGTTGATTCGGAATATGGTGACAGACAATGATAGGCGATGTGATGAATATTTGAGTCAGGCTCTATGGGCCTATAGGACATCACCACGGACAAGTATTTCGATCATGCTATTTCAGTTAGTAAATGGTCAAGAGGTCGTACTACCGGTAGAAATGAATATTGAATCCATTATGGTGATGTTGCAAAAGGAGTAGAAAGAGGAAAACTACAACGAAGCAATGATCCAGAATTTACTGGATTTGGACGATGTTAAATGCGATGTGTTGAATCGTTTAGAAGCACAAAAGAGAAAAATAGCCAAGGAGTACAATCTCAGAGTCGTGGTTAAATCGTTCGGAAAAGGCGAGTTAGTATGGAAAACTATATTGTCAATTGGTGCTAAAGACCCGACATATGGAAAATGGTCGCCTAATTGGGAAGGCCCATTCGAGGTAAAAGATGTGTTACCGAACGGGGCCTATCATTTGAAAGATCTGAACGGAAGGGTACATGCTAGGGCGATAAATGGTAAATATTTGAAAAAATATGTGCCCTCACTTTGGGAACATGAAAATGTAACGTCTTTACAATAAAAACTAAAATAATTCATTTCCATTAATTCAGGACGAAAACGTCCTCAAAATTACAAAAATTGGACGAGGTAACCGTTGGACAGTTATGACCCATAGCGTCACTATTTGTATATATCATGGTGTTGTTGTACAAATTAACTATGTGACAAAGGAAATTGATCTCTTATCATTTGTGATTAGATCACCAAGATGTATAAATGATATGAGGTCCATATGATTAGTTCCTGGATTGAGGTGATATGAGACAGTATCAATCCACGAAGGTTTAATCATTAAATATCCCTAGTCAGAGTATTATCGAGATTGAACATCGATAATGCGTAAAAAACTAGTATTACACTTGTCCGCGTTGTGAAGGCATAACGGCATAGTTCTCATATATTTGGGTATAAGATACTCATGCAAGTGTAGTAGGAGGTTGTGTTTTACCGATGGTATGGAAAACAGCTTCGCTCTGGATAGACCCATCGGAATTCCATTGGTAGTATGACTATGTGTCTATGGAAGTCCGAAATCAGGGTAGGTGTATTTGGTCTTAACCTGAGACTTGCACCGCTAATACTTGCGACAATCAATATGCTTTGGTTTTAGGTCGACCAGGGCTTTAACCGGTTCTGTGTACGCCTCTGCTGGGTATATTGAGAATCGTAGTGTGTGGGGTGTGATGTCAAGACGGAAGTATCACTCCAGTCATAGTGGAGATGATGGTCACGTAGGATACGGAACTAGTTCTCTTATGTACTGCAGTCATCGGGATAAAATGACTAGGTCATGTTTATCCGATTATAGAGACTAGTTACTAGAGATCCGATATGTGCGTCGTACAGGGCAGACATATTTCCAGCCCCAGGCCTTGCACATGACATCCGATGCTGGATCGAAATACGCAATACTACGTATACTACGCCTGATATAGATCACATATTCCTGTAAGGATATTTCTGGAGAATTGGGTAGGCATGGCGCTTTGCTAGAAGCCAATATTGTCTTGTAAATCGGTACAAATGTAGTACTAGGTACTTACGTGTTCGGATAGTCTGACGACCGGATTTACTGCCAACATATACGGGGATCTCATGGTCGCTTCCCGAAGATTCACCGATGATGTATGACTCGCACTTTATTAATCTGGGATTAATTAGATGAGAGAGAAAATCAATCTGGGATTAATTACGGAGATATTTTATCTGGGATAAAATATTAATTAAAGAGAGATAACGATTAATTTGGAATTAATCGATAAATTAATATATTCGATATATTAAACGAAATTGGATTTCGACGCGGAATTGAAATTGGATTTTAATTCGGGCGAACGAGTTAATTTAGAATTAATTCGTTAGCGACGTGAATAGTGATTTTGCTATGCATAATTATTTAATTACGTCGCAACGGAAAATTCGTTAATTTGGAATTAGCGAACCCGAGCCCGGGAGTGTTTGCGAGCCGCTCGCATTTTGAATCGAGTGGGGCCCATTTGTCACATCAGTTATCACATCACATGTCACTTTAGTTGCTTTTGGTGATGGGTTTTGGTGACAATGATGATGGCTTGATTTACACTCAATGTTTGTGTAAGAAATTAAATGAACAAATACCAAATATTTGGTATATCATTTAATGAGTTTTGGAAATCATTTTTACACACAACACTTGACTCACTCTCTCACTTCTTCTTCTCTCCCATTCACGCCCAAGGGGCTGAATTTTTCCTCTTCCTTCACAGCCCACTACCGTGAGCCAAGGAGAAGCCATTGATGATTTTTGTGGCAAAAATCAAGAGTGCTAGCACACAATGGAGACATACAAAGGTGATAGGGAAACCCACTTGTGAGCTTGGAATCACCACCTAAGAGCTTGGAGCTTGGACCGAATTTGGAGACCAAAAATAGTGACTGCCGTGATCCTTGGAGGATCTTCAAAGGGCTTAAAAAGTTTTGTTCTTCACCGCATCGCCTCAACTGATCGACGTAAGTATTCCACAACTTCTTCGTGTATTTGCACTTGTGTTTCTATGCTTTAATTGATCCTCGGGACCGTAGATTTTCCCAACAATGGTATCAGAGCGAGTAAAAGCATGAAACTTGATTTATGGTTAAAATTGGGTAAAATGTATTTGAGCATGATTTGATGAAATTGGATTGATTGAGTATGCTTAAATGATGTTTAATTGAAGTTTGATTGGATCAATTTCATGAAATATTGTTTGGAACAATTTTTGCCCAAAATTGAGGCTTGGCCGAGAATGATGTGCCCTAAATGTCTTGGAATTTTTCATTTTTGATTCATTGGATGACTTGAAATCAATTGGGAATGTTGATTTAATGTTGAATTGAATTTAATTGGATTGAATTCGAATTGGACATTAAAAACCCCTAATTGTCGAGACATGAAGCATGGAAAATGGGTTTGATTTTTGACAATTTGTGTTGGACACTAATTGTTGTTAATGAGCATGATTAATTAGGCTAATTGATGTTTTGGAAATATTGATTTGGGTGATTAATTATGGAATTACACTTTGGTTAATTAATTATGAAATTTGGAATTTTTGTGATTTAATTATATTGGGCTTAAATTGGATTTGGGCTTGTAATGTTGTAATTGGGCTTATTGGGCTTGGTTGTACCAATATTGGTTTAGGCAAATTGGTTGGATCCAATTGGGCCCAAAACCATTTCCATAAAGTCCAATTATGACTTAATGGACCTTTAATATTTTAATTGGGCCTAATGGGCCTAAATTGGTTTCTTGGAAAATAAGGGTGATTCCTTAAATGGGTTTTGGTAATTGGGTTCGACCCAAGTTGACCAAAAGTCCATGCCTTAAGAAATTAATTGAAAGCCCATTGGACTTTAATTAAATTAACATTGGATGTTAATCGGGCTTTGAGACCCGTAACGATTAGATTTGGAAACTAAGTCGCAAAGGTTTATTAATAAAGTGTAATATTTAATTTGGAATTAAATAAGTGAATTAGTATTAAATACATATTAAATTGGATTTAATGTTGTAGTTTAATTTAATTCAAATATTCGTACTTTGAGTACTTATTCGCAAAACGAGTTTGACTCGCGCAAAATCAAATCGTTGTTTGAACATTGGATGGTCATTAATTATCAGATTAATTAATTGGATTAGATTGATTGATAACATGTTTGTGTGAATACATGGTTGCGATGCATGAATAATGTATATCGGATGGATATTAGATGGGTGGGGAAATTTTGGAAATTGTTGTAATAAATTTAGAATTTATTAATTGGACCTGCGTGTCCAGCCTATTACCTCATTACTCTATGTATTTCTCTTCTCACATATTCCCCTCAATGTAAATGAGGTTTCTTTAGAAGTGTTATGTAACGGGCAGAAGTTATACTTGTGCTAGCGGGAGAGAGGAAAGTGAGAGATTTGATCTAGGATCAATGTGTTAAGTATCCATCCGCATATCATTATTATTTATTTATATACGCCTTATTATGTGTTTAGAATGCATGTTTAAGGGTGTATGATGATGAGACCTTAACAAAGATAATAAATTGGTTGCCAATTTGCACGCGAAAAACCCTCAAATAATATTAAGCGTTTTTCCTTCCATTGAGTGATTCTTACTCAAGATCCAAGACTGGCATTGGTTTGTTGGCCAAAGTCCGTCGAGGATGTGCTTGAATCACGAGAGCTTTGTTCCATATTGGTGTCTTGTCCAAGTTGTGATTTGTTGGCCAAAGTCAAGATCACTTCTTGTCCATCGACATTGATTACGAAACTTTCCATGGTCAATGGGTTCCGCTTAACTGGGATCACTAAGTTTGTTGTGCCAAAGCCAAGGCTTAATTGATTCAGAGGAAAAAGGTTAGGTAATATATTGAATATATTGGCATATATAAGATATATGTTTCGGACTTGGATGTCCCCCTACTGGATCTAGGAATTGGATGGGATCCAATTGATCTTAGAGATCTACCTAGTTAATTATCATACAATTTGTTGGCCAAAGTCAAGATTGTGTGATATTTAACGGGATCCTAGCCCACTAGGAAATACGGTTTCCTGAGTACTCGACAGAGGGTTAGAGGCTCGCCGAAAAATAGTGGGAGGCAAGTATTGAATTTGCAATATTCGTTTACTAACTTGCCATACGCGCTCATATCACATCATTTCGTCGTTAAATTAATTATTAGTTGGACTAATATTAAATTGTTGTTTTGATTAAACAACTGGACTGTATTTCAAACTATTCATTTATAGTTGATTATATAATTAGATTATAGTAATCAATATATTTGAATTTAATTGATCATTTATAGTTGATTTTATAATTGGATTATAGTAATCAATATAATTGAATTTAACCTATTAAATTATAGTTGATTATATAGTTGGACTATAGTAATCATTATAATAAATAGTACCTAAAATCGTTGATTGAATAGTTGGACTATTAGAATCAAGATAATTGAAAGATTAGTGTTTAAAACATAATCCTGGGGAAAAATGTATTTAAACGACTTTATTTTTCAAATTGGGAATAAAATTTCAGGATGGTCATAGAAACTAATAAGTTACTTTATTTGATAAAATAACATATTAGGCCTAAGCCCGAAGTTAAGCAAATAGTAGAGCATGATATTTGGAATATTAATGTGATGATAACTTTAATGCTTAATCCGTTATGCTTGTCAAATAGACTCCTTAATTTCTTAATCAGAACTAAGGATTAGATCCTTAAAGTATGATAATGAAATTGAAGGATCTTCATAGATCTAATTTTAGATCTTTGAAGTACTGAATTGCAATATTAAACTCTTAGAGAGTTAATGGCTATACTCAATGAGTCAAAGCCAAACTTTGCAATAAGGCAAGAAGCGCAAGGCTCATCTTACTTAGACATTCCGGAAGGCCAAGGCTTGGCCAAAGGCTTCTGGAGTGTGGAAAATGGTAAAGGCAAAATCATTATAATCTTCTAAGAAGATAAAGGACATATCCCAAAATGTCTGCCTAAATTGTGGCAAACGGGATCGCGGAAGCGTGACTGCCGTTTGCACAATGCAGACATGAAGGAATTGAAGAATGGACAAGGCTCCGACTTCAAATATGTTTGTCATAAATATGTTCACTGCTAGTATTAAAATTAGATTTTAGATACTAAAAGTGGTACATAAATATGTACTGGTGTGCAGAATCTGCTATGAGCAGGATACTGACTACAGTTGAGATTAATCTATGAAATGAAAACGGGACGAAAGTCGCTGTTTTAACCGTAGATACCTAAGTTTAGGAACTACCCTTTGGGTGTGTACTTAAAATTAGAAAACTGTTACAATGTAACTAGTTTGACTAGAAACATTATCTCTATATCAGTGTTTAATCTGTTGCGGATATACCTTTATATTCTAGAACACTAAAGTGTTTCATTTTATAAAGATGATATTGAGATAAACACATTAGATGTGAAAAATAGAATTTATATTTTGAATATAAATAAATCTCAAACATATAACATGACAAACAAATAGCTCAAACTGAATAAATCAGTTGAGACTTATATGTGGCATTGTTGTCTGGGACACAATTAAACAAGACTCATATATCCACACTTTTGAAGAGTGGATACCAGGAAAAATTTGATTCCATTCAAATAATGTCTACGAATTTAGTTTATTAGGCAAAGTGCCTATAAAACGCTTTTTTTTACTTGGTAAAAGTGCAATTGCCACCGATCTGTTAGCCCTAGTTCATAGTGAAGCAAGTGGGCCCATATCTAGTTAGGCTAGAGGTGGATATGAATATTTCGTGACCTTCAACGGATGTGGCATCGCGTTATGGTTATGTGTCTCTTTTGAAACACAAATCGAAAACTTTTAAAGTTTCGACACGAAATAAACAAACAGATCGGCTAAAGTATTAAACCATCACGGTTAGACCATGTTGAAGATACTTAAGCAATAAGTTTCTCAAATACTTGAAAGAGTATAGTATTCTTTCAATGAGGACTCCTCCCGGAACACGTCAGTTTGACGGTGTGTCCGAACAGAGAAACCGAATTTTGTTGGACATGATAAGGTTATTCATGAGTCGCTCTGAGCTACCATTTCCTTCAACGGATACGCATAAACAGTGCAGAACTTATTTAGAATAAGGTTCCATAAAATCTATTAGACAGACTTCATATTAGATATGAACAGGAAAGAAACCAGGTTTCTCATTCCTGGTGATTTTGGTATGATAGGCATATGTTTAGATGATACCAAACTAAAACCCAAATCGGATAAGTGCCAAGTTGTGGGTTATCCTAGGGAAACCAAAGTATAGTACTTATACAACTCACTAGAGAACAATGTAATTATTGCTCACCATGCGGTTTTTCCTAAGAGGAATACCGACATGCAGTGGTAAGTGGGAGGTTAGTAAAACTCGATGAAAATCGGAGTAATACTATTCCAGGCACCAATTCCTTATTGGAACACAAATAGTTCATCAATGATGAAACTATATCATAATCTTCGAATACACAAGAACCGCGTAAGTCGGAGAGAGTCAGAAAATAACCTGGGGTATGGGTTTCTGATCTCACCTCATAAAGATGTTAATCTTATTGAGAAATACGAATTGACTACGTATGAGGAAGTGATACAAGGTATCGACTCCCTATTATGGCAAAGTGCCATGATGTCCAAAATGGATTTCATGTATACCAACTAAGTTTGGATACTAGTTGTTGTACCGTAAGACATTGTGCCTATTGGTACTATATAAGTCTTCAAGGAAGACATACATAGAAGACAACATACCAACGTACTAAGCTAGGCTTGTAACGAAAAGGTATTGTTATCAACATTGTGTCGATTACGACGAAACCTTTTACATGTTGCCATGGTAAATCCATTTGGATAATGCTTGCTGATGCTGTATGTTTCATTTATGAAATATGTCAGCTCAATGCCAAAACCGCTTTCCTTAACGGAAACCTTTTGGAGGATGTTTATAACATCCTGACGGTTTTTTTGTACCATAACTGGCAAACAAGGTTTGCAGGTTATTTGATCCATAGATGGATTGAAGCAAGCAATGTGTTCTTATCGTTTTGATGTAATCATAATGGTGTATGATTTAATTCAAAACGAAAATGATTCTTGTGTATATAAGGAGGTTAGTGGGAGCGCACTGAAAGTGACTGTCCTAAGTAATGATGACATATCATTTCTTGGAAATGATATTCCCATAATACAATCGGTGAAAGCTTGGCTTTCGAGAAAAATTCTCCGTAGAATTCTTGGGAGAAAACAACCTTTATTCTAGGAATAAAAATCTATTGGGATAGATTTAAAGTTGTTGACAACTCTCCGAGAAATCGTACATTGAAAAATGTACGCGACCTGGTGTCTCATACGCTTTGAGCATATGGAGTCACAAACAGGCCAATCTAAGTGATAGTCACTGGATTGAAGTTAAAACATCCTTAAGTATCTTAGAGAACTAATGATGTTGTCTTAAACTATGGAAAAAGAGAACTTGAAGTGACTAGGTTCACCGTTGCAAGTTTCCTAACCGATATAGACGACTATAAGTCGTAATAACGGTACTATAAAGTTTGAATAACGGAACGGTGAGCTGGAAATCTTCCAAGCAAGATAATGTTACCAAATAAACAACAAAAGTGGATTATTGTTGCGGCTGAGGCAGCAATAGAAGCCATTTGGGTCGATAAAATCTAATTAGATTAGATATAATTCTGTTAGCAGCTGAGCTAGGCTTCAGCGCAGGCTAAAGAATTAATGGTCTCATCAACGATCCAGATATATACTTCGACTATTCATCTGATTCATTCGGATCATACATCGTGGCGATGTGATGATCGAATAAATCGCATCAGATGATAGACGTGCAAATCCACTGACGAAAGTCTTTTCTCAGTAGTTTGAGCGAACCGTACATAGTACGGGTGTAGGACACTTGAGTGACTGGCTATAGGCCAAGTGGGAGATTGTTGGGAAGTTATGACCCATAACGTCACTATTTGTACAGATCATGGTGTTGTTGTACAAATTAACTATGTGACAAAAGAAATTGCTCTCTTATCATTTGTGATTAGATCACCAAGATGTATAAATGATAGGAGGTCCATATGATTAGTTCCTGGATTGAGATGATATGAGACAATATCAATCCACGAAGGTTTAATCATTAAATATCCCTAGTCAGAGTATTATCGAGATTGGACATCGATAATGCGTAAAAGACTAGTATTACACTTGTGCGCGTTGTGAGGGCATAACGGCATAGTTCTCATATATTTGGGTATAGGATACTCATGCAAGTGTAGTAGGAGGTTGTGTTTTACCGATGGTACGGAAAACAGCTTCGCTCTGGATAGACCCCTCGGAATTCCATTGGCAGTATGACTATGTGTCTATGGAAGTTCGAAATCAGGGTAGGTGTATTTGGTCTTAACCTGAGACTTGCACCGCTAATACTTGCGACAATCAATATGCTTTGGTTTTAGGTCGTCCAGGGCTTTAACCGGTTCTGTGTACGCCTCTGCTGGGTATATTGAGAATCGTAGTGTGTTGGGTGTGATGTCAAGACGGAAGTATCACTCCAGTCATAGTGAAGATGATGGTCACGTAGGATACGGAACTGGTTCTCTTATGTATTGCAATCATCGGGATAAAATGACTAGGTCATGTTTATCCGATTATAGAGACTAGTTACCAGAGATCCGATATGTGCTTCGTACGGGGCAGACACATTTCCAGCCCCAGGCCTTGCACGTGACATCCGATACTGGATCGAAATACGTAATACTACGTATACTACGCCTGATATAGATCACATATTCCTGTAAGGATATTTCTGGAGAATTGGGTAGGCATGGCGTTTTGCTAGAAGCCAACCTTGTCATGTAAATCGGTACAAACGTAATACTAGGTACTGACGTGTTCGGATAGTCCGACGATCGAATTTACTGCCAACATATCCGGGGATCTCATGGGTCGCTTCCCGAAGATTCACCGATGACGTATGACTCGCACTTTCTTAATCTGAGATTAATTAGATGAGAGAGAAAATTAATCTGGGATTAATTACGGAGATATTTTATCTGGGATAAAATATTAATTAAAGAGAGATAATGATTAATTTGGAATTAATCGATAAATTAATATATTCGATATATTAAACGAAATTGGATTTCAGCGCGGAATTGAAATTAGATTTTAATTCGGGCGAACGAGTTAATTTAGAATTAATTCGTTAGCGACGTGAATAGTGATTTCGCTATGCATAATTATTTAATTACGTCGCAACGAAAAATTCGTTAATTTGGAATTAGCGAACCCGAGCCCGGGAGTGTTTGCAAGCCCGCTCGCATTTTGAATCGAGTGGGGCCCACTTGTCATATCAGTTGTCACATCACATGTCACTTTAGTTGCTTTTGGTGATGGGTTTTGGTGACAATGATGATGGCTTGATTTACACTCAATGTTTGTGTAAGAAATTAAATGAACAAATACCAAATATTTGGTATATCATTTAATGAGTTTTGGAAATCATTTTTACACACAACACTTGACTCACTCTCTCACTTCTTCTTCTCTCCTATTCACGCCTAAGGGGCTGAATTTTTCCTCTTCCTTCACAGCCCACTACCGTGAGCCAAGGAGAAGCCATTGATGATTTTTGTGGCAAAAATCAAGAGTGCTAGTACACAATAGAGACATACAAAGGTGATAGGGAAACCCACTTGTGAGCTTGGAATCACCACCTAAGAGCTTGGAGCTTGGACCGAATTTGGAGACCAAAAACAGTGACTGTCGTGAGCCTTGGAGGATCTTCAAAGGGCTTAAAAAGTTTTTTTCTTCACCGCATCGCCTCAACCGATCGATGTAAGTATTCCGCAACTTCTTCGTGTATTCGCACTTGTGTTTCTATGCTTTAATCGATCCTCGGGACCATAAATTTTCCCAACAGTAACGTCCTGCAAAGCATCATTGGTTGTGGCCCGAAGACCGCCGAAAATCCCCGGGCGACTCCTTTATGGCCAAAAATGTCTCCCTCCTCAAACGCCATTCCTTTTGTACCTCCAAGCCCGTTGTCTCTAAATCGGCCAAGCTCTTCTCAAAATCTATACGCCAGATCTTCGTACTCTGCCAAGGAAGTGTCCATCTCCGTCACTTGGGTAGCAATGGTCCTCCTCTTAGCCTCTTTTCTCATACGAATTTCCTCAACAAGGCGTTAGATGTCCTGTAATTGTTGCTCTAGATCCAGGAGAACCGATTCCTCGGTCACCATTTCATTAGTGGTCTCCATCAGAGCCTACTAAAGGGCATCGAGAGAACCGCGAAGCGTTTCTTTCTTCATTATAGCAGAGCGAAGCCCAATCCTTTGACTATGTATGTTGTGATACCGAGAGATAAGGGCCGTTATATCATCCTGCAGTTCTTGGAGGAAGAGTCGATCATCTACTGATAAAGGTAAGGCATGGAGGGCTAGTAGGCGGCTTAATTCAGAGGAACTTCTGTCCAACTGGGAAATGTTTTCTGGCAGAACGGCCTGACCAATCTCCAATGTAGTAAAAGAAACATATTGGCCGATAATTTCCCGAAGGACCTCCAGGTCCGTACTGGCACCGGTCGAAGGCGATGAAGGCCGAAATGGAGCAGAATACAATCGTCCAAGGCGATCCAAAATGTTCTGGATCGATTGCAGTAGCGGGTCGGACGCCTGTATACAGAGGAAAAATTAACAGATGTAAACCAAAATCATGAACTAGAATAAAAAAAGAGGCTTACCACCCCAGAACCAGAGCTAGATGGCCTATCCACCGATGCCTCAAACACCTCAACTCGCGGCTGCACAAGTTCTTGCTAAAGTGAAAGATCTGAGGATGATGGATGCTGGGGCACAGGAAATGACGGCCATGCGGCCTGAGGGGGCGACGGCCGAGGAGGAGAATGTTATTGCGGGATGAGAGACTCTGCCCGAAAGGGCGACAATCATTCAGAAGCGGCAGACATTTGGACTGACGAAACAGGAGCTATAGGTAGAGGAATCAAAGATTGGGGAGCCGAAGGTGACGGCTGTTCAGGCGCAGAGAGATCTTGTGCTGAAGGCATAAGAGACTCCATTTGAGGAGGAGAAGGCGGAAGAACTGAAGACGACGGCTGTGCAAAGGCCGAAGTCTGATGCACTGAAGATCCTGGAGATGTTGCATGTGGCGTTGAGTGTTGCGGCGCAGTGGTGGACTGAACATATGCAAGAGAATCAGAATCAGAAGAATCAGAAATGTAAATGACCTCATCTTCCTCATAAATACGACGAAGTATGTCGTCTCTGTACATAGACCGAGCCTCCTATAATAACTCCAATTCGGCAAAACTATAAAGGCCGTCTACGTCCCTATAACTTCCCTTAAGACCTGCGGCAGACATCTTGTGTGCTAATGGGTAAAGCTGTTTAAGATGACGCCAAAGAAACCCATCCGACCAAATAAGTTCTGGCACTTCGGCCTCGTCATCCGGGTCCTGCACGATTGGTACAGAATCGTCCGAAGAGGGACGTTCAAATAAAGGATGGTTTCTCGGAATTTCCTCAACCCTTGGATGCAAACGGCCAAATTCTGTATGTGGCTCCGTACCTTGGGGATCGGCTCCGAACGAATCACCGGTAATGGCTGTTCTGCCCTCTTCTGGCGTTTGCCCCACGACTGGAGCCTCGGCTGCTTCATCCTCATCCGGTGGGAGCTACACAATCAGCACCTCAGCAGGTCCCACCTCATCGAAACCTTCAAGTATATGAGCTTCAGCCCCCTGAGTTTGAGCCGTTTTGGGCATCGCAAAGGGCGGTTCAATCCTAAGCACCTGCACAAAGTACAAAGTTAGAACCTTAATTTCCATCAAACTCAAAAGAATGCAGGCTTCAAACTCGTACCTTATGACGACGTACAAGTGGCACATCTGAATCCGAGCTACGGCTGGGGAAGGTTGTTTCCTCTTGGCGAGCTTTATTTTCTTGGGTTTGGCCGTCTCAGTTTCCTTTTTTGACCCCATTGCCTCAGAAGACTTTGGGGATAATGGAATAGTAGGAAATACCCTCAAAGAGGGCAGAGAAAAAAATCATTCACGTGCAGGTGGCCAGAAACGATCAAAAGAAGAATGGACCGATGTACAAGAAGCAAAAGGAATGACAAAAGAAGAAAGTAAAGAACGGGTTTCCGATAACGATTCCTCCACGTCATAAACTGAAAAGACTTTAAAACGGTCCGACGAAGCGAAACGCATATGGAAGAAAGGAAGAGGCCATCCTTGAACAAGGCCAAGCTGACGGGCGACAAAGTTGGGAGAATACACCTCCACTCCAGCCTTGTCATTGGCCGCAGTCAGAATGTCATGAATCAGGTCGCGGCTGCATAAAAACATGCGCCATATGCAGATACCTGACTCATCCTCTTCTGAGAGAGGAAGATCATGAACGAATGACGGTTTGTTCCCCACTGAGAAAGGGAAAAATGAGGAAACCCGAGGAAGAGTATAGAATTATTCAAAAGTAGTGCGAGGGAGGAAAGAAGATGGCCGAAGCTGGGTAAAAAGAAGATCGGCACAAGGATAAGGATTATTTGAATCAATGGCGCCGAAAATAGGGAAATAAGCTCTCAATAAAAGCTGAACGAGCCACAGAGGACCAGAGGCAATGGACGAAGCCCCCGACCGAAGTTTTTTTTGGAGCACGGCCAAGCCCCGATAAATAGCAGCTAGCAAGAAGGATGCCAGGTCTAAACGATGACCATTGGCAAGGTCTGAAGAGATAGGAAGGTAGCCTGCCACAGGCTTTTGGCTAGGCGCACAAATGATGTATTTGCACAGCCAATAATGAAGGAATGTCGTTCGCTCCAACATCGAAACAGGACCAGCCGGTTTCGAAAACGTGCGAAGAAAAGAAGAGTATGATGAAAAGGACGAATGGTCCATTGAAGGATGAGGGAAACGGAAGGTTGTGCAAGCCGAGATGGGTGCACCCAGAGGGGCCAACCCGGTGAGAGCACCGATGTCACGAAGAGTGACAATAAAAAGACCCAGAGGGAAAATGAATACATTGTACTCAGAATACCAAAAGAGCAAGGAAATAGGAAACAGACTGCGGTCAAAGGAGGGCAAAGCCAACGAAAGTTTGATGAATGAAAGGAAACCATTCTTATCTAGAAAAGCACGAGTATCTGCATGCAATAGCATACATTGGAACCAAGACTCGAACGCAGCGTCATGTTTGGGCCACGTGCGAATCAGGTTAGATTGAGCCAAAGGAGAAATATTAATTGGCTCCGAAAACGGGAGACCAGAAGAGGAAGGAAATTGTTGAGCCAGCGGGGCTGTGGCAATGGTATGGTCTTCAGTAAAAATAGGACCAAGCGCACACTTGCCGTAATTCTCGTCAAGAGTATGAACACCGAAAGTGCCCACGGAAGAGTCGTCCAGTGCCATCTTATAATCAGCAAAAGTGGAGGAACTGGTTTTGGGAGCAGAGGAAGAAGACGTCATTGATACCAGGAGATCGAGAATAAGAAAGAGTTTTGTAACGGGGGCGAAAGTAAAGAAAGAACCAGAGTGGGCTAAACCCTTATATAAACAGGCGAAAGGCTCAGCCTGGGACATGTGTCGCAACCCGAATTGTCGAGGGATGGAAACAACGGGAAAATGAAAAGAATGAAGGATCGCCCTAAACAGGTGTTAGAATACAATTCGCTGTAAAAGTGACGTGCGACGAAAAGAGACACAGAAGTGACGTAAAAAACGGCTCTTAAATGGGCCTCATGATGAGACGTGTTGGGAAGAGTCATGCATTTATTGTAGAAGTGATGGGTTCGCATGGGACTGTAAAAGATGGCCCAACCAATTACAGGGCGAGAATTTCTCCCTCGGGCTTGTCACACTCTCAGCATCGGCCACTAAATTGGCCAAACCCCAATATCGGCCTTCAATAGGTCGACCAAACCTCGGCATTTTAGCATCGGCCTTCACTAGATCGGCCAAGTACATGTGTAAGCATAAGCGTCCCCCAGGAAACATCGTCCAGGCTATCACCACTATTGATGCGCGTGACATAAGAAAAGCAGAGTTGATGTGACAATACCACCAGACTGTAGGTCACTTTCGACAGAGTCAGGCTTAAGGCAGAGAGCCCATCAATAGGTCAGGTAACACATGAAAAACACTGCAAATGAGAGCAGTATCATGCCTAGAGAGTATTTAAAAGAAGGGGAGTTGAAGAAATAGCTTATAAGAAAAACCTCTCCCAACCGCCCGGCCAAGGGCCAACCCTACGCCTCAGCTTGGTTTTCCCTAATCAAGCAAATGTGTTGGCTAAAAAATAAAAGGGGAAAGAACAGAAGGAGCAGAACAGAGCCGGAAAAAAAAAAGATCTGCATGAAACAAAGGCCATCGGAAGCGAAAGCTTCTCTTTAATGAGGTGTGAAATGGAATGTAAAAAGGTTAGCTAACGGCCATCCACAGAGTATGAGGTGTGAAATGGAATGTAACGGTGTAGATGGGCTATATCCGTTAGCGACGGCTGACCAGGGTCCTCGGTGGGGAAGGTACTGCATCCCCTGGTTACGGATGGATTACGCCTGTTGACAACGGCGGACCGTATTCCTCTGCGCATAAGGTGTTGCACTCATCGGCTTCACAGGTTCTCTGGACTGAGGGACCGGTCGGGGGACTAGTTCGAGGGCGAAAATCCCCGGCTTTACAGATTCTCTGGACTAGGGATCGGCCGGGTGACTAGCTCGGTTGGCGTGGTGGTCTTCCCTGCACGAGGAAAGAACGAACCGGGATGAAAAGCCGAAAAATCCACCTCGATTTTCACTTCCAGTACAATCAAGGTGAATTTGGAGGACATTTGTTGGCAAAAGAAAAAATGCCACCCTTGAGCGAAATCGCCCTAGAACGAAGGAATAAAGGACGAAGGCAAGAAGGGCGATGAAAGGAAGAGCGATCAGATTAGAGCGAAAAGAACCTAGGACGACCGAAGCATTAGGACGAGAATACGTAATGCAGTTGATCCCATGACTACAACAGTTAAGCAGTTTTCCCTCCACGATCAAGCAGTTGAGACGCACAGCTCGACGGTTGAAGACACGATCCAGCAGCTACAGGGAGATACTGGAACTGCCCAAGCAGTTTGCGAGCTTCACTATAAAAGCTCACTCGTACAGAGAGAAAAGCCCCGATCAAATGAAGACTCAAACGAACATATTTTTTATCTTTTAATTTTTATAACTTTTAGGACTGTAATTTGTGTGTTTGCGCCCCTTAGAGGCTTATTCACTTAATCACACACCCATCGCTGGGACTTTGTCTCAGGAGGTTTGAACCTTACACGTTTCTCTTTTTTCTTCGCGCAAACAATAACCGAGGATACATAATACATATTAGCATGTGATATTGTTTGTTCATTAACATTATCCATAATGTCAACATCTATTATGCCCATCAGTATTAATAACTTTATCTCCCTTGTCCCTAATGAGCGTGACTTAATGGTGTAAGGTTTATGATCTAATTTTCGGGTTCTGAATTAGAATTCAGGGATGCGTTTTTTGTAAGAGTCTGAGACAATCGAGGATTTTAGATGCTCCGTTTAAGCCCGAATTGGATAATTTTGGGCAGGATTTCCAATATTTTCAATATATAAATAAATAAATAAATAAAACTTTGTCTCCCTAAAGATGTATCCATTTAAAGTGAATATAAACAATAAGAGCTCAAAAAAGTTCGGGGGACAACTGGGTTTAATTTTCGGAGAGAAATTATCACAAGATTGCATTAAAATTTGGCAACGTACGGACAATATTGATACACAAATTCAATTTCCTTGTAACATACGCCAAGCAGAAATAGAAAAGGTCAGTGAGCCAACACCGGCGCGAGATTCCCGGCCACCACCTCCTCCCCATTGGCTGTCACCCCATGTTTCCTTCTTTATATTTTAATCATTTCCATGGAGGAGCGTTGTTCATTTATTCATAAAATAAACCCTAAACCTAACATTACACATGATATTAATAAAGGGCAGTTTTGTTAGAGAAGTATTAATTGTCATGTTCATAGACATTCTCTCTCCATGAGACCCGCCGAGTATAATTTCATAGTTGATTTTCCTTCTTGACTTTGTCGCCGACATCCAAATTAAAAAAAAAAAAAAAAAAAAAAAATCATGTTATGGATTTTACTAATTAACTACCGATACTAGGGATATGAAGTTTAAATTCTAACCATTGAACTTGAAATTGTAGTTATTGAATTTCAAAATTTTTAATATTGAATTTAAAATTGGAGAAAATCTACAATGCAACATAGGTACCACGTCATCCATGCAACAAGTCAATCATCTATTGCCACGCGTGCTAAAAAAAATTAAAAACAACTAATAAATATGTATTAAATTATACATATTATTTTCTAATTCGTTGGTGGTATCACATCACCCATACCTCCGTTGCACCAAAGAATTACTCTTAAAATTGATACATGAACTTGAAATATTTGACATGCAATACTAAATTTTTCATATGCAATGCTCATTATTTTAATTTACTGGGATGCTGTAGCCGTGCTCTTATATTATATACATCACGTAACATTTTGTCTACTAAAGCAATAGGCAGTCAATGAATAAATGGTATGTGATCACTATTAAGTAATAACTTGAAGATGTCCCCAAATTCTTCACCTAAGTAAATAATAAACAAATAGATTCATTCTTTCAATTTTCTTATTTACCAACCAACAACTATTTAAAAAATAAAAAATTTGTTGCATAAGAGTTGGGGAAAAATATTGAGTTCTCTTAGTTTATACTCTCATTAATTTGATGAGTTCGCATATATATGAACGAATAATGATATATACACATAAATTACACACCATAATACACATTAATATTAAAAGATAAAAAATATTTATTGCATGACAAAAAATATATATATATTTTTTCAATTATATGTATTTTTATGTGTAATATTATGTATATTTATACTTCATAACACCCTTACATATCGTTGAAACAGTATATTAATTACTGTAATAATATTAGTGCAATTAGCATTATTCTTAATTATTAATTACTGAGGTAGGGGCCAAGTTGCAGCATTGTGGGTAAAAATTGAATATAAATATTGCTGCCCACTAGAAAACAAGTATAAGTATATGATGACATGGATCATATATAAACTAGAAATGGTAAATGGCTAGCTTAAGCCTATATACGTTACTGGTGTTGCTGTTAAAAGTGTTATCTCATCATCACGTGGGCGCCAGTGCAGGGGCATGAGATGACGATGCTGCTTGTGATATCTATCACTCTCTTCCATTGCTATCATTACCCAAACGATCCGTCACTTATTCTTTAATTAATTTTGCATTCCTCTATACACATCAAGATTCAGCACAGCTAGCGGCGACATGTTATCATCATCATCATCATCATCATATGGCGGTGGCAAAAGAGTCATTTACTCTTCTTCTTCTTCTTCTTCTAGGGTGGTTGTGTTGATTATCATGATGCTTGTTTTACAGATTTGGGTCGGCTGTGACTGTCAGGCCGGTGCCATACGGATATTTCCTGCACCAGATGAAATGAAGAAGAAAGAAAGCAACAAGTACATGGCCGCAAATGATAATAAGAGTTACAAAGAAGGAGATTTAGTCCACAAGTACTTCGGTGGAACCGCTTTTAACTTCAACAGATCTGGAACTGATGATAAAAGAAGAGTACCCAGTTGCCCAGATCCTCTCCACAACTAGTCTTTTTTTTTTCCTGTGTTTTTTTTTTTGGGAATATTGTAGTCAAAATACCCACGTTTTTCACTTCATTTTCACGATAATATTTTGATCATTGTCGTAATATTAGAGGGAAAACGAGGGTATTTTGGTACTTCAATCTAGAAAAATATGAAAGATTATGCTGTGTATATTATTATTACTATTTAGCTTGGCCTCTCTTTATTCTCTTTGGAGTTTTGAAGAAGAACGTGAAGAAGCATACGCGCTAGCTTGCAGTTGCAGCCAAATATGTATTTTGGAAACTAGTGAAGTTTGAAGACAACAGTTGTGTAAGGACCTGGATTCATCAATGAGTTGAATTTTTATGTAGAATTTTTTTATAAATTATGATAGATAATTATTAAATAATAATTTATAAATAATTAAATTATAATTATTTATTATTATACATGTAACAGAAAATTATTAAAAAGTGAGTGCAGATAAAAGATTTTCAATGCAACAATACAAAGTTTTCTCTTTTTGCTATTTTTTGCAGTAGTGTCAATAAGATATGACAGCTTCAGCTTTTGGTGTTTCAGTCTTCGTGGGATTTTGAGTCTCAACTTTTCATTTTTTTTTTTGGAATTGCTTGATTCAAGGGTTTGTCTTGATGTATTTCGTAAGTTTTCATTTAATTATTTTTTTTTTTTTAATGCAACTTAATTTATTCCACAACTAGTATGTTGAATCGGGAGCTCTGAAACTCACATGTCAAATTTGGGCCATTAGATCAAAATTTAACAATCCAAATTTATTTAGAACAGATTTCAATATAAAATGTACTTATTCCCCCGTCCCCAATATGCATTCATCAATATTCAATCACATGTCATACCTTTGCTTCTTTCCAAGTTTTATCAACTCTTTAACACATAATGAATTACCCTATAATTTTATTTGAGGGTATTTGAAATCTTTGTAAGAGATTCTTTTATTAACTTTGATCAGCTGTCATTAAATTGACTGGATTTTTTTTTTTTTTTTTTGGAAACGATGGAAACCCCGCCACCAAACCACCCATTCTGGGTCGCGGCGCAAGTAAAATCACTGGTTGTCCGAGGCTCTTACAAGAAGTGCACCCCCTGTATTCGAACCCAGAACCTCAAGGTAAGATTCTGGACCCTACACCACCAAGCCACACCCCTTGGGGACTAAATTGACTGGATTAATAATTGATTACATCATTATCGGGAAAAATTTTATCATACAACAATGATATCATGTCACACATGAAACAACCTAATATTACATTATCACACGTGTTAAAATAGTAAAAAAATAATTAATAAATGATAATTTATTTAACGTAAATTTTACATGTTATAAACTTATTGATTAGGGATTTGTTAAACATACAATAGTGGTATCAAATAATTTATCCATTCATAACATTTTTGGTAGAAAGTTCAAATATACTTTTAGTTATTATCTCCTCGATACTTAAATTAATTAAAAATTTTATTAAAATACTTGAAAACCAAGTCGAATGTGGCTTTAAGAGCTTTACCAAAATATTTAGCTATATATAAACATTATCAATTAAAAACTCTTGAACTTTAATGAAATAACATTTAAAAATATACTCTTGATCACCATGTTAAAGTTTCAATCCACTTAATAAATTTTTATTAAGATCTATACAATTGATTGAGAAAAAACAAAAAGATCTATGCAATAAATAAGATATTGTAAATATTCTCAAAATAGGAAATAAAAAAGTGGAAAAACATTCATTAGTAAAATGAAACCAATTAAATCGTATTGGAAATTCTCATATTTGAATAAATAAACAAGGAGAATGACTCTAAATTGAATTGATTAAGCTCATCTAAGACAAAATTTATTTGAATAACACCAATTTTAATTAATTAATGAAGTTATTATGGTAAATTTCATACATTAATGTAGGATTTGGTTTAGAGTTTGGTGAGCTTATAAGACAATGTATACTCTCAGTGCAATTTATATAAACTAATTTATATTTTCAATTAATATTTTCTATCAAACCGTATATTAAGATATTTTACAACAACGACAAGAATGGATTTGCAAACGCAAGTAAGATTTTAATATCTTACTTTCTTAACACAACACAACACAACAAAGATTTCATTAAAAAAAAAACAGTTAAAAACGAAAGTAGTTGAATGTTAGATAGACGGTAGTCTTTGTAAACTTGTCTAATTTGGAAACTTGTGTATATTTTTATTGCTTACTTCCGGTTCAACTTTGTGTCCTCTTACAAAAACAAGACAACGTATACAATCAAGTATTAATAATTAATGGGTGCATTTTTTTAAAGGATTATGCTCACGAGTGTTCTTAGGACATTCATTAAAAATTCATTTTATGAAGTTTTGACATCACTTTTATGGAAAATGAAAAAAATTGTCAAAACATTTGTTGACGGTGTTTTCAGGTCCTATGTTATTTAAAAGTACGGCATGGGTAAAAAGGTAAATTTCCTTCTTGATCAAGACCATTAATACCGACCCGACCACTTGAATAAATGGCTGAACACTTGAGTTCAGATGACCGAGCAATTATCAGATCGGCAGAAGCATTCTCAGTTCAAAAGACCATTATGACCGACCTCATGAAGACCGAGCACATGGCAAGGCGTGCTCAGGAAGATAAGACATCCTATTTTTACGGATAAGATGACAAGTTATCATATCTTCATGAGGTAAACTGATAAGTCAGTATCCTAGTAGAATGAAGGAAGTGAATGTAGTTTTTGACTAGGAATCCTTATGGGAAAAATGAACTGTTTCAACTAGGAAATTCTTGTAGGAGAAGGAATTCGATTTCTACACTATTATAAATAGAAGGTTAGAGTGTGCGTAAGAGGCATCAGAATCAATACCAAGATAATTACGATCAGACTTGTAAAACACAAGAGATATCAGATAAACATATCTCAGTAATAAAAAGTATTATTCGGTTTGTGTCCGTGGACGTAGGTTGGATCTAGCCAGCCGAACCACGTTTAATCTTTTTGTCGATTGGCGTATTTATCTGTCTTTTTGCTAAATTTGCTTTCGGATCCCCCATAATCGAACAAATTCACTATTGAGGGAGGATTGTCTCGGGAGTAATATTCTCATATTGCCCTGAGACCAAAATCAGCCGTCAACAGTTGGCGCCGTCTGTGGGGAGTTTCAGGCAAAAAGCAGTACACGTGGTAAGACAATGGCAGAAGACGAAAATCGCCGATCATCGGGAAGTCCAACTACGGACTGGATAGAGAAGATAGAAGAAAACATGATGAAAGATATGGAGGAAAACCAAGCCCTTCTAAAATCCATGATGGACCGACTAGAAAGGATGGAAGGGAGGAACAACGAGAGATTTAAAGCCGGAACCAGTCAGAGAAGAGGTGAGACAGCGGAAGGAAAAAATATTGTAGATACAAGTGAAGACGATAGACCCAGAAGGAGGGGCCCCTACGGGGTACAATCCGTAGTGGTAGAAAAAGATTCGCAAACAGATGATACATGGGAATAAGAAGAGGGAAGACAGCCGCCATATTCCTCCTATGATAGCCCCCGGAACATCAGAAGGGAAAAGGAAGTACGGCGAGGCTGAACGAGAGACCTCAAGTCATGAGGAGCGCCACACCGGGGAAATAGACACAAAGAAGGCCGCATGAGGCGTCATGGTAACTCAGATAGCGACATGAGGTATTGGTTGAGGAAAGAGATGGCCAAGTGGGAAGTAAACCTCAAGAGATGGTGAGGAGAAATCTCCCCTCACAGAAGAAATAAGATCGGTAAAATTCCCGAGACGATCCAACATGCCCTCCATGACACCCTACAATGGCCATACTGACCCAAAATCCCATATCTAAAGCTTTGTCATATTAATGGAAGTCCAATGAGTGGTAGGGGATGCCGTTTGCAAAGTATTCCCCATAACCTTAGGCGGATCCGCCATTCTATGGTACAGAAGTCTAGCCCCAAGGAGCATCAGCAACTTCGCGCAACTCAAAAAATCGTTTGTACGGCACTTTAAAGGGGCTTGCGTTCCTAAAAAGACGATTGAAGAGTTAAGACTCATGAAGCAGGGAGATGACGAGCCCCTGAAGGCTTTCATTGAAAGATACCATAATATGGTGCTCGAGGTCGGGGGATATGAGTCCCTCGAGGCCTTGGAAAGTTTAAAGGGGGCCTTAAGGGTCGGAAAGCTGTGGACTCACCTAAGAATCCAAGATACACCGGATTATGCAACCGCCATGGAAATAGCCCGAAAGTTCATTTTGTTGGAGAACGAAGAGAAAATATCTCGGAGAGGGGCATCTATCAGAGAGAGGACAATAAGGGCAGAGGCCCCCCGCCGACCAGATAGGGAGTTCAAAAAACCACCCCCGAGACGCAAGGAATTCAAGCCAATACCTCGGAATGACCAGGAAAGAAGAATCATGAACCAAGTAAACCATGTAGTCAGAGAAGAATCATACATTCCTCTGAACAAGCCACTATGACAAATCGTCATGGAGATCCAGGAAAAAAGGTTTCTGATAGAGCCTAACCTCGGGAGATTCCCTCCAGATAAGAGAAATAAAACATCATATTGCGTACATCATAATTTGAGAGGACATCCGACGGACATGTGCAAAGACTTGCGGGAAAAAATGGAAGACCTGGCTCGGAATGGATATTTAAATAAATACATTGACCATGAAGTTATGGCGGCTAGACAGAGGGCACATCGCCGACATGTAAATATCATCGCATGAGGAAAAACGCTGGCGGAGATTCTAAACGGTCAAGAAAAAACTACAGTCGGGCTCGGGGGTCGGAGGTACTAGAAGCAGAACAGTCCTCGGGAATACAAGGTGGTCGGTTGGTCCTAATAATATTCACTGACGAGGATGCCGGGGGGGTGAGTTTCCCTCACGACGATGCGTTAATAATCAAGGTAAAAATCGGCGGTTCAGAGGTAGACAGAATCCTGGTGGATCCCGGGAGCGCAGTGGATATAATCTCCAAATAGGCTCTGGAAGGCCTTGGAGTAGAGTATGCAGCTCTAACCGACGATGGAACTCCCCTATACGGCTTCGGGGGTTCAACGGTCGTCCCATTGGGAAGAATATAATTAGCAATGACGATAGAAACTCGTCCCCGGACTCGGACGATTATGATAAACTTCACGGTGGTGGACTGCATGAGCAGTTACCAAGTCATCGTCGGTCGACCTTTCATGATGAAGACAAATGCCGCAATGTCATACTATTACTTAAAGTTAAAATTCCCCACCCGGGAAGGGATCGGAATCGTGTGTGGGAGTCAGAGGATAGCCCGGAGCTGTTTTGCCACCCTCTCACGGGAAACCCTCTGCGTTGAAGGAGGTACCCAAAAAAGACAAGTGAATGAAGACAGAGAAGAAGCAAGGGGGAACACAGGTCCTCGGCCAAATAAAGTTGCCCGGTTAGGGACGGTCGAAGAACTATAAGAGACGGAACTTTTTGGGCCTGGGAAGAGCGTAAAGATAGGGGAAACTTAGACGAAACCCTGAAACAGGGCCTGCTAAGGTGTCTAAAGGAGTACCCGGACGTCTTCGCATGGGGGCACGACGACATGCCCGGGATTGATCCGAAGTTCATCAATCACCGCTTGGCAGTAAACTCGTCACACAAGCCAGTCAAGCAAAAAAGAAGAACCTTTAATCAGGAACGGTGCAGGGCAGTAGCTACCGAGGTGGACAAATTATTGAAAGCTGATTTCATCAGAGAAGTAAAATACTCGGAGTGGGTATCAAACGTGGTATTGGTGAAGAAGTCAAACGGAAAATGGAGGATGTGCGTGGATTTCACCGACCTCAACAAGGCATGCCCGAAAGACAGCTTCCCACTACCAAACATAGACCAGCTAGTAGATACAACAGCCTGCCAGGGACTGCTAAGCTTTATGGATGCCTTCTCAGGATACAATCAGGTCAAGATGCACCATGCGGACGAGGAGAAAATAACTTTTGTCACCGATCAGGGGCTTTACTGTTATAAAGTAATGCCCTTCGGACTGAAGAATGCAGGGGCAACCTTTCAAAGGCTGGTCAACAAAATTTTCAAACCGCTCATTGGCACGTCAATGTTGGTATATGTTGATGACATGATAACAATGTCTAAAGAGCCGGAATGTCACGTGACCGATCTAAAGAAAACCTTCGAATTACTAATGAAACACAATTTAAAGCTCAACCGGAGAAATGTGCTTTCGGAGTGGCCTCAGGAGGGAAGGTTTTGGGCTACATGGTAAGCTCCTGAGGCATAAAGCAAATCCACAGAAGATCCAAGCCGTACTGGACTTAAAGTCTCCCAGGACGGTAAAAGAAGTGCAAAGTCTAACCGGCAGATTAGCCACGCTCAATCGATTCATCTCTCGAGCAACAGACAAGTGTCACCCCTTCTTCAAAGTCATCAAGAAGGCCAAAAAGGAAATCGACTGGACGCCGGAATGCGAGGAAGCCTTCCTACAGTTAAAACAATACCTAACACAGCCCCCACTTCTAGCAAAACCACTCCCAAGGGAAACCTTATACTTGTACTTAGCTGTCTCAGGGCATGTAGTAAGTTCGGTACTAATACAAGAGGTCGACAAGGTCCAAAGGCCAGTATCCGGTACATGAACCGGTCGCCCTGTCATTGATCACTGCAGCCCGGAAATTACGACCCTACTTCCAAGCCCATCCTATTGGGGTCTACACCGATTATCCTCTGAGACAGATTCTGCAGAAACCAGAAGTTTCGGACAGGTTAATGAAGTGGTCGATAGAGTTAAGTGAACACGACATTTCTTACCTCCCAATGGTGGCAGTAAAAGGGCAGGCTTTGGCAGATTTTGTCGCGGAATTCATAGAACCCTAGGTCTTGACTATGAGGGAAGGCAAATGGGAGATGTCAGTAGATGGATCTGCCAGCTAACAAGGCAAGGGAGCTAGAATCGTATTGAAGAGCGACAAAGGTGAAGAGGTATATTTCGCCCTGAGTTCGCCTTCGAGGCCACAAACAATGAGGCAGAGTGTGAGGCAATTCTAGCCGGTCTTAGGCTATGCACGGTGGTGGGAGTCCACGACATAGTGGTAAGAAGTGACTCTCAGCTAGCTGTTTCAGCAGCTGAAAGGTGAATTCCAAGCCAGAGAGCCAAGTATGATAGCCTACTTGGCTGAAGTAAAAAGGTTGGTGGAAAGAATGAGGAACGTAAACTTTGAGCAAATCAGTCGAGAAGACAACTGTGAGGCAGACTCCTTGGCACGGCTTGCATCTTCGATAAAAGCAGAGAACCCCAGAATAGTCCCTCTAATCTGCCTCCGAGAAAAAAACGTGGGAGAACTCGAAGTAAAAGTATTGGATAAGGAAGACAAAACCTCGTGGATACAGCTAATTAAGAAATATTTGGAAACATGGGAGACACCTGATGACAAGAAGGAAGCCAGAAAACTAAAATTCAAAAGCACCAGGTTCTCCATGATCGAAGGAGTGCTCTACCGGAGGGGCCACACAGTACCCCTCCTAAGATGTTTAGCAGAAGAAGAGGCCGATTATGTGCTTAGGGAAATTCATGCAGGCATCTGTGGGAGTCACGCCGGAGGACAATCGATGGCCTTTAAAGCTTTAAGACAATGGTTCTATTGGCCGACTATGCATCAGGACGACATGAGAGTGGCCCGGAAATATGAAGGATGCCAAAAGAATGCCAATATTCACCACCAACCAACAGAGCAGTTAACCACCCTATCCAATCCATGACCGTTCGCTCAATGGGGGCTAGACATCATCGGACCAATGCCAAAGGAGATGAGGACAGACGAAGTACGCCATTGTGGCCATAGACTATTCCACCAAATGAGTGGAAGCCGAACCCCTATCCACCATCACAGAGAAGAAGGCTACAGAGTTTCTGAAGAAAAATATTATTTGCAGATTCGAAATCCCTCGAGCCGTCATCACAGATAATGGAAAGCAGTTCGATAGTAAAGGCTTCCGGAAGCTCTGTGAAGACCTCCAGATCGCCTTACAATTCGCCTCACCAGCCCATCCTAAGTCAAATGGGCAGGTTGAGGCCACAAACAAAACCATTAAGGCAAATCTTAAAGCTCGGCTCGGATCCTTCAATGGCTTATGGGTCGAGGAATTACCGGAAGTGTTGTGGGCACACCGGACAACCTATAAAAACTCCACAAGGGAAACTCTGTTTGCCTTATCATACGGATGCGAAGCAGTCATCCCAGTAGAGATCGGAATGAATACCCACAGGGTTCGTCATTTTGAGGACAAACGAAATGAATAACTTATCAGAAGTCACCTCGATCTAATTTAAGAAAAGAGGGAGAAGTCGGCTATGAAAACAGCAATCTATCAACAAAGAATGGCCCGCTTCTACAATAAAAAAGTTCGGACCCGTGCCTTTCTTCCAGGCGACTTAGTGTTAAGAAAGGTCACCCTGAACACCCAAAGGCCGAAGGAAGGCTCATTAGGCGCCAAATGGGAAGGGCCCTACAAAATCGTAGAGGTGGTAAGGCCAGGGGTCTACATTTTAGAACAGATGGACGGCACCCGATTAAGGAAACCTTGGAATGCCGAGATGCTAAAAAAATATTTCCAATAGATTCCCTTTCTTCTTTTTTTTTTGCAGAAACCCAACAAGGGTTAAAAGCACAGTGTAAAACCCCTCTCGAAATACCCCGCAGAGAGTTGTAGATATGGTTGTAAGTCCCCGAATATGAATAAAACTTTCCCTTTCCAAAAAAAAAATAGGGAAAATTTCCACCCATTCTTTTAATTAAAATTGAAAGCCATATTCAAAATTTGGGGACATACTCGATACGGAGGGATGATCAGAGGTCGAGGCATCAAACCCATGACAGACCGATCACAAGTGCTACCATAAAAATCTGGGCATAGACAACCCGACCTAACTCGCTCCACTTTCAAAAATCAAGACCACATCAAGGGATAAGAAGTATAAAGGAGCACGAGAACCCTTCACAATAGCCAGAGCGCAACTACCCCACAACTTATATTTACGGGGGACATTCCAAGATAGTAATCACGGGGATGGATGATACCCCCGTGGCGATTGCTTGCTCCAGTGTTACCGAACATAAGGAGGAAAAAACCTTTAATGTCCCGAAAACTCTTTGATCCCTATTTCTTTGATCATTCGGATCCGTGGGAAGTATAGCACGGGGATGGATGATACCCATGTGGCGATTACTTGCTCCAGTGTTACCGAACATAAGGAAGAAAATGCCATTAATGTCTCGGACACTATTTGATCCCTATTTCTTGATCATTCGGATCCGTGGGAAGTATAGCACGGGGATGGATGATACCCATGTGGCGATTGCTTGCTCCAGTGTTACCGAACATAAGGAGGAAAATGCCCTTAAATGTCTCAGACACTCTTTGATCTCTATTTCCTTAATCATTTGGATCCAAGAGAAGTATAGCACGGGGAGGGATATACCCCCGTGGCGATTGTTTGCTCCAGTGTTACCGAACATAAGGAGGAAAATGCCCTTAAATGTCTCGGACACTCTTTGATCCTTATTTCCTTGATCATTCGGATCCGTGGGAAGCATAGCACGGGGATGGATGATACCCCCGTGGCGATTGCTTGCTCTAGTGTTACCGAACATAAGGAGGAAAATGCCCTTAATGTCTCGGACACTCTTTGATCCCTATTTCCTTGATCATTCGGATCCGTGGGAAGCATAGCACGGGGAGGGATGATACCCCCGTGGCGATTGCTTGCTCTAGTGTTACCGAACATAAGGAGGAAAATGCCCTTAATTTCTCGGACACTCTTTTGATCCATATTTCCTTAATCATTTTGATCCAAGAGAAGTATAGCACGGGAAGAGATTGTGCCCTCGTAGCGTATGTTTGCCCCAGCGTTGTAAGGAGGAGCCCTCGAACAGTACACAGGCTCCATGGAGACCTGAAGTATAGATGATGTGCCCTTACCATTTTAAAGAGGAAAAATACCCTTAATGTCTCAGAACCCTTTACAGTGAGTTTATTGTAGAGTCCACTATCTAAGAGTAATCCATTTTTGAAAGCTTCCACTGCAGTAGGTTGATGGATATCTGGAATATTTATCATCTCTTTGTTGAAACGGGTCACGTAGCTCCGTAATGATTCTCTTTTCCTTTGTTGGATGGCGTTGAGGTCATCAGTGGTCTTCTCGAGCTTACAAGAACTTGCAAAATGCTCCACAAATTTATCTGTTAGTTGTCGGTATGACTCAATAGACCTGTATGGTAGGTTGATGAACCAGGTGAGGGCTGGGAATGCCAACATTTCTCTGAATCCTCTGCACATTCCAGCCTCCCATTGGTGGGGAGCCAAGCCAATTGACATCATTTTATATTTATAGTGGACAACATGGTCGTCTAGGTCAGTTGATCTATCATACATCTTCATATCTGGAGGACTGAACTTCCTTGGTACTTCGAGAGAAATGATGGTCTCCAAAAATAGAGTGTCATAAATTATACCAGCCTGACTTTTCCTTATTGGTAACCTGACACTGGGTAGGCTGGACAAAATTTCTTCTTTGAATTCTAACATTTCTTTGTGCATGTTAGATGCGACTTATTGCGCTTGGTCAACTGGGGAAATTGGTTCATTTCTTGGATCGTTTTGGGGGTGGTCATTTGGGGTCGGATCATCGTTTTTCATATCATTGAATGCCCCAAAAGGTTGGATGGGATTGTATGATTGTTGGGATTATCCGGAGTATCACGTCGATGGGAAGTTGATGAGATTTGCTCCAACTGTTTTTGAAGGTTTGTGTTACAATTTCGCATGGTCAGGTTCTATTCCTCTAAAGTTTGTAATCGTTCTTGGAGCATGGCTAATTGTGCTACCACAGGGTTTGGTGTCTGCTCACTGCTCGAAGCCATGAGTGGTTGTGTTTTAGGAACCGTAGACTAAGAGATATTTGCCTGCTATGAATCGCTAAGGCCCCACGGTGGGCGCCAAATTGTAGATGCTGGTTTTCGCTCGAGGTCCACAATCGAGAATTTGTAGTATGAGGCACTAACGATCCTGTAAAACAAAGGTCAAATAAGCGATGAGGTTACTGCCCACCGGTGTGGTGGGTGCCGTAGGCACTCCGACGCTCAAGTCAGTAATGAGAAAGAGCAGAATAAGGAAAGAGCAAGGCTTGATGTTACATTGATCTCTATTTGGTTACCGTGAGGGCGGTGTGCTTATGTTTAGAATGTATAAAGCTCAGAGAGTACTAATTTGAGAAGTAAGACTTGAATGAGAATGCTCTGAATTATGTTGCTATTTATAAATAGATAAATGTGACTTTATTAGTTGGCATAAGTCCCACAATGTGCTCAAGCATTCGGTGAAAAACCAAGCAAGTGGAAATATGCTTTATGTTAGGAAAAAGAAGGAAATAGTTGGTATATAATAAAAAAAAGGTTGTCCTTGAGCGGCTGGCTTTAGTTATGGTTTAATGATGCAAAGTTTTCTGGGCCAGGTTACCATTTTTGGGGCTTTTGTTTTGATATTGGGTTTGAAGTGAAAAGACGGTCTTGCCCTTGGCCCAAATTTGGTCTGTACAACAATTTGAGCGCTGATTTTATTTTCTCTCGTTCTTGAGCTTCCGGACTTCGATTCAGCCCCGGTTTTTTCCTATACACTCATAATGGAATATAATATTTCATTAAATATTTTAAAATTACACCCATGTTTGATATCTATGGATTATACCCATTTTCGTTGCATGGGACACCGATCTGACCCTAGGGGTTCCACAACTGCCCCAACACTAACGCCCGAGGTGTGTAATGATTTCCGTTGGGTCCCGTCTCCTCCAAGCAATGCCTGAACATGTGGCCTGCAAAACAACTGGAAAGTGGGGTGGGTAATGTCTTTTGAAAGACATGGTGAGTGAATATTAGAGAGCCAATAAAATAATCTGAAGTGAATTACATGATTAAACTGAAACATATTGTAAGAGAGTGGTAAAGTATTGAATGACGAAAACATAAATAATAAGTTGGGAATCCAATAAGGTAATTGAAATCTGGATACATAAAGATCTGGAACTTAATCTAACTGATAACAGGGTACATGATTGAACATATCCTCACTATCATGAGTTGTTGCTATGAACCTGACCTGGAGCTATCATAGACTAAATAATATGTTTTCTGTCATGGCTTAAATGTTGTATAGTGAATTGAGTCTGCATGAACTATATTGAGTTGTCTGAACTGATTTCTGCATCAGATAATGCCTTCATAGAATAATAAACTAGCCTCTGGATTTTATTTATTTCTTGCACTAATACTGAACTTAGAGCATGCTCTGAAACAACTAAGTACAAAAATAACATCTCACCCGGAATTGGCTTAGCCATAAGTGGGGGTCGGGTCAGATATTATTTGAGCTGTTGGAAAGCATTCTCACACTCGCACATCCACTCGACCTCTTTCTTTACCTTCTTGATCAACTGGAAGAAGACATGATACTTATCGGTGGCTTTAGAAATGAACTGATTAAGTGTTGTTGCCCGATAGGTCAAGTTTGCACATCTTTCACCGTTCTCGCGATTTTAGGTCTATCATCTCCTTGATCTTTCGAGGATTGGCCTCAATGCCTCTCGCACTGACCATGTACCCCAAAAAATTTCTCGAGGATATGTCAAAAGCACACTTCTCTAAATTCAGCCTCATCTCATATCTCCTTAGGAGTTCAAAAGTTTTCCTGAGGTCATTGAGAGAGATGATCTTTGGACAGTATTATCATTGTTATTTGTATTTTTTAATAAATATTAAATCCCATGTTTATTAAAATTTAAAATTTAAAATAATTAAAAAAATCAAAACTGAATCGAAACCAAACCGAATCAAAATTATTTGATTCAGTTTTAATTTCACAAGCGTGAAATTGGAAACGGAACGGTTCGGAATGCAACTGAACCGGTGGCGGGCTCTTTGGATTTGATCCAACCGTCAAATTACCAGGGTATGTGATAATACACTTAGATACTGTAGTAAAGCCCAAGTCCAAATAGGCCCAAATAATTCTCAATTCAACCTATCTTATAATGAATCCAAACCGTCGAGAAACCATCAGCTGCAATCCGACGGTCACTAATAACGCTTCGTCATGGATCCATATTCTCACAAAAAACAAAAAAATAACGCAAAACGATTTGCGCGGGGCATTGTACACAGTGCGCCAAAACTCAAATTTCATTTTCCCTCTACTTCCGCGTATTAATTCTCCAAATCTCGTTTGCAGTTCTTCACTATCCTTATCTGATTCTCTCTAAAATTCCTTTGAAGAGTAAAGAAATGGCAAATGGGTCGTCTTCAAATCGAATGCTCCTAAGCCGAGGAAGAGGGTCGAGGCCCAATCTGCCCCTGCTTCAACCGCCACTCTCATGCGAGCCAGAGACGGCAGCGCTTTCGCTAGATGGTAACTTTGTTTACCCCCTCCTTCATTTTCAGTTTTCAGTTTTGAGGGTTTAGGGTTTGGTGTTTGATCTTGGGTATAGTAGATAATTTATTGTTGAGGCTTTTCATTTGAATATCTTTGTTTATTTTTGTTGAAATTGCGACCTTAATTGATTAGTTAATTTGAATCTGTCGAAATTCAGTGAAGAGTGCAAAAAGGATGTTCCAGTGGTGCTTATTAGTATGCACAATTGTAGCCTTGATGCTAAAATCAAGATGAATTTGGGTTAGTTCACTTCTTTTTCAATGCCCCCAGTTATCTTGCCAGTATTAAAGTCTCATAGCTTTCTGTTATGCGATTTTGTTGCTGATGCTCTATAATTACTGTTTATTTATTTATTATTATTATTATTTTTGTATAGAGGCTCAAGTTGTTGAAACACCTGCTGAAGTTAAGAAGAAACCAGCTGAAAGGTAATTGCCACTTTGCTTGATTTGCAAACTTGTCTGTGGTTTTATGTTGTGGGGTTTTGAGTTATAAAGATTCTGATTTGGTATGTTAATTCTTTGTGTAGAAAGAAGCCAACATCGACTGAACCAAAGCCAAAGAGATTAAAAAAGAAAGGCAGCAGTGATTCAAACAAGTCCAAGCGCCCTCCCACTGCCTTCTTTCTCTTCTTGTAATCCCTCTCCCTCTCTTCTTTTATTTTCTCTTTGAATTTATCATATTTTATTTACAATATTTTTTAATATTCAGGAATGACTTTAGAAAAGAATACAAGGAAATGCATCCTGATTCTAAGAATGTTAAAGAGGTATCTTTATAATTGCATAAAATTGACTTGTTATAGATGTTAAATGTTTTAAGTTCTTTTTGGGGTTAAATTTTCTTTGATGCACGTTTGATAAAATATAGGTTGCAAAAGAAAGCGGTGAGAAGTGGAAGAATATGACAGATGAAGTGAGTTCACATACTTAATGTGACTTTAATATGTTAAACTAATTATTTATGTGAATGGTTTTTTTAATTTTGCTACTGTAATTTGATTTAGGAAAAGAAGCCTTATTTGGATAAGGCTGCTGAGCTTAAGGCTGAGTATACAAAGGCCTTGGAGGGTAATGGTGATGAAAATAAAGTTAAAGATGAATCTGAGAAGGAAGATGTAAGATTCAATTTGGTTGAAAGTTATATCTTAACATATTGTTTAGCTGGTATATTGTCAATGGTTTTAGTGTTGATAAAGTGTGTTAATTTATTTGTGCTTGTCTAGGGGGATGAAGCGGGTTCAGAGAAAGATGTTGCTGAGAAGGAGCAAGAAGAGGAAGAAGTTTTAGATGATTATTAGGCTAGTCTAAGATGTTTTGTGGAATTGCTAATGTTCTCTCTTCTTGTTGCAACAATTGTGATGTTGAGTATTCTGGTATTGTAAATTTTGAATCTCTTTTACTGAATGATATTAACTAGCTTTGTTAGAATTGCTCAGTCAAGCAGTTTTCTAAAATCTTTACCTTTAAGCATCCTTCTCCAATTCTATTATTGTGATCATGCATTAATCTTTAAGCACCATCTCTGTAATTTCCTAAACAGCAACAATAATTTTTTGTGTTTGACATTATTTGAATGTTTCAATTTGATTTCTTTGAATAGATGTCATGGTTCATGACTTCTTTAGCGATAATAACTAAATTGATGATTGATGATGGGTGAACTTGATGTGTCTCCATTCTTGAGACAAATTTCCTTGGCCAAATGATTTTGTATCTGTATTGAGGTCTTATGCTGTTTGCATGCTCTTTGTTAAACAAATCTTTTGACAAAATGAACTCCTCAATAATAATCCTTATTAATGAAATTAAACTGGAAATTATAAGTAGATAAAAGATTAACTATATCTGTTGCAGTAAGCAGGACCTATTCCCTCTCCTATTAAAATGCTCACATGGCATGAGAATGTCTTGGCAACTGAGTCAGCATTTCAGACCAATCTTTGCTTGATTCTTTCCCCTACAGGGTGGCAAGGGCTTGCCACATAAGCACAGATTATGAGCATAAGCTGACCCAGGAAAGATGTTGTAAGGTCTCCCTTGAGGGATCTCTCCACATAGTCTGTTTGCCCTGAAGTTTGCGTGTCCCAGAACTTCAATCCGCAACAAGCTGGTTGGGATTTTTCCTGCGAGTGAATTGACTGAGACATCAAGCCATTGAAGTTTTGACAACAGGCCTAAGCTTGTAGGTATGGTGCCTGTTATCTGGTTCCTTTGAATGTCAAGCATTTCAAGTTCAATGAGGTTTGATATTGAACTGGGGATGATCCCTGCAATCTTGTTGCTTCCGATATTCAGCGCTTTCAATCTCAGCCCTTCTGTGAATTCCGGAATCCCACCTGAAATGTGATTGCGCGATACGTCTAAAACCTCCAAAAAGCTGCTTGTCCTGTTGTTTATGATGCTGGAGAGAGACCCTGTAATCTGATTTGTGTGGAGATCAATAGAAGCAAGCCCGTCAGGCAATTTAATCTCTGAAAGATCAAACTTCAACTGGTTGTTTGAGAGTTTGATGCTCTGTAAGCTAGACATATTTGTGAAGAAATTTGAATTCCCAACTGTGAAAAGGTTACTGGATAGGTCAATGGAGCTCAAGGAATCTGGTCTTGTAAACTTAGGGAGAGCTCCTCTTAGTCTACAGCCAGCTAGATTGACATTTGAAAGTGGTCTGTCTTTGATCCAATTAGGAACTGTCCCTAAACTGAGATTGTTGTAAGACAGGTCTATAGACAACAAAGAAGGAATGCCTCTGCCAAGAATAATTGGTAAAGGATCTGAGAATCCATTTCTAGACAAATTAAGGTTCCAAAGATTCTGTAACCTCGAAATAGACGCTGGAATCTGACCTATAAATTATTAGCACTCAGTTGAAGACTGGTAAGAGATTTTAAGCTGCCTATCTGTTCAGGAAGTGTTCCAGTGAGCTGGTTATGGCTCAATGACAAGTCTTGCAGATTGGACAAGCCGCAAATGGAAATGGGAAATTTTCCAGACAAATGGTTATTGGAAAGATCAATGTAGGTAAGATTTTGAGACCTTAATATAGCATCTGGAATGAACCCAGAAAAGAAATTGAAGCTAAAATCAAGAGATTGCAAAGTAGGGAAAGTTTTGAAAGTTGGAGGGATTGTTCCCGACAGAGAATTTTTTCCTAAATTTATGACACGAAGGTTTTTCAGATTCCCCAGACTTGGAGGAATCTGTCCCTTCAAACGATTCCCACCAAGTGATAGGGTTTGTAGCAAAGACAAATGGCCTAAACCTGGAGGAATGTTGCCTTCCAGAGAATTGTCTTCCAAAATCAACTGTGTGAGCCGTGTTAGATTTGAGAAACTCTCTGGAATTGGCCCTGTAATATGCTTCATACCACTTATCACCATTACCTCCAGGAAATGCAAATTTCCCAAAGAAGCTGGCAAAGTGCCAATCATATACATTCCAAGCTCTCTATCAGGCCTCTGCAAAGCCAGCCCAGTAACTCTCCCTGTAGCTGGATTACACACAACACCTTCCCAATCTCCTCCACAGCAATCTTTCCCAATCCATGAAGCCATAATATCAGTAGTGTCCTTCAAAATTTTGGCTTTAAAATCAAGAAGAACAAGCTTATCTGCTTCAAAGCAAATTGGGGCCTGTGACCGTGACTGTGACCCTTCTTGAGCTACAGATGACACTGAAAGCACACCAAGAACTGAACATATCAACAAAATCTTAAGAACCCATTTCAGAATCTGCATTTTGAGAAGTGGGTACTGATCAGATCACAAGGGTAGCTAAAAATATATATATATAAATAGAAATCTGACAACAACTTTGAAACAAGAAAAGCAAAAAACATATATATTCTATTAGTAAGAAAAAGGTAAATCGAGTTGTAAAGCAGGCATTATGTTTGTTGGTTTATTCTATTCCTTCACGTAGACAAGAAGTTATAATCATGAAAAAGAAAACAATAAAAAGATTTAAACTTGGTGATCTGCAAATTTCTGAACAATGTACTCACATATTTATAGTAAATTTTATTTTTATTTTTATTTTTAAAAAAAATAAACACTTTTACATGGGCTGTGAAATCAGATTAAAGGCATTCACATGCAAATTTCGATGAATCACGAGGGACCTAATTGCTTTTGAACGTTGGAGCGCTGTCCTGTAGATTTCAAATTCTATCTATATCATTTTTTTTTACATTTGGAGAAACAATAAATTAAATCTCATTTCATTTTGGCTCTTTCCAATTTTTATACAATCTTCATGCAGATGAAATTAATTAATATATCATTTCCTCATGTTTTCTTATTGGGTACGTGGCTGTGCCATTAATTATGATGGTGAAGCTCAGGTGATCAAGCGCTCTATGTGGGTTCATAATTTTACAAAATTGATTGCCTTCACATTTGCCAAAATTGTTGATTTCAATTTAGAATTGTTACAAATTGTGACCGTTATATCCGTTTTTGAATTGTAATAAAATGTTGGCAAGAGATGAAGAAAGAACTGTTGTGTTTTAATTGTTATTATTAGCACTTCTTACCTCTCTAAGGCTTGAATTCAGGTGATAAGTTTTTTTATTAAGATGTTTGAAAACTAAACGTCATTGGACTGATAAAGTGTTTTAATTATCTTTAATTAACAAGAAGATTAGCATATCAAAAATTATTGTGTTTTAATTATTATTATCAGCACAAATATATTTTTAACTTCTTACCTCTATAAGGCCTGAACTCATGTGACAAGCTTTTTATTAGGATGCTTGAAACCTAACTCGGCTACTCCCTTGGACTGATAAAGTGTTTTAATTATCATTAACATGAAGATTAGTATATCAAAAACTATTGTGTTTTAATTGTAATTAATTATCAGCACAAATATATTTTTAACTTCTTATCTTCTTGAGACTCGAACTCAAGTGACAAACTTTTTATTAATGATTGAAAACTAATTCCATTACGCAAAGTGTTTAAATTATGTCTTTAACAGGAAGATTAGCATAACAACAACTGTTTTCAATGCTTTCAGTTTTTTTAAAAGCAGCAAAAACAGTGCTGAAAATACTATTTGAGGAGGCCAAATAAGACTTATGTGCTTGTTTGATTTCTTAAAGTTAAAGACTTTTTTTCTCAGACAAATCTTTTACAGTATGTATGTATTAGTCAGATTTGTTGAAAGTTTGGGAGAAGTTTGTCAAACAATCATTCTTTTCTTTTTTCTCTTTTGTGTTTCTTATTTCTTAAATCTTAAGATTTCATAATTATAACATATGGTTTCATGATAAAAATATAATGCGAATCAGCAAAACTCGAAACTAGTCTAGCACATGTAGCATATGATTACAGATTTATAAATTAAAACTCGAAAATTTTCTTAAATTATGGAAAATAAATATTTTGATTTCTTATAGTAAACTCGAAATAGGGAGAGCTCTAAGATAAAGCGAATTAGATAATGTCTTGTGTTTATTATTAGTCCGGACTCTTGAGAAAAGTTCAAAACTTAATTTTTTTTTAATTAATAAAATTATTTTAAGACACGTATTGTATCATAAAAATTAATGCCACAATTTTGTAGGCATATCTCATAATATCTTTTTAATGTGTGCGTTAGCACATTTAACACTTTAATGATTAGAAAAAGGAAAAAAAAGAAAGAGAGAATGTTGCCATTGACAAGTTAAGATTGTCTTATATATTGGGTGACTAATGACATTCTAAAGGAGACATTAATGAATCTAAGTACCATGGGTCCTTTAATTTTATCACTTGGAGAGCAAATCTCAACGGTTTGATTTCTTAATGTTTGTGTCATGGGTTCGTTAACTTGAGTTAGCTGGAAATAAATTAACATAATTTCTACTCTCATTTGAATCTGCGTGGAGAGACACTCATCTCAAATTCAACAAGTAATCATGCATACGTTGGAAAAAATGCTTATGATTTGTTATTTTGTTTCTTATTTTTGAGTGAGATCCATTTGGTGAAAGTAAGAGGTCATGATGATTCAGATTCTCTTATGTAAATATTTCGAAATCATATATTTATATGATTAAAATGATACTAGAGAAAATGAGAAATTATCTGTTAGAATACACATATCGAGATTGAAAAATTCCATATCCCACATAGGAAAGAGGACAAAAGCTATAGGGATTTTTATATATAATTGAGTAAAAAATGTTAGGATAGAGATTATTTATGTCCTCAATGGACGTTACTTGGTGGTGTATGGCTCATGATCTTACATTGAGGTCCTGGGTTCAAATCTATGAAGTGTGTTTCTTGTAAGAGTCTGAGATAGCGGGATGTTTTACCTGTTCCGATTAAACCCGAAAGGGATGGTTTGACGGCGGAATTTCTAACAATTCCAAACAAAAAATAGAGATTCTTTCGATGAGCCCTGCATTGGGGAGCAAATCCCAACCTAAATGAATACACTAATGGTAGCGGCCAATTCGAACAAAACCCACCTTAACTACATTTTTAAAATTTCCTTGTTATTTTTGCTGAACAGTTTCAAAATTCAAAGAGCCTGAAATGGATTTGGAAGGTGTTCTTCAGTTTATCAAAGAAAGAAAGACACCAACATAAAAAGAAGATACACAATATGCAGACACTATTTTCCTCCTTTGTCGTTGTTAACGTTTTCGTCGAAATAATTTGGAAGTGTTCCAAGATTATTCATTCCCGTTGTATTTTAGGAAACAATCGCCGCTAAATTCTAAACACTGATATTAGGAGACTAAATATATTTTAAGGACATTATTATGCACAGGCGGGTTTTTTTATGCTTCAGTTTTTAGGTTCATACATATATTTCGTAGTATTTTAATTACACTGATATTTTTATAATTTGTGTTTCAATTCCATATTTGCTGGGTTGTTATATCAATTTTGATTAATTTAACTAATAATAATAACCGTGTACTGATATCTTTTGTTTTGCCAACAATATATTGGAACTATCTGTACCTTTTTTTATTAATATCATATGATAACTACTTAATCAACTCATAATTTATTGTGTTATCCAAACCAATCATATCGTATTCAGTACACAAGACTCTCGTTACAAACGAGATTTGTGGAAGATCTTAATGTATGTAGTTTTATTCTTATTTTTTTCATCGAGAGACTTTAAACTCATGACTAAATAAATAATAAGTTAACATTTGACTACGAAAACCTATTATTTAAACATTAAGAATAACTTGACATCCATGCTGTATCAACTGGTAAATTTATAATTTTGTCTCTAAATTTGAAGATCTAAATATACTGTTTCCTAACCTAAAATCATAGGCCAACTGTGATTGAAAAATGAGAGGAACTTGAGACACACACAGCTCAAAATGAGCAAGCAAGTCGGCATATATCAAGAACCAGAGGGGCATATGAACTGTAATTGGTCGTTAATATTATTGATCCAATGGGACTATGATGGCTTGTTTTGTTGCGTTGATTGCGGTTGAAAATAGCTTTCATTTGCTTTTGCCCCCCCACATCAAATCGACAATCTTGACTGGAATTCATCTACTTAATTAGATTTGGATTTTGGTGTCGCTAAAGCTTAAGTTTTATGAACCCATTTGTATAAAGTTTAGGTATCAATGTTTTAAATTAACAGTGTTTGTGTAGGAATCCTCACAAATAATTTATTCATAAAAATCAAAATATTGATTCTAATAAGACTAAAGTATTTTAGCTCAATGGTGCTATATTATTATTATTTGAATATCAAAAGGCTGATCCCTCATTTTAGGGATTTTTGTATTACTTCTAATATTTTATTATAAGGAAAACAAACTTCCTTAGAATCTCGACAAATTTCTTTATTATAGGCGATTATCCAGCTTAAATAAACAAAAAGTAATTAATTGGCTGTTTGATTCACTGGTTAGAAGATTTGTGTCATTAAGGAGCTAATAATTCATGCTCATTTCTTGTGTGATTTCTGATTGCCTTTGTTGAAGCCAAGCCTGATATGGATTTTCTATCAAGGAATCCTGAATTCAGACTCTGATTGAGGTTCTGACGTTACTCTGATGGAGATCCTAATTTCAGACTTTGGTGATAAATAATGTTATCAAACTCTGATTATAGATTCTATTGTCATATTCTGATCTGAATGTTGATTCTGATAGGAGGTCCTGAAACTCTCTTCGTCTAACCACGTGTCATTTTATCAAATACTTAGATTTTCCCCAAACAAATAATTATAATTTTCTTATGGATGCAGGAGCAAATATATTTATTTTTTCATGTCGAAAAAAACACAAGAAAATACGTATATTTTTTTCTCAGTTGCGAATATCCTTAAGAAATTTCCAGGCGCACGCAAGAAAAAGAATGAAAGTACACGTCATTGATAATAATGCAGCTTCTAAATCTAAATAGAACTTGAAGACAGAGAAGGACAATGGATGTCAAACTTGTATTATCCATTGGCAATAGATGGCAACTACATAAATAACTTGCCTTTTGGCTGCCACGAGGGGCAAGCAAATCATCCAAAGAATTTACACAAATGTAAATGAAAAAGAACATCATTTCTGTATGTTTCAACTTCTTCCATTGCAGTGGTGACCACCACCGTTGTTCTGGTCTCTATGCTTCATATTGATGTGATCTAAGCCCCATATTCGAATTGTACGATCATCACTGGCCGAAGCCAACATGTGAAGATTCACCGGATTCCAGCTCACACAATTAACTGATCCAGAGTGTCCCGGCAGTGCCAATACGAGCTCTCCGGTGTGTCTATGCCAGATATACACCTATAACAATAAAAGGGCATGCCTAACGTGAATCCAAATCACAGCCCGATTCAGGAAAAAGATGCACACTACCCTACTAATAAAGAAAAAGTCAGAGAGAGAGCAACCAGAACAATGTGTTGTCGCGGAAAGAGAGGAAAGAAATGTTATATGATTTAGAATAAAATTCTACCGGGGAAAATCAACCAGGTTTAAGAATTGGTGGCAGAAATGAACAACATCAATATTAAAAAATGTCATCAATGCTGAACAATAATATAAATAAAACCACAAAATCTTGGTGGCAGAAATGAATTGAAACAAAAATATTTTTATAGAGTACATCTAAAGAGAGTACCATCAATTTTGAAACAATTGTTAAGAAAGAAGAGTACAAAAATGTACTTTTAGAAATAATAAGCAGCCTGCCTAGCCAAAATCATCGAGTAGAATGAACATCATATCCAGCAATTACATGCACAATTATATTCTTAATTATAATCATTAATCATAATCAAGCAACCTACCATGCTTGTATATTTTTGGAATCTTTGCAGTAGGGAGAAAAAGAAAAAAAGTTACCTGTGAGTCTTCACTCCCACTGGCAATAAATGCTTGTTCAAATCCACCAAAACAAGATCGAATAACAAATCGATCACGCTTGTGCCCTTCGTACTTTGAAACAAGCTTGGGATCACATTCTATGCTCCAGAGATGAATTTCTTGGTTTATAAGATTAACCAACAGGTATTTGTTATCTTTTGATAATGAAAATGAAGTGATTACTTCATCCTCTTCAATCAACCTCTCAAAATTAGCTTCTCTGTCAAGCAAGAGAAGAGCAGTTTCTCTGCAAATACTGATTATTATCTTTCCATCATCAGTTATTGCCATGTCTGATATTCTTAGTGTCTTCTGCCCTTTCCAAGATTCCAGCTCCCTTCCATCCAAATCCCACAGGCAGATGCTCCTGTCAGTCATTCCAGCAAAAATTCCTCCACCATCTGGAAACCAACCGCAGGAAATCATGCCAACACCAGTTTTCTCATAAACATGGACACATTCTCCAGAATTAATATCCCAACGCCGGATAGCCTCCTCTTGCCCACAAGTAAGAAGTTGATGGTCACTGGGGCTCCATGAAACCGTAAACACTGGTCCCAGGTGACCACTTAGTCTATGCTTCAGTGACACCTGACCATCCTCTTTAACCTAAACAAGAGCAAATCTTAAGATCATCAATACAGAAAAGTTAGAAGCTATGCTGAGACATGGTTATTTGGGCATAAATAATAGCAATGCTGACGAATACATATTAAGTCATGGTGATCAAATTGATTACCGAGTTTAAACCTCTACAGTTAAAGGCGCCACCTAAGCAGCACTTGGGTGGGGTTTTCAAACAACCGCTTAGGTGGCGCTTAGGTTTAAGTTATGATTTTTTATATTAGATAAATTTTGCATCTGCATATTTGACTAGTCAACCCGCCATTTGACTGGTCAAAGACGGCGCTTAGGCAACAGTTGGACGGGTTGAACTACTAAAACGCTTTGTCTTGCCCCGCCTACCGTCTTTGACAGTATAGGTTTAAACTCTTAAATCAAAATTTCCCATTGTTTACATTTGATCCGCCCACAGAGCACTGTAAAGTCCCCAAGAGCTTAAGTTGCCGAGTCGAACTCAATGCATTGAATCCAAAAGGATTGTTTTTACTTTTTCGTAGAATTGTAGAAGGCAGTTGGGAGAGTGGGAGGATTCGAAAGGATGGAGACTGAACCACCATATTTGTGATCTTTCTAACATTAATTCAAGGTAAATAAATTATTAAATACAGTCGCAGTCAAGTTAGACAGACCATGTTCAATCTGAAAATTATAGAATGCTCAAAAAAGGGAGCCAGAGCACATTCATCGCCAATTGTGCTCATATGGGCAAAATTTCCATGAGTTATCATTCTATAATTGAGTTCAAAGAACCTTAAGGTCGTAAAGTGCATGTCAATGACCAAAACCCAATAATCAAAAATAGAACTTACCTCCCATATAATTACCGACAGATCCTTAGATGATGAGGCCAAATATTTCCCATTATGTGAAAATTGTAAAAACCAGACTTCATCACTGTGTGCTTCCAGTATCTGTTCCATTTGCATAAACAGAAACTTTCACACCAGCCATTACAAATAACGGATGTAACAAATTCATAAAAGCAAGTGTGCAGTCCATTCATGTACAAATATCATGATGATAGTCCGTTCAGTCCATTCATGCAACATAAGTATCATAAACCAATTTATTGATGATGGTCATGAAAACAATATAAACAATGACAAAAAATGGGAAGATATAAATGAGACACCATCTTCATAAGCAATCCTGCCATTGTATAAAACTACCCCCTCTTGCACAGTATCGTCCAACTAGAATGTCTTTAAATCTCACCTCAATACCAGCTCGCAAAATACTAGCCTCTTCACTTATAGCAATCATTATGTTTTTCCAAAACATATTCCAATTTCAATTGACACTTTCCTAATCCAAGATATTCAAAGAATTATTTCAGCATCTTAATTCTTAGCACAACCAAGGCTCTGGTCCTAGCTGAAGGAAAGAAATCGGAGGAAAGAATAATACTTCTGGAGAAACCGACCATTCTTTCTCCTCCTTCAATATCCTTTTTTCTTATTTAAAAAAATATATAATACAAGACTGTAATGCATTCCATAGCCAATCCAGCAAGAAAAGAAAGTGAAATGGCATGCAAGACATCGAAAGTAAACAACAATCAGCCAAGAATTCACTCCAACCTGCAAAGTTTGAGAGGGAATCTGGCTTCTCCCACATTGGTGATCAGAGTACAAAGACAGATCACTATCCAATGTATTGTGGTACAGGCAAGAATCGCGTTGTACATCGAGAGCCGTTTCAACAAGATGCTCCAACCTTTTTTCAGGAATAATCACTGAAGCAGGGAGTAATTTTTGCAGTTTTGCTAGAAACTTTGACCTTGACTTTGCACCCTCACTATCTTGAGCAGAGAGTCTAAGTGTTACAGACTTTGGAGGAGAAATAATGCAAGCTGCAAGCTCATGGATACGGCATGTATTTATTTGAAGAGGCACAATCTCATTCCTCAAAGTATTCAAGGCAGCAGTGACTTTATCCATCCTTAGAAGCTCAAGAAACTTTTGTTCCAATATAAAAAAAGATGCTGATTTCACTGCTGTTTCATCTGATAGACCAATCATATGCAGTGTGGCTACACTTTCATCCCACTTGCCATCCATCACTTGCTGCATGAACACATTTACCACCGATGAGTGCAAAGGTATTCCCGATTCTTCCTCGAGGAGGGCCCCAGTCTTATCATAACCAAGTGAATACAATGCCCTGGTTATGATTTTGATGAACTCTGATTTCTTTATGACACCTTTTGAACCAATTATTTCTTCATCCCCTTGGGAGTTTAGTGGCCTAGCCATCACGTCTCCCAAAAAGCAAACTAAAGATTCTGTAACAGAAGAGTCTTCTGCAAAGCTCTTTGATTCTGCTACTGGTCCTTTCACACGTTTCAGGGGTGGCTCACTATCTTCTATACCTCCCATGAAATGTCCCCGTCAACCCATATATTCTCTAAAAAAATTAAAAAGAATAAAGCTTGTGAGTAGATAATTTGAGCAGATAGCAATTTCAATCAAAGACTCATATCTTTCAAAAAAAAAAAAAAAAATCAAAGACTCATAAAAGAAATTCATGTTCAAGCATATGAGAGCCACAGGGAAGGTTCCACATAATGCAGGCAAAGTATAACTGAGCACCAAAAATCAATTGAGACTCGGAAGGAATAGAAAGACAAGATTTTCACTACAGCCTACACAACAATGTTATTTAAGCTAAATCTATCCAAAAGCAAAATCATTTTATGAACTATGATGTGGCAACCAAATTAAAAATAAAATTTCTAATTAAATATCAATCATTCTAAGAGATAAAAACTGGTTTGAGGAACCGAAGAAGAAAAAAACACGGTCACCCAATCCTTGTGAACTGAAAGAGTCAGCTGGTCTATCTAAAGCCTACGGCTCTTCAATTGGTAAGTTGCAGCCTAACACTATAACAAAGAATTTTTAGCTAACCAATGCCATTTGCTATGTGATACCGACAGTGTTTGATCATTTCTCATATAAGACTGAAGCCGAAAAGGTTTGGAATTTGATCAAACTAAACGATACTGATTATCATATTAAACACCAACCTCACCCACAAACAGAAATGCCACTCTAAATAAAAACTTATTGAAACCATATGCATCATGAAGTGATGTTTCTATGCAGTCTCATGATTAAACAATTAATCAGTTATCAAAGTTTAACACCAACAATTGGTACCAAAGAAAGTAAAAATCATATTAAAGGGACAAGCACCAAGATACAATAAATGTTCAACCGAATACTAACTTTTAATTACTTAAAAAATGAAAAGAAAGCATTACGTAATTACATGATCAACAAAAGAAAGAACCCAAGAACAGTAAACATCAAACAGATACCATCAATTATATCAAAACGAAACAAAAGAACCACCCATCAGCAGAATCATCAAGAACCCATTAACAAATTCAAGAAAGTACCGCGTGAAATTGATTAAGGAAAGAAACTTGAGTGAAAAGGGAAAATACCTAGAAAGAGAGAAGGCGTACAGTTGAGAGAGAGAGAGAGAGAGAGGATGAAGAAAAAGGCAACAGCAGAGCACCGAAAGCAATGGGTAAAATGTATCTATCCAGACAAGAATGACAACAAATTAATTAATAAATAAATACAAGAGGTAACAATAATATTAGAGAAATGATATACATGTATACACTTTTTTCGAAAGTTTTCCCAATTTTTTCACGGTAATTACAGTCATATATAATAATTTATTGTAGCTACAGTGGTAGTTTAAAGAAAATTTAAGCCCCCAAGGGGTGTTGCTTAGTGGTGAAGGGTCCAGAATCTCACCTTAAGTTCTGGGTTCGAATCCAGGGGGTGCAACTTCTTGTAAGAGTCTGGGACAGCCGGGGGTTTTACCTACGCCGCGGCCCAAAATGGGTGGTTTGGTGGCGGGGTTTCCAACGATTTCAAAAAAAAAAAAAAAAAAAGTAAAGAAAATTTAAGCTCATAAGGAGTGTGGCTTGGTGGTGAAGGGTCCAGAATCTTACCTTGAGGTTCTGGGTTCGAATCCAGGGAGTGCAACTTCTTGTAAGAGTCTAGGGCAGAGGTTTTACCTACACCGCGGCCCAAAATGGGTGGTTTGGTGGCGGGGTTTCCAACGATTTCAAAAAAAAAAAAAAAAATAAAGAAAATTTAAGAAAAAAATTTATGTAAATTATCATTTTGATAATATTATTGTGCTTTTATAGGTGCCTCAGTCTGCTAAAGTATATGTATGCAATCGGTAGAGACTTTTCAGGAATTTGATCAATCAAATCTCGTGTTGGATGATATAAAGAAAGAAAGCACAGGGCACAGGGAAAAGGCATGTGACTGTATGCTACCTATCCTATGTGGGCTAAATTGTACACGTACCTCGCTCTTTAAATTATTAAAAAAACTGCTATCGAGAGTCTAGACAAAATGTGAATGCTCGATTGGAGTAATTCTTTAATACAACGGTAGTATAAAAGATAATAAATTAGTAAATAATATGAATGATTTTATGTTTATTTTTTTTAATTATTTTTAAATATTTAGTATGCGTGGCAATGATTTATTGAATTGTTGCACGGATGATGTAGTACTTCTGTTATATTATAGATTTTCTCGTTCGGTTGGACCTTTTATTTTTGGTTTCTCGTTTTTTTTGGGGCTATTTTAGTTAAAATTTCACTCTTCACGCAATCTTATTGTGAAAATCCAAGCTGGTTTTGAAGTTAATAATGTAATCAATGAAGATTAGGGTCTGTTTGGTTCAACAAAGGGGAGGGGAGGGGAGGGATTTAATGGAGTGGAGGGGAGTGGAGGGGAGATATTTTAATTAAATATATGTTTGGTTCAAAGGAGGAGAGAGGAGGGGAGGGGAGAGGAGAGTTTTTAATTAAATATATGTTTGGTTCAAGAATGGAGGGGATGAATTTTAAAACTAATTTACTATTTTATCCTTATAGCTTATTATAAATAAAATTAAAACAATTAGGCTTATATTATCTTTGAATTAAACAAATAATAAAATTAAAATTAAAAGCTCTACATATATAATACATGTTATTAAAAATAAAATTAAAACAAGCATCAAACTAGTAGTTAGGTTTTGACACAGATGAATAGATAAAGAAACACTGCAAAATATCCAAGTTTATAACATAAATTACTAAAATGATTAAGTTCAGATAATACGCAAAATGTTAATAAGGTTTCAGCAAAATAGTTAGGAGGGGAGTTAAAATTGGCTTAGGAGGGATTTTGTAATTAGGACAATTTAGAATTTTTAATATATAAATAAGGATAATTTAGTCATTGCATTTAAAATTTTAATTCTTCACTTTCTATCCCCTCCAAAACCCTCACTTTTGGAGGGGAGCTAAAATTGGCTTTGGAGGAATTTTGCTCCCCTCCTCTCCCCTTCAAAAAATTGAACCAAACAAACATAATTTAAAATAATTCATCCCCTCCCCTCTCCTCCCCTCCAAAACCCCCCAACCAAACACAGCCTTAGACTTGACATTTTGTGACCATAATTCGATACTCGGGTTCTTAAAATAAATTTCTGGAGTGAACATCTTTCGTTAAAGATATAAAAAACACTGTTTGGTAGAGAATATAAACTAATTTATAAGTTTTATAGTGATATATAAATTAACTTATAAATTCATCAAACTCTCAACTGTCACTGCATGATATGATAATTACACAGCTAGACTCAGAACTTGTTCAAATTCAATATCAATTTAGTAAGAACATGCCAAGCTACTTACTTTAAGAATTGTCCAAAAGTTTCTCTTTATTAGCACTGAGAGACGATATAATCTTTAACTGTGCTATATGAAAGAATTAGTTTTGTTGACGGCTGATTTTGGTCTTAGGGCAATATTTGAATATTACTCCCGAGACAATCCTCCATCAATAGTGAATTTGTTCGGTTATGGGGGAACCAAAAGCAAACTTAGCAAAAGACAGATAAATACGCCAATCGACAAAGAGATTTAACGTGGTTCGGCGGATCAGATCCAACCTACGTCCACAGACACAAATCGAATGATACTTTTATTACTGAGATATGCTTCTCCGATATCTCTTTTGTGTTTACAAGTCTGATGGTAATGATTCTGATACCTCTTACTTACATTTTCCCCTTCTATTTATAATAGTGAAGAAATCAGATTCCTCTTCTTATAAGGATTCCTAGTTGAAACTATATTTACTTCCCATATCCTATTAGGACACTGACTCATTCACTTCCCATATCCTATTAGGACACTGACTCATTCACTTCTCATATCCTATTAGGACACTGACTTATCAATCTTACCCTTCCCCATGAAAGTAGGATAATCTATCTTCTTATCAGTAAGAATATGATGTCTTATCTTCTGGAGCATATCTCGCCATGTTCTCGGTCTTCATGAGGTCGGTCATGTGTGATCTTCTTGTGAACTTAGAATGCTGCTGTCGATGAAATGCCTGGTAATGGTCATCCGATCTTAAGTGGTCGGGTTACCGCTCATAAGTGGTCGGCCCCCAACTCATGTGGTTGGGTCGGTATTAATGATCTCGATCAACAAGGGAATTTCCCCTTTTTACCCATGCCGTATTGCTTAAATATCATAGGACCTGAAAATACCACCAACATCTGTCCCCTAGTTCTCGGTTCCAACAAGTGTACGAGTTGGTGCCGGGAACTATATAAAAAGAGTGGTATTTGCTGGTGAACTGGTGGCCAATCTTTGAAGGAGAAAATTCATCGGCCTACACTTATCTCATCCTCGGTCTAACTCAGGTGTTCAGACTGTCTTTCTTTCTACCAACGCGAAATTCCTTTATTGCCCTTCTGTAAACCGTCCCTCGAGACGCGTAACCGTCACATCCTCTTAAATGTCCATCGGATCACTTCTAGGGTTTAACGGGAGCCTACCACTTGTCAACCATCTGTCATTCTCCCGCCAAAAAGCAAAACAATCCGACCGCTATTGTCAATTCAAAAGACGCACAATCTCAACCGTCCATCCAATTCTGAAAGATCATTTTAAAAAGCGACATGTGGTGTATATCTAACGCTTTCGTTCAATCCAATGGCCACAAACGCACCGAACCGACTATAACAAAACGGAGTAAATACTGTTGCCTTCTTTCACGAACTCTTCAATCTTCCCAACCGTGAGAACTCTTCCCTTTTAGCTGTGACCAGTGAACTCAAAGAACAACCAAGTCGTACCGAGGAATCTTCAATCCCTCCGAAAGAAACAAGTAAGTCTTCTGAACGACCTCCTTTCTTTGTTTTTCATGTGTTGCGAATTCTGCTCCCTTTTTTTGTGGTTTGTCTTTGTGTTGCTAGGGAGAGATTTATGGCTTGATCGATGTTGTTAGGACATTTAGAACTCACAAGCTTAGCTTCAGAAATTAGCTATAGACTGACTTTCCCCATTTTTCTTTTATTTCTCGGATGTCAGGGATGTCTGACACCAGGTATTCCTCTGCAAACCCCGCTAAACCTCCGACCCCCATGTTGAAGAGCTCTCCTCGAGCTCGGGGGCACCAAGCATAGAGGACCTCGATACTACCCACACCCCTTCCAAAATTGAACAGGATATTTACCATCAGAGGATTCCTCGGAAGGACCCAGAGCCCGGTGATTTTGACTGCTCGGCTCTGGACATGGACCGTCCTTCCAAGATAACTAAAGGCGACCTAGCACTGCTCCGGCAACGATATGACATTCCGATAGATATCGCCCTTGAAGTCCCCGGGCCAATGGATCGTGCTAGTCAACCTGACGAGGGTTCGGTGGCTCTTCTCCCGGCTTTCTTTGAGTGTGGTCTCCGGCTGCCAATTCAACGTTACTTCGTCTGGATGCTGGCCGAGATGGAGATCGCCCTTTGCCAATTAAGCCTGAATAGCTGGAGGATTCTGGCCGGGCTATATGTGATTTGGAGTCGGGCGGGGCTCGGCGAACCCTGCTGTGGGACACAGAAACTGGGCGACGCATGCTGTCCCGGGCTCGCGGCCCGGTCGGGAGTACGGAGTAGCCACGGGGGACTAAACCGGAGAATAATGGAGTCGCCACCCGGTGTGAACCGGGAAAATGAGATTTAAGGCCGCACTCACCCCTCGCAAGGGAAGACCTCAAACCATTGGGTTCGGAATGGTCCCTTACTTATGTCACTTGTAATGAAAGGATTTACGTAATAATTTAATCAAGCTTAAGTAACACTTATTTCCGAGAGTATCATGCTTCTAAATTCACATGTACAAAATAAAGCTTATACATACATTTCACATATATCTCACATCTAAGATTGCATGCTAGAAAATACATCAAAGTAGCAACGAACGTACAACTTCATCGGCATATTAGATTCACGAAAACACAAGCACACATATTAACCACACAAGCACACATGTGAGCACTTTTCCAAGTGGTACGTGGAATTGTATCCCAAGTACAGACCGCACTACCGTCCATTCGGAATCGGCTACGGATTTATGTCTGGGTTTCCATCCGATATATACCACAAGAAATAATACTCAAATGCTATCATGACATAGATATATGAATTGTAATAAGTTAGACCAAGACTAAGGTAAAAGATGCAACCAATGGAATAAACATGCTTTTCATTATGATGTGCACAAAGATAGGAATGACTATATGGGGTTTTCATAAGAAAAAGCACCTAAGAAACAATTATACATGGCATGTGATGAAAGTGTCTCAGTTCAGTGTGTTCGCGTTCGTGTAGCGTTCGTAAACGCGTTCGAACGGTAAACAGAAGGTTCGCGTTCGTATGGCGTTTGATAACGCGTTCGAACGAGACCAGACAGAAAACATGCGTTCGTGCGGCGTTCTGAAACGCGTTCGAACGGGGATCAGCAGTGACCTCCAAAATGCAGTAAACAACACGACACATACATGGACGGATGAGTATATGACATGTAGTAAACAATAACGGATTAAGGGGCGCAGCAAATCATTGTAGCAAAGGTAGCTTTCAAGCATTTTCACCCCTCAAAGTGGAGGACCCTTAATCTCACTTGATAAGCCCATGCGCAATGCAATATGATGTATGAATTTTCAAAAAGACGTTATGAAGCGAATAACTAAATAAAAGAGGCGCGGCAAAGTACTGCCGTAAAGGTGGCCTTTTGGGGCTCTTTGTCTCTCAAAGAGAGGACCTTTAGACCAACATACTAAGCCCATGCGCAATGTGATATGATGCATGGTCACATGTAAGAAGACGTCATACTAAACAACAAAATAAAGGGGCGCGGCGAAGTACTGCCGTAAAGGTGGCCTTTTGGGGCTCTTTGTCTCTCAAAGAGAGGACCTTTAGACCAACATACTAAGCCCATGCGCGTCACATCACAATACATGAAATAAAGACAATAAAAGTGTAGGACTTCATATGCCCGATTGAACGTACATTCAACCGAACACACTTCGTCCGGCGCGGCGAAGTAGTTTCACAAAGGTGGCCTTTTAGGCTCTTCGTCTCTCAAAGAGAGGACCTTTGGACTAACTCACTAAGCCCATGCGCTCGATCGCATCATGCATACAAAAATAAAGACAATCATATCAAACTTAGTATGGCCGATTGAACATATCTTACATCCAACCGAACACACATCAACCGGCGCGGCAAAGCATCGTGGTAAAGGATTTTAACCCCTCCAAATAGGGAACCTTTAATCCGACTTACTAAGCCCATGCGCTCGATCGCATCACAACATAAATAACATGCGGAAATTAAAAGACGGAATAATAAAGTGCGAATAATCAAAATAACATAAAGCGAAATATGCGCCGTTTACTCAAGTGGTACGTGGAGTTGTATCCAAGTACAGACCGCACTACCGTCCATTCGGAATCGGCTACGGAATTTACGTCTGGGTTTCCATCCTATATACCACGAGAGACGACGTATTTTCCGTTTTAATCAATGGCCACAACACACATCACATGCAAACAATATTCAATAAATAATTTAAAACACAATTAAAAGAATCAATAAAAATCGAATAAATAATAAAAAGAAAACAAATGTGAAAGGTACCCTCAGGTCTAACCTTTTAAGTCGTCTTCCGGACTCGCGTTTACAACCGTCGGAAGGGCTATCACTCCGCAACTTTTCTGGTTCACTGGTTTGAGTTTTACCTCGCTGTTTCGCTGTTTTGCTCGCTGTTTTAACTCCGTTTGCTGCTGTTTTTAACTCCGTTTGCTGCTGTTTTGGACTGCAGTTTCTGGTTACTGTTTTGGTTGTATTTAGGCTACTGTTTTGTGTGGTTTTGGGACTGCTTTGGGGTATTTTTGATGCAGTTTTTTTGGTGCAGTTTTAGGGTGTTTTCTGGACAGTTTTAAGGCTAAAATCACTGCAGAACTGATCAGGTCAAGGCAGTGATATGCGGCAGTTTGATGGGCAGTGAGGGGCGTTTTTGGCTTGGTTTATGCGTGAACTATGGGCTGTGCAGTGGGGGGCTGACTTGTGGCACCAAGGACAGTGTTTGGGGCTGTTTAGAGTGAGGCTAGCTGATTAATCGTGGAGAGAGGGCCAGTTACGTGTGAAGGGTTGATCTTAGGGTTTGTATGGTGATGGTGTTGAGGATAGTTGGTGGCTTATTTGTGTTGCGCTAGTGGGCTGTTGATTTTTGAGTGGGGTGAGGTGGCTGGTGTTGTTTTAGCGTGAAGGGGCTGTTGAAGGTTTCAAGGTGAAGAGGGGGTTGTTGTGCACAAAAGGACGATGAAGGCCTGAATGTGAAGTGGGCAGTTGTTAGCTGCCGAGTGAAGGGTTTTATTGTTGTTTTATTTTATTTTTGTGAGCCGTGGAGATTGGCCTTTTGCCGTGAATCAGAGAGAGATGAGAGGCTATTGTCTTAAGGTTTATTTGCTTTTCTTTTGTTTTCAAGTTGCCGTGAGTGGTGAGAGTTGTGAATGAGCCCTTAGGGTTGATTTAGTGTGTGTTTTATATAGTGGGGGGAATCAATTAGGGTTTGCATGGCTTAATTAGGAAGTAAATCAATTATTAGGTGTATTTTAATTTGATTATTTTAGGCAAGGAATATGTGTATTTTAGGTGAATAATATTTAAATTAGGTGATTGATATCTTTAATTTTGGAATGATTTAATTTTAATTGGAAGTAAATTATTTAATTTTGGTATTTGATTTTTGATTTAGTTTTAATTGCAATTAATTTAATTTATTAATTTAATTGATTTGTAATTTAGATTTAACATTTAATTCAATTAATTGATTATTTAATTTCAATTTAGTTTATATTTGTGAGTTAATTAATTTTAATTTGTGAATTTAATTTAATTAAGATTTTATTTTATTAGTTTGTGAATTTAATTTAACTTTGTGACATATATTAATATTTTCTTTGGATGTGATTTAATGGGCTTGGGCTAAGGTTAAGTTTTTAAAACGGAGATCCAACAGCGAACCCGAAGCTAAACACGTGAACTAAATCCGACAAAACCGTCAATTCTTGACTCTTCCCTTCCGACGTCCGTTTCCCGCGATTTCCGCGACTTAAAAGATAGTGCCTCCAAATGAGGCTCATCATCGATTTCACATGCAAAAATACAATGCCTACACCTGCCTTGAAGAAGTGAAGAGGTTGTATCGACTAAAAGCCAACCCAAGAACGCACAATGATTGGTACTACCTCTCTGCTTATGCTGACTCGTCAAATATTGTCGGCAAACTCCCCGACTCCAACAAAAACTTCAAGGATTTATGGTTATGGGCCACAGGAGATTGGGGACGGGTCCTGAGATCTTATGAAGATGAGGTTTCTGTCCCCGGACATCTTTAGAGCGGGAGGTTAGGAATCTAACCCTTAGTATTCCTGCTGTTGACTTTATGATAGGTTTCTAACTTCTTTGACTCTTCCCAGCTTGTTGGAGGGATGCTCCCAAGGTCTCCCGTCAGGTCCGGGCGCGGGTGCGCTGGGCTCGGCGATATGCCGATCATTGGAAGCAATTGGTTAACGACGAGGCCTTTGTTGAGTCGGGCCTGATTCAGACTGCTCCTTCGAATGTCCCGGGGTGGATAGGTAGGCTTCACTAACCCTCTAACCAATCTCCTTGTGTGCTTAGCATGATGGTGCTTTGATTTTGCTCAGATTCTGGACTGACCACTCTTTTTGCCTTTGCCTCTTTTTTTTTTGCAGGTATGTCAAGAAGGCCAAAACACCTTGATCAACTGGCTGACGCAACAAAGAAAACCGGCCAGGTTGGGGCCGGGTCCTCTCGGAAACGGCCAGCGACTGCTGAGGCCAGAGGAGTGACTGAAGAGGCGGCCCCGTTAGCTACCCAAAGCTTATCTCCCCCTACTAGGGTATGCCCAACAGTCTCCGCTCGTCCTGCCAGCTCATCGAAACCCACCAAAAAAAGGGGCGTCTGTTCGAGGCAGAGGAGGCCGAGCTGACTCGGGAGGTGGAGGAGAAACATGTCCTGAGCAAGAGGCAGCCCGTTCGGAAAGAGAAGAGAGTGCCGGAGGGTTCCTCCAAAAAACAGAAAGGCGCTGTGATTCTTGGCGTAGAAGACCTCGGTCAGGACATTCGGGAGGCTACTTCTCATCTGGTGCCGGCAATCAACGAACTGGCCGAGGCGGTCCCTCCGGTAAAGATTCCGAGATACGAATATCTCTCTCCCGAGGATGTGGTTACATTGTTGTGTTCCCAGACGGCGAAGGTAGTTACTCTTCCCTTATTCCCAATGTGAGTTCGTAACTTAGTTCGATTTCTGATTTTCTGTTTCTTCTCGGCATGCGACCTATCTTGCGGCCAAGAATAAAGATCTTCTCCTGAGCCTTTTATCCGAGGGTGGCCAAGCCCAGAGGCTCCAGAACCGGCTTAGTGAAGTGGAGGGCGAGCTGGCCCGTAAAGAAGAAAACATAAAGAATCTGGAGCTGGCTGCTGTTGAGGCTCATACCACAAATAAAGCTCTCAGGGCCGCCGCCTCTCTGGAGAGGAAAAATGCTGATGCTACCAATAAGGACTTGGAGGCTGTCCAGGCCGACAACAGGATCCTGCAGGTGGAATTGCGCAGCGTTGAGTCCAAGCTGAGGGCCAAAGATGAAGAACTGGTACGGGCCCAGGACGAGCTTAAGAGGAAGGAAGCTGAGCTGGAGGCCGAGAGAGACGCAATCCGCCTTGAGGGGGTCGGGGACTGCGCCGAGATCATCCCGATGGTACTGCCCAACCTGGATATGGGGCCTATCCACGCGGCCATCCGCTTCTGTAAATGGGAAATTTCACAGGAGGAGTTTCAAATATGGTTACCCCTTTCTCCCGAAGAGGTGATGGATCCCGATCATATCTCGATCGCCCCGGCTCCTGAAGAGGACCGATCTGAGGCCTCTGTTCTTGAAGAGATTCGGTCTGAGGCTTCTGCTCCTGCTCCTGCTCCTGAAGCCGTAATTTTTGGGGCCTCCCAAGCCGTCCCTGTGGAATCCATTGTCCCCTCTCCCGAGGCAGAGCCCAGCCAGTTTCCACCCGTACATGTCGAGGAAGAAACAATTACCCCTGCGCGGGCTGAATTGTAGGGGTAACCCGAATGGGGCCCCGTGTAATCCCGAACACACTTTATTTTTGTTGTAATAACTCTTTTTCACGACCCTATTTATGTGAATATCTTGTATACTTCTATTCCACTTTTCTTTTTTGATCCTTCATGACTTGCTCTAATTGTTCTCCAAAAAACGACCACTTGAGGACCGGCTCCGAGCTAGGAGAAACACTTGGCTCACTGGGGGAATGTTACGTCCCCAGACCAAAAAGACAGACTCGGTGGGACGTAGCCCGACCCCGAGCTGAGAGAAACACTTGGCTCTGGAGGAATGTTACGTCCCCAGACCAAAAATACAGACTCGGTAGGACATAACCCGACCCCGAGCTGAGAGAAACACTTGGCTCTGGGGGAATGTTACGTCCCCAGACCAAAAAGACAGACTCGGTGGGACGTAACCCGACCCCGAGCTGAGAGAAACCAAGTGGCCTCGGTGGAACGAAATCCAGCCCCGAGCCGAATAACCAAGTGGCCTCGGCGGAATGAAATCCAGCCTCAAGCCGAATAATCTTTGGGACCTGTTCAGAAGGGAAGCGAGTCAACCTTTTGAAGCCCTACCGAATCTGACACGGGCGTCCCCTTGCCAGACCAGCGAAAAACAAAAACAAAACTTTAAAATTTAAAAAACGGGGGGTGACTCAATGCTTAAAAATGTTAAAGTGTAAATAATCAGCACAGATTCCTTAAAACAGCGTCCTGTCCGAGGTTTACAAAACACAATCCTGAATCTTTCAATTCAGAGTCCCGGCGAACCAAGATTTGGATCAAAGAGCGTTTAGAATGGTAATGGCACATCCTCAATACTTCAGGTCGCCATGGAGCCTGTGTATTGTTTGAGGGCTCCTCCTTACAACGCTGGAGCAAGCATACGCTACGAGGGCACAATCCTTCCCCGTGCTATACTACTCACGGATCCGAACGATCAAAAATAGGGATCAAAGAGTGTCTGAAACATTAAGGGCATGTTCATCCTTGTGTTCGGTAACACTGGAGTAAGCAATCGCTACGAGGGTATCATCCATCCTCGTGCTATGCATCTCACGGATCCAAACGATCAAAATATGGATCAAAGAGTGTCCGAAACATTAAGGGTATGTTCCTCCTTGTGTTCGATAACACTGGAGTAACAATCGCTACGAGGGCATGATTCCTCATCGTGTTATGCTTCTCACGGATCCGAATGATCGAAGAAATAGGTAGGGATCAAAGAGTGTCCGAAGCATTAAGGGAATGCTCATTCTTATGCTCGGTAACACTGGAGCAAGCAAACACCACGATGGTATCATCCCTCCTCGTGCTATGCATCTCACGGATCCATTGGCCAGACAACACGTGTGGGAACACACTCCCTGCAGCCGCATTTCCCCAGCTGGCCAGACCAGCCATCTTTCGGGGGCACTCCCTCCCCGTGATTACCATCTCGAAATATCTCATATGAATGCAAGTCATAAGGTAGTTTCTGCTTCAGTTTTAGGGGTTTGACTTTACTACGAAAGGCTTTGCGTGCTCCCTTATGCGTTTCATCTATTGATGTAGTCCTAATCCTCAAAGATGACATGAGTTAGGTCGGGGTACTTCTGCCCGAGGTTTTTATGGTAGCATATGTGATTGGTATGTCAGGGGTTTGGTGTTTTTTTTTTTGCGCCGAATCATCGTCCCGCGTCGAGTGTCCCCGGAATACTGAATATGACTTTCAAGTCTAATTTGAAAAAAGTGAGTGAAGATTTTCTTAACTGAAAAAAGAAAATTTTATTCATATTTGGGGACCTACTGCCATTCCTACAACTCTCTGCAGGATATTTTGGGAGAGGGTTTATTCGATCTCCTAACCCTGGTCGGGTCGTTTAGAAAAAGAAATAAGGAAAAACCTATTGGAAGTACTTCCTCAACATCTCGGCGTTCCAAGGCTTTTTTAGCCGTGTGTCGTCCAACTGTTCCAAAGTATAGGCACCCAGCCTTACTACTTCCATAATTCTATAGGGCCTTTCCCACTTGGCACCTAGCGAACCTTCTTCCGGCCTTCGAGTGTTCAAGGTGACCCTTCATAATACCAAGTCACCTGGAAGAAAAACACGGGTCCGAACTCTTTTGTTGTAGAAACAGGCCATCCTTTGTTGATAGACTGATGTCTTCACAGCCGTCTTCTCCCTCTTTTCTTCGATCAGATCGAGATGACTTTTGATGAGTTCTTCATTCTGCCCGTCCTTATAATGCCGGACCCGGTAGGTAGTCATTTCGATCTCTGCTGGAATTACTGCCTCGCATCCGTATGATAATGAAAACGGATTTTCCCCTGTGGCGTCTTTACAGGTCGTCCGGTGTGCCCACAACACCTCCGGTAACTCCTCGACTCATAAGCTCTTGCAGGCTCCGAGCCGAGCTTTAAGATTGGATTTGATGGTTTTGTTTGTCGCCTCTACCTGCCCGTTAGACTTGGGATGGGCAGGTGAGGAGAATTTTAAGGCGATCTGGAGGTCTTCACAGAGCTTCCTGAAACCTTTGCTATCGAACTGTTTTTCGTTATCGGTGATGATAGCCTGAGGAATTTCGAACCTGCAGATAATATTCTTTCTCACGAACTCCGTAGCTTTCTTCTCTGTGATTGTGGATAGGGGTTCGGCTTCCACCCATTTAGTGAAGTAATCTATGGCAAAAATGACGTATTTTGCTTGCCCTCGCCCCTTCGGCATCGGTCCGATGATATCCAGCCCCCACTGGGCGAACGGCCAAGGGCTGGACATGGTGGTCAACTGATCTGCGGGCTGGTGGTGAATATTGGCATTCTTCTGGCATCCCTCACATTTCCGAGCTACCCTCACACCGTCCTGATGCATGGTCGGCCAGTAGAAACCTTGCCTTAAAGCTTTAAAGGCAATTGATTGTCCTCCGGCGTGACTCTCACAGATTCCCGCATGAATTTCCCTGAGCACATAGTCAGCCTCATCTTCCGCTAAGCATCTCAGAAGGGGTACCGTATAGCCCCTTCGGTATAGTACCCTTTCGATCAGGGAGAACTTGGTGCTTTTGAATTTCAGTTTTCTGGCTTCTTTTTTATCTTCAGGTGTTTCCCCGGTCTCCAGATATCTCCTGATTGGTTGCATCCATGAAGATTTGCTCTCCATATCCAATACATCTACCTCGAGCTCTCTTACGTTTTTTTCTCGGAGGCAGATTAGAGAGACTATTCTAGGATTTTCCGACCTGATTGAAGATGCGAGTCGTGCCAAAGAGCCTACCTCACAGTTGTTTTCCCGGCCGATTTGCTCAAAGCGCACATTCCTCATTTTCCCTACCAATATTTTTACCCCAGCTAAATAGGCTATCATACTCGGCTCTCTAGCTTGGAATTCTCCCTTCAGCTGTTGAACAGCCACCTGAGAGTCGCTTCTTACAACTACGTCGTGGACGCATATCACCGTGCACAATCTTAAACCTGCTAAAATTGCTTCATACTCTGCCTCATTATTTGTGGCCTCGAAGGCGAATCTCAAGGCGAACATCACTTCTTCACCTTTACCGTTTTTCAACAAGATTCCGGCCTCATTACCTTGTGGGCTGGCAGATCCGTCTACTGACATCTCCCATTTGTCTTCCTCCACGGTCAGAATTTGGGGTTCTGTGAATTCAGTAACAAAGTCTGCTAGAGCCTGCCCTTTTACCGCTGCCCTCGGTAGGTAAGAAATGTCGTGTTCACTTAACTCTACTGACCACTTTATTAACATGCCCGAGGCCTCTGGTTTTTGCAAAATCTGCCTTAAAGGATAATCGGTGTAAACCCCAATAGGATGGGCCTGGAAGTAAGGTCGTAACTTCCGGGCCGCAGTGATTAATGATAAGGTGACCAGCTCATGTGCTGGATATCTGGTCTCAACATCTAGTAAAGCTTTGCTAATATAATATACTGGCCTTTGAACCTTATCGGCCTCTTGTACCAATACCGAACTTACTGAATGTTCCGAAACAGCTAAATATAAGTATAAGGTCTCACCCGGAGATGGCTTTGCTAGAAGTGGGGGCTGCGTCAGGTATCGTTTCAACTGTAGGAAGGCCTCCTCGCTTTTTGGCATCCAGTTGACTTCCTTTTTTGCCTTCTTGACGATTTTGAAGAAGGGGTGGCACTTGTCGGTTGCTCGGGAAATAAATCGATTGAGAGCGGCCACCCTACCGGTCAGGCTTTGCACTTCTTTTACCGTCCTGAGAGATTTTAAGTCCAGAACGGCTTGGATTTTCTGCGGGTTTGCTTCTATGACTCGAGAGATTACCATATAACCCAAGAACTTTCCCGAGGCCACTCCGAAAGCACACTTCTCCGGGTTGAGCTTTAAATTATGCTTCCTCAGCAATTCAAAGGTTTTCTTCAAATCGGCCACGTGACACCCTGGCTCCTTAGACATTGTTATCATATCATCAACATAAAGCAGCATCGATGTGCCGATGAGTGGTTTGAAAATCTTGTTCACCAGCCTCTGAAAGGTTGCCCCCGCATTTTTCAATCCGAATGGAATTACTTTATAACAGTAGAGCCCTGATCGGTAACAAATGTCGTCTTCTCCTCGTCCTCAGGATGCATCTTGACCTGGTTATATCCCGATAAGGCATCCATGAAGCTTAGCAGTCCATGGCAGGCCGTTGAATCTACCAACTGATCTACGTTTGGTAGTGGGAAGCTGTCTTTCGGGCACGCTTTGTTGAGGTCGGTGAAATCCACACACATCCTCCACTTTCCATTGAATTTCTTTACTAATACCACATTTGATACCCGCTCCGGGTATTTCACTTCTCTGATGAAACCAGCTTTCAACAGTTTTTCTACCTCGGCAGCCATTGCCCTGCATCGCTCCTGGTTAAAGGTTCTTCTTTTTTGCTTGACCAGCTTGTGTGATGGGCTTACTGCCAAACGATGATTGATGAACTTCGGATCAATCCCGGGCATGTCGTCGTGCCCCCATGCAAAGACGTCCGGGTACTCCTTCAGACATTTCAGCAGATCCTGCTTCAGGACCTCGTCTAAGTCTCTCCCTATTTTTACATTCTTTCCAGGTCCGAAAAGTTCCATCGCCTCTAATTCTTCGACTGCCCCTAGCCGGGCAGCCTTCTTTGGCCGATGACCTGGGTCTTTACTTGCTTCTTCCTCGTCTTCGTTCCCTTGTCTTTTCCGGGTTCCTGCTTCAATGCAAAGAGTCTCCCTTAAGAGGTTGGCGAAACAACTCCGAGCCACCTTCTGGCTTCCGCACACAATTCCAATCCTTTCGCGGGTTGAGAATTTCAATTTTAAGTAATAGCAAGACATTGCAGCTTTTGTCTTCATCATGAAAGGCCGACCAACAATGACTTGGTAACTGCTCATGCAATCCACCACGGTGAAATTTATCATAATCGTCCGAGTTCGGGGACGGGTTCCGATCGTCATTGCCAATTGTATCCTTCCCACTGGGACGACCGTTGAGCCCCCGAAGCCGTATAGGGGAGTCTCATCGTCGGTTAGAGTCGCATACTCAACACCAAGGCCTTCCAAAGCCTCCTTGGAGATTATATCCACCGCACTCACGGGATCCACTAGGATTCTGTCTACCTCAGAACCACCGATTGTCGCCTTAATTATTAATGCATCATCGTGAGGGAAACTCACCACTCGAGCATCCTCATCCGTGAACATTATTGGCACTGACCAACCACTTGTATTTCCGAGGCCTGTTCTGTTCTCAACACTTCCGACCCCTGAATCCGGCTATAATTTTTTCTTGACCGGTTAGAGTCCTCGGCCAGTGTTTTTCCCCCTGCGATAACATTCACCTGTCGGCCATGTGCTCTCTGCTTTGCCGCCATAACTTCATGGTTAATGTATTTGTTCAGATACCCATTCCGCGCCAGGTCTTCCATTTTCTCCCGTAGGTCTTGGCATCCGTTCGTTGTATGTCCCCGAAGATTATGATGCACGCAATATGATTTATTATTCCTTCTGTCTGGCGGGAATCTCCTGAGGTCAGGTTCTATCAAGAGACATTTTCCCTGGATTTCCATGACGATTTGCCCCAGTGGCTTATTCAGAGGAATGTATGCTTCTTCCCTGGCCACATGGTTCACCTGGGTCGAGATCCTTTTTTTCCCGGTCATCTCGAGGTGCCGGTTTGAATTCCCTTCACCTCGGGGGCGGTTTTTTGAATTCTCTGTCTGGTTTGCGAGGAGCTTCCGTTCTCGCTGTCCGTTCTCTGATGGTTGTCCCCCTCCGATAGATTCTTTCTTCATTCTCCAACGAAACAAACTTCCGGGTTGTTTCCAGAGCGGTGGCATAGTCTGGTGTATCTTGGATCCTCAGGTGGGTCCATAGCTTTCCGACTTTTAAAGCCCATTCAGACTTTCCAAAGGCTTGAGTGACTCATATCCCCCGACTTCGAGCACCATGTTATGGTACCGTTCAATGAAAGCCTTCAGTAGGGGTGGCAATTTGGGTCAGGATTCGTTTATTCGTTCGGTTTGATTCGATTCGCTTTAAAGCGAATACAGGTTTGAAAAAATGGATTCGTTTAATAAATGGGTCAATTCGATTCGATTCGTTTATTAAACGAATCGAATACGAATTTAAGCTTATTGATTCGTTTATTCGTTTATGATTCGTTTTATTATTTTTATTTACTAGTTCTTGTTAATTTTCAATTAAGATTCGAGAAATTATAGCTAATTATCATAGAAAAAAAATAATATTTTCGATATTTGGTGAGATATTTTTAGTAAATATATTAATTACATATTTCATATGTATATATTTATGAAGAATTAATGTAAATCAAGTGTGGAAAATTATTTTATTAAATAATATCATTGACTAAACGAATAAACGAATATTCGTATTCGATTCGTGTATTAAACGAATCGAATACGAATCATGATATTAGGATTCGTTTAATAAACGAATCGAATACGAATCCATCACATTTTGATTCGATTCGTTTAGGATTCGATACAAATTCGGTTCGTTGATTCATTTTGCCACCCCTAGCCTTCAGGGGCTCGTCGTCCCCCTGCTTCATGAGCCTCAATTCCCCAATTGTCTTCTTTGGGACGCATGCCCCTTGAAGTGTCGAACAAATGACCTTCTGAGTTGAGCGAAGCTACTGATGCTTCCCGGGGCAAGACTTCTGAACCATAGAATGGCAGACCCGCCCAAGGTTAGGGGGAATACTTTGCAGACGACATCCCCTACTACTCCTTGGACCTCCATCAACAAGACAAAACTCTCAATATGGGATTTTGGATCAGTGTGGCATTTGTAGAGCGTCATAGACGGCATGTTGAATCGCCTTGGGAATTTTGCCGACCTTATTTCTTCTGTGAATGAAGATTCAACCTCGTCGTCCCGAGTATCTCCCGTCTCCGTTTGTAAATCTTTTTTCTACTACTACGGACCTCATCCCGTAGGGACCCTTCCTCATCGGTTCATTGTCATCACTCACATCTGCGACTCTTTTTCCTTCCGTTTTTTCGCTTCTCCTCCGACTGGCTCCGGCTTCAAGCCTCTCATTATTCGTCTCTTCCATCCTCTCCAACCTGTTCATCATGGATTCAACAAGTTTTGATTTTCCTCCATTTCTTTCCTCATATTTTCCTCTATTTTCTCCATCCATTCTGCTGTTGAACTCCCTGACGATCGGTGATTTCCATCTTCTGCCATTATCTTACTACGCGAGCTGCTTTTTGTTGGATTCCCCACAGACGGCGCCAACTGTTGACTGCTGATTTTGGTCTTAAGACAATATTGAAATATTACTCCCGAGACAATCCTCCCTCAATAGTGAATTTGTTCGGTTATGGGGGAACCAAAAGCAAACTTAGCAAAAGACAGATAAATACGCCAATCGACAAAGAGATTTAACGTGGTTCGGCGGATCAGATCCAACCTACGTCCACAGACACAAATCGAATGATACTTTTATTACTGAGATATGCTTCTCCGATATCTCTTTTGTGTTTACAAGTCAGATGGTAATGATTCTGATACCCCTTACTTACACTTTCCCATTCTATTTATAATAGTGAAGAAATCAGATTCCTCTTCTTATAAGGATTCCTAGTTGAAACTATATTTACTTCCCATATCCTATTAGGACACTGACTCATTCACTTCCCATATCTTATTAGGATACTGACTCATTCACTTCCCATATCCTATTAGGACACTGACTTATCAATCTTACCATTCCCCATGAAAGTAGGATAATCTATCTTCTTATCCGTAAGAATATGATGTCTTATCTTCTAGAGCATATCTCGCCATGTTCTCGGTCTTCATGAGGTCGGTCATGATGGTCTTTTGAACTGAGAATGCTGTTGTCGATCTGATAATGCCCGGTCATCCGATCTTAAGTGGTCGGGTTACCGCTCATAAGTGCTCGGCCCCCAACTCATGTGGTCGGGTCGGTATTAATGATCTCGATCAACAAGAGAATTTTCCCTTTTTACCCATGCCGTATTGCTTAAATATCATAGGACCTGAAAATACCACCAACAAGTTTCTTTTTTTTCAAGGTAAGGATAGACAAAACCCAAATTCATATTTTATCCCATATCTCTCCAAGATTCGATCAGGATGGCAAGATTCAAACTAGCATACCCTGAATATGTGATAAACTATTTATAGAGATAAAGTTTCCATGATTGCAATAAAAACATTGAATAAAATAGTGAAGAAAAGGATTGTAAGATCAAGGATGCAACTCAATCAAATAATCATGTATAAGAAATTATGGCCAATGCAATTTAGACAAAAATAATTTAGGGCCACATCACAAACATAGCCCTGACAGCGGCTTTTCTGCCGCTCAATTCTGATTATTTTTGGCAGATATCATCGTAGTCTAGAATCAATGAACAAAACTGGCTACAAAGTAGCAACACTGTTTTTAGCCTTTTCCCTAACCATGGTCTTAACAAAGAGCTCCCCTGCCCTGTAAGATGATCGAACCTGGAAAAACAACAGATTGAAGAAATTAGCTAATCTTCAGTGATTTTGCAAGAAACTCAATCAAGGGTCTTCATAGTTCATTCAATTTACAAAGTTGGAAGTACACCAAAATGTCTGTTCATGTCAGTATAAATTCCAAAGATATTAGAATTATGCAAAGCTTAAGAGTAGAACCAACTTACCAGGGGCCCGCTGGCTACATAACGGAATCCAATAGACTCCCCATATTCCTTCCAGTGAGCAAACTTTTCCGGGGTAACATACTCTTTGACTGTCAAATGTAGTGGTGTTGGCTGCAGAAATATGAGCAGTTGACAGTTAATGATCAACATGTTTGTAGAAATAATATGGTGCAGGCAACCTAATGCAAGACTGCATCTGCAGTAAGATTAGACCAGCTTTGCAACATTGGCATAACCAAGCCAGAACACAGCCAACTTAAAATGAGCTAAAACTCTGGCTCTGCCATATATAGATAGACATTGCTGAATATTTTCATCGAAACTTACCTGAAGATACTGCCCAAATGTAAGAATATCAACATCTATAGCCCTTAAATCAGCCATTGCTTCCTTCAACTCATCATCAGATTCTCCGAGGCCCAACATTATAGAAGTTTTTGTTATCATCCCCTCCTTGTTTAACTTAGCATGTCTTAGAACTGATAGGCTTTGTTCATACCTGCATTAAAAACTATATAACAGAATTAGAACTTGCTATGAATACTAATGCAGGAAAACCGATCTAAACAAACCACCGTTTCAGTTGGTGATACCTGTCCTGAAGCCATTCAGTTTATTAATGAGGTAAAACAAATTTTAATAGAAAGCTCATAAACAAAAAACTAACCCAGCCCGAGGATCTCTGACAATTCGCTGGAGCCGTTTCACAGTCTCAATGTTGTGGGCAAAGACATCCAACCCAGAGTGAACCAGAGTTTCTACAGCTTTGAGGTCACCCCGGAAATCAGACGTTAAACATTCAACCATGATATCGGGCTTGAGTTTCTGCAAATGAGTTGTAGAGGATCCAATCAAATTCTTCATAAAAAATTCCAATCTCATTTTCCATAAATATCTTAATGAAGCTAACAATCAAAAGGCAACTAAATACATGGTAAAACAGAGATGCAGACCTTCATAGCTTTGACTGTCTGTGCAAAATGTCCACTTCCGCCATCAGGTATATCATCACGATCTACACTTGTTAAAACAATATAATCCACCCTAAAAAATTCAAGCCATGCAAAAAATTATAATTTTATATGCTAGCGGCTTTAAATTCAGTAAAGTTGTATGTTGATGCACCAAGCAGGTGTAAGCTACACATGAGTATACCATATATTTATGTCAGAACCAACTCATAGATGTCAACTTAACCAGATATCATTTTTTTCAAACTTACTTAAACTCTGAGGATTCTATAAATTAAAATTAATGTTATTCTTCCAAATCTCGTGGAACAGAAAACCAAGAGCCAGATACAAAACTTGAGTACTTCATCTAGAAACTCATAGCTGTAAAAATAAAAGAGTTATTGGTAAAAAGAAGGCTGATAATTGGCATGATTAGTACAAGCTAATTAAAAGAAGAAATGGTTGACAGATGACACATGTATTATAAGCAAAGAACTTACAGGTAGGCCATCATCACCAAAGTATACATGAAATATTCTATAGTTGCATGTATGTTACTGAAAGCTTATGGGAATTGGGAAACTTAGTATGCAATAGCCAACTATAAAGTTACATGAATAAACTTTTTAAGACCTACCCCCAACTAGCTATGGCCTTAGCAGTGTTTTCGGGCTCCATTGGGTCGGGTGGTGCAGGGTTTCTGCTGGTTTTCACAGCACAAAACCTGCAGCCGCGGGTGCAAGTATCTCCAAGAAGCATGATTGTTGCAGTAGCAATGCCGTCCCCACCTCCATTCCAACACTGCCCAAAATAACTTCAAACATTTAGCTTAAATCACATCTAAATTCAACATATTACAACTTGTAGACCCTCCAAATGAGAAATTTTGAACCACTAAAAAAATTTATTAACACAACACTTAGCACTGGAAATAAAAACCCATTTAAAAGAATCTAACATTGATCAAATTAAGAGCAACCCAGATAAACAAAAAGCAAACAAAAGCCAAAACAGAGAAAGAGATGGAGACCTCTCCAATATTGGGGCACTGGGCTTCCTCGCAAACAGTGTTGAGTTTCAATGAGGAAAGAGATTCTTTAACTTCTTGAAACCTCTGTCCTTGAGGAGCTCTCTGTCTCAGCCACTCTGGCTTCTTCACATTCGGATCTCTCCCCGTGAACGGACCAGTATGTTGTTTTTGTAGTGGCTTGACTGTGTCGGCCTTTGACTCGCATCGGATTTGAGAGGGGATTGCGGATGAAATTGAAGGTTTCCAAATCGATTGATGAATCATTGTGATGTTTATTTTCTGGGGGAACAAGATGCTGAAATTTTGGTTACGAAATTTATTTATTTATTTATTTTGCAAGTAAGAAGCTGGTGTTGTGTGGCCTTTGATTTCTCCGTTTGAAACTCGCTTCAATGGGAGAAAAATTTATTTGTGACAGACGTATGAATCACATAATATATTAATTTAATAATATTTTGATATATATATATTAAATTTACAATTAACTAATTACAATAGAGAGTAAAAATCATTCATTTACGCTTGCATGAATTCATTAAGATGACTATTGGACATGTCATGTCACATATAAGTCTTTCTCATTCAATTGATAGTTGTTTTGTTTGTTGGAGAGTTCAATGGTAATTTCTCTAAGTTGTGTCTACTTCCCATTATTTAGGGTTAGTAATGGGTCAGGAAGGAAGAGACGAGATTTGACAGTCTAGTCATATTCTAAATTTCGAGATAAAAATTATTTCGATCTCATCCAATTTTAGATTTTAAGATAAAAAATTTGTCTCAATCTCGTCCTAAGATTATCAAATCATATCCCGTTTCGAACGATTGCCAATCATATCGCAGTCACATAGAATATAATTACAATTATATCATCAGTAATATTGTAAACTCTCAGTCACATACCAACTCTCAAATACATTGAGAATAATTATTTTTGTGATCTCAATATAAAAAATAACTTTTATATATATATATAATGTGGGAAAATTAAGTTAAACTTTTTATTAGTAAAAAATGAAAGATAAATAAAATTTAAAACAAGGATTAAATGATTCTAAATTTAACATGTAATGAAAAATGTGATTTTTTAATAAACTTCTAATAAATAAACCTTGGAAAGCTAGCGAGTTTGTCCGAGGAGAAAATTTTCACTTATGGTGGAAAATTTACAATTACATGGCAGTTGTTGGTATTTTACATGAAACATTGAAAATTATTAATAAGTGCTGCAAATACATGTGGAATAATTTGTGAACATATACGCAAAATTATTTCACTTGAAACTAAATTTTAATTTCAAAATATTGTTAGTAACATTATTTTTATAACTTTCCTTGCAATTTCCCATAAGTAAATCCATTTTTGTTAATTAATATTGTTGATGGTGTTTTCAGGTCCTATGTTATTTAAGGAGTACGACATGGGTAAAAAGGGTAATTCCCTTCTCGGTCGAAGTCATTAATGTCGACCCGACCACATGAGTAAATGGTCGAACACTTAAGTTCGGATGACCGAGCAATTATCAGATCGACAGAATCATTCTCAGTCCAATGGACCACTATGACCGACCTCATGAAGACCGAGCACATGGTGATGCGTGCTCAGGAAAACGAGGCATCCTATTCTTGCAGATAAGATGACAAATTATCCTACTTTCATGAGGTAAACTAGTAAGTCAGTGTCCTAGTAGGATAAAGGAAGTGAAGGTAGTTTTTTGACTAAGAATCCTTATGGGAAATGGAAATTGTTTCAACCAGGGAATCCTTGTAAAAGAATGAATCTGATTTCTGCATTATTATAAATAGGAGGGTAGAGTGTGTGTAAGGGGCATCAGAATCAATATCAAGATCATTACGATCAGCTTGTAAACACAAGAGATATCAGAGAAGCATATCTCAGTAATAAAAGTATCATTCGTTTTGTGCCCGTGGACGTAGGCTGGATCTGATCAGCCGAACCACATTAAATCTTCTTGTTGATTGGCGTATTTATCTGTCTTTTGCTAAATTTGCTTTTGGTTCCCCCTTAACCGAACCAATTCACTATTGAGGGAGGATTGTCTCGGGAGTAATATTCTCATATTGCCCTGAGACCAAAATCAACCGTCAACAGTTGGCGCCGTCTGTGGGGAACCTCCAACAAAAAAGCAGCTCGCGTATTAAGATGATGGCAGAAGGTGGAAATCACCAGTCGTCGGGAAGTCCGACAACAAAATGGATAGAGAAGATAAAAGAAAACATGAGGAAAGAAATGGAGGAAAACCAAGCCCTTCTAAAATCCATGATGGACCGACTAGAAAGGATGGAAGGGAGGAACAGCGAGAGATTTGAAGCCGGAACCAGTCAGAGAAGAGGTTGAGACGGCGGAAGGAGAAAAGGTTGTAGATACAAGTGAAGACGATAGACCCAGAATGAGGGGCCCCTACGGGGTAAAATCCATAGTGGTAGAAAAAGATTCGCAAACGGAGGACATGTAGGAAGAAGAAGAGGGAAGACAGCCGCCAGATTCCTCCTATGATAGCCCCCGAAACATCAGAAGGGAAAAAATGAAGTATGGCGAGGCTGGACGAGAGACCTCAAGTCATGAGGAGCGCCACACCCGGGGAAATAGACACGAAGAAGGCCGCGGGAGGCGACATGGTAACTCAGATAGCAACATGAGGTCTTGGTTGAGGAAAGAGATGACCAAGTGGGGAGTGAACCTCAAGACCGATACAGGAGATGCCCGAGACGGTGAGGAGGAATCTCCCATCGCAGAAGAAATAAGGTCGGCAAAATTCCCGAGGCGATTCAACATGCCTACCATGACACCCTACAAGGCCATACTGACCCAAAATCCCATATTGAAAGCTTTGTCCTATTAATGGAAATCCAATGAGTAGTAGGGGATGCTGTTTGCAAAGTATTCCCCATAACCTTAGGCGGATCTGCCATTCTATGGTACAAAAGTCTAGCCCCAGGGAGCATCAACAACTTCGCGCAACTCAAAAAATCATTTGTACGGCACTTCAAAGGGGCCTGCGTTCCTAAAAAGACACTTGGAGAGTTAAGACTCATGAAGCATGGAGATGACGAGCCCCTAAAGGCTTTCATTGACAGATACCATAACATTGTACTCGAGGTCGGGGGATATGAGTCCCTCGAGGCCTTGGAAAGTTTAAAGGGGGCCTTAAGGGTCGGAAAGCAGTGGAATCACCTAAGAATCCAAGATACACCGGATTATGCAACCGCCCTGGAAATAGCCCGAAAGTTTGTTTTGTTGGAGAACAAAGAGAAAATCTCCCGGAGGGGGACATCTATCAGAGAGAGGACAATAAGGGCAGAGGCCCCCCGCCGGCCAGATAGGGAGTTCAAAAAACCGCCCCCGAGACGCAAGGAATTCAAGCCAATACCTCGGAACAACCAAGAAAGAGGAATCCTGAACCAAGTAAACCATGTAGTCAGGGAAGAAGCATACATTCCTCTAAACAAACCACTAGGACAAATCGTCATGGAGATCCAGGAAAAAGGCCTCTTGATAGAACCTAACCTTAGGAGATTTCCCTCAGATAAGAGAAATAAAACATCATATTGCGTACATCATAATTTGAGAGGACATTCGACGGACGGGTGCAAAGACTTGCGGGAACAAATGGAAGACCTGGCTCGGAATGGATATTTAAATAAATACATTGACCATGAGGTTATGGCGGCTAGACAAAGGGAACAGCGCCGACATGTAAACATCATCGCAGGAGGGAAAACATTGGCCGGAGATTCTGGCCGGTCAAGAAAAAACTACAGTCGGCTCGGGGGTCGGAGGTACTAGAAACGGAACAATCCTCGGGAATACAAGGTGGTCGGTCGGTGCCAATAATGTTCACTGACGAGGATGCTCGAGGAGTGAGTTTCCCCAACGACGATGCGTTAATAATCAATGCAACAATCGGCGGTTCAGAGGTAGACATAATCATGGTGGATCCCGGGAGTGCAGTGGATATAATCTCCAAAGAGGCTCTGGAAGGCCTTAGAGTGGAGTATGCAGCTCTGACCGACGATGGCACTCCCCTATACGGCTTCGGGGGTTCAACGGTCGTCCCATTAGGGAGAATACAATTAGCAATGACGATCGGAACTCGTCCCCGGACTCGGACGATTATGATAAACTTCACGGTGGTGGACTGCATGAGCAGTTACCAAGTCATTGGCGGTCGACCTTTCATGATGAAGACAAAGGCCGCAATGTCCTGCCATTACTTAAAGTTAAAATTCCCCACCCGGGAGGGGATCAGAATCGTGTGCTGGAGTCAGAAGACAGCCCGGAGCTGTTTTGCCACCCTCTCATGGGAAACCCTCTGCGTTGAAGGAGGTACCCAAAAAAGACAAGCGAATGAAGACAGAGAAGAAGTAAGGGGGAACACAGGTCCTCGGCCAAATAAAATTGCCCGGTTAGGGGCGGTCGAAGAACTAGAAGAGACGGAACTTTTCGGACCTGGGAAGAGCGTGAAGATAGAGGGAAACTTAGACGAAACCCTGAAACAGGGCCTGTTGAGGTGTCTAAAGGAGTACTCGGACGTCTTCGCATGGGGGTACGACGACATGCCCGGGATTGATCCGAAGTTCATCAATCACCGCTTGGCAGTAAACCCGTCACACAAGCCAGTCAAACAAAAAAGAAGAACCTTTAATCAGGAACGGTGCAGGGCAGTAGCGACCGAGGTGGACAAATTATTGAAAGCTGGTTTCATTAGAGAAGTAAAATACCCGGAGTGGGTATCAAACGTGGTATTGGTGAAGAAGTCAAACAGAAAGTGGAAGATGTGCATGGATTTCACAGAACCTCAATAAGGCATGACCGAAAGACAGCTTCCCACTGCCAAACATAGACCAGCTAGTAGATACAACAACCTGTCAGGGACTGCTAAGCTTTATAGATGCCTTCTCAGGATACAACCAGGTCAAGATGCACCCTGCGGACGAGGAGAAAACAACTTTTGTCACCGACCAGGGGCTTTACTGTTATAAAGTAATGTCCTTCGGACTAAAGAATGCAGGGGCAACCTTTCAAAGGCTGGCCAACAAAATTTTCAAACCGCTCATTGGCACGTCAATGTTGGTATATGTTGACGACATGATAACAATATCCCAAGAGCCAGAATGTCACGTGACCGATCTAAAGAAAACCTTCGAATTACTAAGGAAACACAATTTAAAGCTCAACCCGGAGAAATGTGCTTTCGGGGTAGCCTCAGGGAAGTTTTTGGCTACATGGTAAGCTCCTGAGTAGGGATGGCAGTGAGTAGGGTATGGTGCGGGTTTTCCATTACCAAACCCGCACCCGCATATGTAAATAAATTACCAAACCCGCATCATACCCGTTGCAGGTTTTAATTTCCATTACCAAACCCGCACCGCATATAAAAATAAATTACCAAACCCGCATTGGTACCTCTTCAGGAGTCCTGAGGCATAGAAGCCAATCCACAGAAGATCCAAGCCGTACTGGACTTAAAGTCTCCCAGGACGGTAAAAGAAGTGCAAAGTCTAACCGGCAGATTGGCCGCGCTCAACCGATTCATCTCCCGAGCAACAGACAAGTGCCACCCCTTCTTCAAAGTCATCAAGAAAGCCAAAAAGGAAATCCATTGGACGCCGGAATGCGAGGAAGCCTTCCTACAGTTAAAAAATACCTAACACAGCCCTCACTTCTAGCAAAACCACTCCCAAGGGAAACCTTTATACTTGTACTTAGCCGTCTCAGAGCATGCAGTAAGTTCGGTACTAATACAAGAGGTCGACAAGGTCCAAAGGCCAGTATATTATGTCAGCAAAGCTCTGTTAGATGCTGAGACCCGATATCCGATAGATGAATTGGTCGCTCTGTCATTGATCACTGCAGCCCGGAAATTACAACCCTACTTCCAAGCCCATCTTATTGGGGTTTACACCGATTATCCTCTAAGACAGATTCTGCAGAAACCAGAAGTTTCGGGCAGGTTAATGAAGTGGTCGGTGGAGTTAAGTGAACACGACATTTCTTACCTCCCAAGGATGGCAGTAAAAGGGCAGGCTTTGGCAGATTTTGTCGCGGAATTCACAGAACCCCATGTATTGACTGTGGGGGAAGGCAAATGGGAGATGTCAGTAGACGGATCTGCCAGCTCACAAGGCAAGGGAGCTGGAATCGTGTTGAAGAGCGACAAAGGTGAAGATGTGTTGTTCGCCCTGAGGTTCACCTTCGAGGCCACAAACAATGAAACAGAGTATGAGGTAATTTTGGCCGGTCTTAGGCTATGCACGGTGGTGGGAGTCCACGACGTAGTGGTAAGAAGTGACTCTCAGCTGGTTATTCAGCAGCTGAAAGGAGAATTCCAAGCCAGGGAGCCGAGTATGATAGCCTACTTGGCTGAAGTAAAAAGGCTGGTGGAAAGAATGAGGAACATACACTTTAAACAAATCAGTCGAGAAGACAACTGTGATGCAGACTCCTTGGCACGACTTGCATCTTCGATAAAAGCAGAGAACCCCAGAATAGTCCCTCTAATCTGCCTCCGAGAAAAGAGCGTGGGAGAGCTCGAAGTAAAAATATTGGATAAGGAAGGAAAAACCTCGTGGATACAGCCAATTAAGAAATATTTGGAAACATGAGAGACACCTGAGGACAATAAGGAAGCCAGGAAACTAAAATTCAAAAGCACCAAGTTCTCCCTGATCGAAGGAGTGCTCTACCGGAGGGGCCACACAGTACCCCTCCTAAGATGTTTAGCGGAAGAAGAGGCCGATTATGTACTCAGGGAAATTCATGCGGGCATCTGTGGGAGTCACGCCGGAGGACAATCGATGGACTTTAAAGCTTTAAGGCAAGGGTTCTATTGGCCTACTATGCATCAGGACGGCATGAGAGTAGCCCGGAAATGCGAAGGATGCCAAAAGAATGCCAATATTCACCACCAACCAGCAGAGCAGTTAACCACCATGTCCAGTCCCTGGCCGTTTGCTCAGTGGGGGCTAGATATCATCGGACCAATGCCAAAGGGACGAGGACAAGCGAAGTACGCCATTGTGGCCATAGACTATTTCACCAAATGGGTGGAAGCCGAACCCCTATCCACCATCACAGAGAAGAAGGCTACGGAGTTTCTGAAGAAAAATATTATCTGCAGGTTCGGAATCCCTCGAGCCGTCATCACAGATAACGGAAAACAGTTCGATAGCAAAGGCTTCCGGAAGCTCTGTGAAGACCTCCAGATCGTCTTACAATTCGCCTCACCAGCCCATCCCAAGTCAAATGGGCAGGTCGAGGCCACAAACAAAACCATTAAGTCAAATCTTAAGGCTCGCTCGGATCCTTCAATGGCTTATGGGTCGAGGAATTACCGGAAGTGTTGTGGGCACACCGGACAACCTATAAAAACTCCACAGGAGAAACTCCGTTTGCCTTATCATACGGATGCGAAGCATTCATCCCAGCAGATATCAGAATGACTACCCACAGAGTCCGTCATTTTGAGGACAAACGAAATGAAGAACTTATCAGAAGTCACCTTGATCTAATCGAATAAAAGGGAGAAGTCGGATATGAAAACATCAATCTATCACCAAAGAATGACCCGCTTCTACAACAAAAGAGTTCGGACCCGTGCCTTTCTTCCAGGCGACTTGGTATTAAGAAAGGTCACCCTGAACACCCGAAGGCCGGAGGAAGGCTCATTAGGCGCCAAATGGGAAGGGCCCTACAAAATTGTAGAAGTGCAACCCAACAAGGGTTAAGAGCACAGTGTAAACCCTCTCTCGAAATACCTCGCAGAGAGTTGTAGAGAGGGTAGTAAGTCCCCGTATGAATAAAATTTTCTCTTTTAATTTCCACCCACTCTTTTAATTAAAATAGAAAGCCATATTCAAAATTCCGGGGACATACTCGATACGGAGAGATGATCAGAGGTCGAGGCATCAAACCCATGACAGACCGATCACAAGTGCTACCATAAAAATCCCGGGCATAGACAATCCGACCTAACTCGCTCCACTTTCAAAAGTCAAGGCCACATCAAGGGATAAGAAGTATAAAGGAGCACGAGAACCCTTCGCAGTAGCCGGAGCTCAACTACCCCACAACTTATATTTACGGGGGACACGCCAGGATAGTAATCACGGGGAGGGAGTGCCCCCGTAGGATAACATATCTGAACGGTTTGGGAAATACAACGCAAGGAATGCGCTGCCATATGTTTTGCCTACCCAATGGATCCGTGGGAAGCATAGCACGGGGATGGATAATACCCCTGTGGCGATTGCTTGCTCCAGTGTTACCGAACATAAGGAGGAAAATGCCCTTAATGTCTCAGACACTCTTTGATCCCTGTTTCCTTGATCATTCGGATCCTGTGGGAAGCATAGCACGGGGGGGGGGATGATACCCTCGTGGCGATTGCTTGCTCCAGTGTTACCGAACATAAGGAGGAAAATGCCCTTAATGTCTCGGACACTCTTTGATCCCTATTTCCTTGATCATTCAGATCCGTGGGAAGCATAGCACATGGATGGATGATACCCCTGTGGCGATTGCTTGATCCAGTGTTACCGAACATAAGGAGGAAAATGCCCTTAATGTCTCGGACACTATTTGATCCTTATTTCTTTGATCATTCGGATCAGTGGGAAGCATAGCACGAGGATAGATGATACCCCCGTGGCGATTGCTTGCTCCAGTGTTACCGAACATAAGGAGGAAAATGCCCTTAATGTCTCGGACACTCTTTGATCCCTATTTCCTTGATCATTCGGATCCGTGGGAAGCATAGCACGGGGAGGGATGATACCCCTGTGGCGATTGCTTGCTCCAGTGTTACCGAACATAAGGAGGAAAATGCCTTTAATGTCTCGGACACTCTTTAATCCCTATTTCTTTGATCATTCGGATCCGTGGTAAGCATAGCACGGGGAGGGATGATACCCCCGTGGCGATTGCTTGCTCCAGTGTTACCGAACATAAGGAGGAAAATGCCATTAATATCTCGGACACTCTTTGATCCATATTTCTTTGATCATTTGGATCCAAGAGAAGTATAGCACGGGAAGGGATTGTGCCCTCGTAGCGTATGCTTGCTCGAGCGTTGTAAGGAGGAGCCCTTGAACAGTACACATGCTCCATGGAGACCTGAAGTATAGAGGATGTGCCATTACCATTTTAAACGCTCTTTGATCCAAATCCTGGCTCGCCGGGACTCTGAATTGAAAGGTTCAGAATTGTGTTTTGGAGACCTCAAACAGGACGCTGTTTTGAGGCATCATTGCTGTTGTTTTTGGATAAGTGTTAAATCACCCCCACATTTTGATTTTATTTTCCAAGGTTTTGTTTTCGTTTTCATTAGGTTTGACAAGGGGACTCCCATGCCAAAATTGATAGGGCTTCAAAAGATGATCCACTTCCCTTCTGAATAAAACCCAAAGGATTAACCGGCTCGGGGCTGGATTCGTTTCGTCGAGGGCACTTGGTTAATCGGCTCGGGGCTGGATTCGTTCCGCCGAGGCCATTTGGTTAATCGGCTCGGGGCTGGATTCGTTCCGCCGAGGCCACTCGGTCAAATCGGCTCGGGGCTGGATTTCGTTCCGCTGAGGCCACTTGGTTTCTCTCAGCTCGGGGTCGGGTTACGTCCCACCGAGTCCATCCTTTTGGTATGAGGACGTAACATCCCCCCAGAGCCAAGTGTTTCTCTCAGCTCGGGATCATGTTACGTCCCACCGAGTCCATCCTTTTGGTCTGGGGACGTAACATCCCCCCCAGAGCTAAGTGTTTTTCTCAGCTCGGGGTCATTTTACATCCCACCGAGTCCATCTTCTCAAACTGAGGACGTAACATTCCCCCAGTGAGCCAAGTATTTCCCCTAGCTCGGATTCGGTCCTCAAGTGGACGTTTTTGGGAGAGCAACCGGAGCAAGTCATGAAGAATCAAAAAAGAAAAGTGGAATGGAAGCATACAATATATTCACATAAATAGGGTCGTGAAAAAAGTTATTACAAGAAAAACAAAGTGTGTTCGGGATTACACGGGGCCCCATTCGGGTTACCCCCTACAGTTCAGCCCGCGCAGGGGCAATTGTTTCTTCCTCAACAGGTACAAGTGGCAACTGGCTGGGCTCGGCCTCGGGAGAAGGGACAATGGATTCCATAAGGACGACTTGGGAGGCCCCGAAAGTTACGGCTCCAGGAGCAGGAACACTAACCTCAGACCATACCTCTTCAAGAGCAGGAGCCTCGGGTCGGTCCTCTTCAGGAGCCGGGGCGATCGAAATAGGATCAGGGTCCATCAATTGGTCGGGAGAAGGGGGAAACCATTCTTTAAACTCCTCTTCTGAGATTTCCCCCTTGCAGAAGCGGATGTCCGCGTGGATAGGCCCCATATCCAGGTTGGGCAGTACCATCGGGATGATCTCGGCGTAGTCCCCGACCCCCTCAAGACGGATTGCGTCTCTCTCAGCCTCCAGCTCAGCTTCCCTCTTATTAAGCTCGTCCCGGGCCCGTACCAGCTCTTCATCTTTGGCCCTCATCTTGGACTCAACGCTGCGCACTTCCACCTGTAGGATCCTGTTGTCGGCCTGGGCAGCCTTCAAGTCCTTCTTGGCAGCATCAGCATTCTTCCTCTCTAGAGAGGCGGCGGCCATGATAGCTTTATTTGTTGTATGGGCCTCAACATCAGCCAACTCCAGATTTTTTATGTTTTCTTCTTTGCGGACCAGCTCGGCTTCCGTTTCAGAGAGTCGGTTCTGAAGCCTCTGGGCTTGGCCGCCCTCGGACAAAAGGCTCAAAAGAAGGTCTTTATTCTTGGCCGTGATATAATTCGCCTGCCGATAAGAAATAGAAAGTCAGAAAACAAAATTGAAGTCATGGACTCATAAGTGAGAAATAAGGAAATGTTACTACCTTGGCCATTTGAGAGCATATCTCCGTAACGACGTCCTCGGGAGAGAGATCCTCGTACCTCAGAATCTTCTCCGCAAGAACCGCCTCGGCCGGTTCATTAATAGCCGGTACAAGGTGAGAAGTGGCCTCCATAATGCCCTGTCCAAGGTCTTCTACACCTAGAATCACGGCGTCTTTCCGTTTCTTGGAGGAACTCTCCGGCACCTTTTTCTCCTTCCGAACTGTCTGCCTCTTGCTCATGACCCTTTCTTCCTCCACCTCCCGGGTCAGCTCGACTTCCTCTGCCCCGAACAGACGCCTCCTTTTCCTGGTAGGTTTTGGTGAGCTTGGGGGTCGGACGGAAATTATTGGCGATGCCCCGGAAGAGAGAGATAAACTCTGGGCAACTGACGGAGCTGCCTCTTCAGTCACCTTTTTGGCCTCGGTTGCTGGCCGTTTTCGGTAGGACCCGGCTCCAGTGTGGCCGGTTTTCTTTGTCACACCGACCAGCTGATCCAAGTACTTTGGCCTTTTCGACATACCTACAAAAAAAAAAACAAAGGCAAAAAGGGTGGTCAGTCCAAAATCTGAGCAAAATCAAAATATCATCATGCTAAGCAACACAAATAGATAAATTAGAAGGTTAGTAAAGCCCACCTATCCGCCCCGGGACATTCGGAGGAGCAGTCCGAATCAGGCCCGACTCGAGAAAAGCCGCATCATTAACCAATTGTTTCCAATGTTCGGCATAACGCTGAGCCCAGCGTACCCACCGCCGGACCTGATGGGAAACCTTGGGAGCATCTCCCCAACAAGCTGGGAAGAATTAGAGAAGTTAAAACCCTATCGAAAAATCAAAAGTAAGAACGCTAAGGGTTAAAGTCCTAACCTCACGCTCTAAAGATATCCGGGACAGAGACCTCCTCTTCATATGATCTCAGAACTCGTCCCCAATCTCCTGTGGCCCAAAACCATAAGTCTTTGAAGTTCTTGTTGGAGTCGGGGAGCTTGCCGACAACGTTTTGCGAATCAGCATAAGTACAAAGGTAATACCAACCCTGGTGTGTTTTTGGGTTGGCCTTCAATCGATATAACCTCTTCACCTCTTCAAGAGAGGGTTCACCGAGTCCCGCTCGACTCCAAATCACATGAAGCCCAGACAAAATCCTCCAGCTATTCAGGCTCAGTTGACAGGGGGCGATCTCCATCTCGGCCAGCATCCAGGCGAAATAGCGTTGCATCGACAGCCGGAGTCCACACTCAAAGAAAGCCGGAAGAAGTGCCACCGAACCCTCGTTCGGTTGACTAGCACGGTCCATTGGACCGGGGACTTCAATAGCGATATTTATCGGAATGTCATATCGCTGCCAGAGCAGTGCTAAGTCATATTCAGTTATTTTGGATGGCCGATCCATATCCAAAGACGAGCAGTCAAAATCACCGGGCTCTGGGTCCTTTCGAGGTTTTCTCTGATGGTAAGTATCTTGTTCAATTTCAGAAGGGGTGGGGGTAGTGTCGAGGTCCTCTATGCTTGGTGCCCCCGAGCCCGAGGAGAGCTCTTCAACAGGGGGGTCGGAGGTTTAGCAGGGTTTGCAGAGGAAGACCTGTTGTCAGACATCCCTGACATCCGAGAAATAAAAGAAAAAAGGGGGGATGTCAGTCTATAGCTAATTTCTGAAGCTAAGCTTGTGAGTTCTAAATGCCCTAACAACATCGATCAAGCCATAAATCTCTCCCTAGCAGTACAAAACCAAAACATAAAAAAATGGGGAAAAGAAAGGAACAAAAGGGAGCAGGATTTGCAACACATGGAAAGCAAAAGCAAAAAGGTCGTTCAGAAGACTTATTTGTTTCTTTTAAAAGGGTTGCAGATTGTTCGGAGCGGTCTGGTCATTCTGAGGATTCACTGGTCACAGCTAAAAGAGAAGAGTTCTCGTGGTTGGGGAGATCGAAAAGTTCGTGAAAGAAGGCAACAATGTTTACTCCGTTTTGTTATAGTCTGATCGGTGCACTTGTGGCCGTTGGATTGAACGAAAGCGTCAGATTTACACCACGTGTCGCTTTTAAAATGATCTTTCAGAATTGGATGGACGGCTGAGATTGGTCGTCTTTTTAATTGACCATAACGGTCAGATTGTTTTGCTTTTTGGCGGGAGAACGACGGATGGTTGACAAGTGGCAGACTCCCGTCAAACCCTAGAAATGATCCGATGGGCATTTAAGAGGATGTGACGGTTGCGCGTCTTGAGGGGCAAAATTACAGAAGGGCAATAAGAGGATTTTACCTCGGTAGGAAGAAAGCCAGGACGAACACCTGAGACAGACCGATCATGATGTAAATGCGGGCCGACGAAATTTCTCATTCAGAAGATCGGCTATCAAACCGTACCACTCTTATACAGTTCCCGACACCAACTTGTATGACTCGTTGGAACCGAGAACTAGGGGACAGATGTTTATGGTGTTTTCAGGTCCTATGTTATTTAAGGAGTACGGCAGAGGTAAAAAGGGTAATTTCCTTCTCGGTCGAAGTCATTAATGCCGACCCGACCACATGAGTAAATGGCCGAACACTTAAGTTTGGATGACCGAGCAATTATCAGATCGGCAGAATCATTCTCAGTCCAATGGACCACTCTGACCGACCTCATGAAGACCGAGCACATGGTGAAGCGTGCTCAGGAAAACGAGGCATCATATTCTTGCAGATAAGATGACAAATTATCCTACTTTCATGAGGTAAACTAGTAAGTCAGTGTCCTAGTAGGATAAAGGAAATGAAGGTAGTTTTTTGACTAGGAATCCTTATGGGAAATGAAAATTGTTTCAACTAGGGAATCCTTGTAAAAGAAGGAATCTGATTTCTGCATTATTATAAATAGGAGGGTAGAGTGTGTGTAAAAGACATCAGAATCAATATCAAGATCATTACGATCAGACTTGTAAACACAAGAGATATCAGAGAAGCATATCTCAGTAATAAAAGTATCATTCGTTTTGTGCTCATGGACGTAGGCTGGATCTGATCAGCCGAACCACATTAAATCTCCTTGTTGATTGGAGTATTTATCTGTCTTTTGCTAAATTTACTTTTGGTTCCCCCTTAACCGAACCAATTCACTATTGAGGGAGGATTGTCTCGGGAGTAATATTATCATATTGCTCTGAGACCAAAATCAGCCGTCAACAAATATATATATATATATATATATTTTTTTGCTTTCCTCCTTAAAAAAAAAAAAAAGATGATGATTTGGCGGAATAAGAAACGCAGTCGGAGACGTCGTCGTTTTCATTTTCATTTTTCCCTCTCCATGTATATAAAAAAATTAAAAAAAAGGCAAAAAAATAGTTGATCTGGTTTATTTTGTTGTTTTGATTTGCAGACGTAAATGAAAACATAAACACACGGAGAGGGAGTCGTGTATTGAAAATTCTCCATTGTTTTTTCTTTCTCTCTCTGTGAACACGACAAAGCCCTAATTTGTTGGCCTTTATTTTCGTTGCAACTTGAATGGATTTGGATCAGTGGATAGCCAAAGTTAAAGAGGGCCAGCATCTTTTAGAAGACGAGCTTCAGCTCCTCTGCGAATACGTATGCTTACATACATACGCATATATATATGTATATATATATTATTGCTTTTATTGAGTGTAAACAATTAGGGTTTCCTCTCTTATTTTATTTCTGTTACTTGTTATCGCTGAATAATTGAAAGATATTTTATCTGTTGTTAATATTTACTATTTAACTAAATAATTGATTTATTATTAATGATTAGTGGGGGAAAAATAATCTATTTTTGACCTGTCTGTTGGTATGAGCTTTGTAATTTAATTTGTATGAAGTAGAATTGTTTAAATACATAATTTATGTTTCTATTTATGTACTGTGAAGTGTCATGCAATATGGCTTTTAGGATGGGCGGCACATTTGGAATTGATCACGGTATTGCTTTGGTTTTTCATGTTATGCAATTGTTAGTCGTATAGATATGATCTTTCTTTTTAATTGCTCTTAATTTGTAATGTGGATGAATTGAGAATGGGACATTTTATTCTTTGGGGTGAGCATGTAAGAAGTTCCCAGACCAGCAAATTCATCTGTACGCCTTCTTGAAGCTAGCAGTATTACATCTGCTGATTAATGTTTAGATTAAAAGAAGCTGTTTATGAATTTATTTAACATGAAAAGTTTATGCAGTATTTTATAATATCTACTTAGGTGCATAGTTTCAAACTCCATTTGAGGCAGCACTGTGGTCCGTGCACCTCGGCTGCTAAAGTTGTCGCGTCAGGTCGAGTTTTTAACAGGCTCGCCTCACAGGCCTGAGGCGGCCCGCCTCATGATGCGTAGATCCTAAGGCGATTTGAGGAAGACGCCTCGACCCAAAGGCTCTAAAGTTGCTATTTTAGAAAAAAAAAATTAAAAAATTATATAAGAGAGCTAAAAGTTATAGACTAAAAAGCAATAGAAAAATCCTGACCGGCAGTGTTGTTAATCGCGTTGATCGAATAAGTCGACCCTCGATGCGTCGCTGAAAATAAATAATTATTATCTTTAAAAGAACAAACATTTACTATTATAATTTGTTATTAATAAAAAATTATTTATGATAGGAATTAAATATGATGATGACGTTTTGGATGATGACACCACACACTCACATTTCATGCTATTGGACACAAATGATAGCCTATTTAGAGATTAGTGATTATTTTGTTTCATGAACATGTTTTGTTATGTTTCATTTTGTTTAGTTTTGATGGATGTTTTGTGGATTATTTTATTTTGATGATTTTATGTTTTTAATCTTTTATTTTTGTGTTCGGCTTGAGGCTATCGCCTCGATCGCCTTGACCGTCTCAAGGCTGCCTGTCTCGCCTCACTCGGGGGACCGCCTCGCACTGCATGCCGAGTTTTCAAACATTGCTTAGGTGTTGATCTTGATCTTTGTACAATTTTTTTTTGAATTTTTGTGATGAAAATTGGGTATTGATGTACTCTCGCGCAGCTACTTTTACATGTACACACATATAGGTTGATGATTGGTGTGGTGATGGTCATTGAAGTTCTTTGGGTTAGCTTGAACACTTTGGTGTATACTATTTTATTGAATTGCATATCTTTTTGTTTATTAGTTAGTATTTGTTTTCCTTTATTGGCTACTTCTTACATGTTTGAATTATCCATATGATTTAACATGATGAAACTGCTAGCATTGATAAAATGTGCCTAATTTTTGAAGTAAGTGTAGTCTATATGTTTTCTGAATTTTGCTTACCTGGTGTCTCCTAATTAGCTGTTGTGTGTAAAATTTTTACAGGTGAAAGAAATCCTTATTGAAGAGTCCAATGTGCAGCCTGTTAACAGTCCAGTCACCGTCTGTGGTGATATTCATGGCCAGTTTCATGACCTAATGAAACTTTTCCAAACAGGAGGTCATGTACCAGAGACAAATTACATATTTATGGTACAGTTTTTATGTTATAATTAGAAGTATTATATGATATTGATTTGCTTCATTACAGTGTAATTTGTTCACAAAGGTGCTGCTGCATATTCTTATGCCTTGACAGGGTGATTTCGTTGACCGGGGTTACAATAGTCTTGAAGTTTTTACTATTCTTTTGCTTCTTAAAGCAAGGTATGCCTGTTTTGTGTATGTTTTTTTATTGCATCACTGTTCTTTTGAAATAGAGGCCTTGAAATCATGTGAGAACTGATTTTAATGTTGTGTTGGCATAGTAACTTGAAATCGGGTATGAACCATCATGTGGACTGCTAAAAAGCTCAATATGTGATGCTATTGCTAAAACTTTTGAAATAAAGCTTGTCAGTAAACTTTATCAAGGTCTTTAATTTTTTGAAGCAGCTAATAAGACTTTTACGTGGTTTATAGATACCCGGCGAATATTACCCTTTTACGTGGAAATCATGAAAGTAGACAACTGACTCAGGTATGCTTTTTAAGTATTCCTTGTTTGTTTGTTGGTTGTGTCACTGACGAATGACGATACTATTGTTGTTCAAAGCCACTTCAATTATCTTATGGCATGCATTTTAGAGAGTGAATTACACTCTTTTTTGTTGCAAGTTCTGGTTTATTAGTTGTTTATCTCCCCAGGTATACGGTTTTTATGACGAGTGCCAGAGGAAGTATGGAAATGCCAACGCATGGCGGTATTGTACAGATGTTTTTGACTATCTAACTCTCTCAGCAATTATAGACGGCACTGTGAGACTCTCATTTTACTACTATTTATTTTATTTCCTGCTCATTGTATATATGTTTATATGCATACGAGTGTGGCTGTGTGATTTGCGTGAAAACTCCCAAGTAAAATGAGTTTTGGTTTTCGATTTTGCAGGTTCTTTGTGTTCATGGCGGTCTTTCGCCTGACATACGGACAATTGATCAGGTTTATCCCCTTTCTGTTTAGCTCAGCTGTTGTTTAACTGACTCTTAGTAATATCATTTGTACTTATTTTTTGACAATTATGACTGCCTCATCATCTTCAATCTGATTTGAAATTGGTTTATTTACACTAGTGGAGTCTTTAAGACATCTTTGAATGTTGTTAAGAGTAAATTTTGCAAAAAGCGTCACATTAACCAGGACCGGGGACATTTTTTGACATGAAATGGACATACCATTATACCAACCTAACACATTTTCAGAAAAGGGGATACAGTATGCTGGGGTCTAATTGCCTATGTCTTTTAAGTTTTATTTTCTGTAAGAAGGTTAGCTTATTAACAAAAATAAGGGAAGCAATTTTTTAAAGAGAAATAGGTAGGTATGCAGGGGAACGAATATAAGTATTGGTTCATATCAGATATATTCAAATTTTCTGCACGATGGCATGGACATCATGGAGGAGGTGTTTAATTCGTCCTGAAATGTTCAGTTTAATGTGCTATAGTTCTTAATAGTTTATTAGTTGTTTTTAAAGGCGAGTTTCAATTTACATATCTGAAGTCTTTGGAAAAGTAGTTGAGCATGTCTTTTATTTGATTGAGCTAGTAACCATTTAGTTATTAAACAACAATGTTCAGTTAAGCAGTGACCACTTAGTGAGACTTTAGTCTAACTAGCAAAAATGCAGGCTTCGTGGTTATTTCTGTGTTTCAGAGACAGAGCATTGTGTTGACATGAAGGTTTTTTCTTCTTTGGCAGATTAGGGTGGTCGAACGGAATTGTGAAATTCCACATGAAGGGCCATTTTGTGATCTCATGTGGAGTGATCCTGAAGATATTGAAACATGGGCAGTCAGTCCTCGAGGAGCTGGTTGGCTTTTTGGCTCCAGGGTCACATCTGAGGTAATGTGATCTGGGATCCGAAATTGCTATAATTTATTCCTGCTACTGATGTCCTCTTCTTTTTTTCCCTTTCTTGCAGTTTAACCACATAAATAATCTTGATTTAGTTTGTCGAGCTCACCAACTTGTACAAGAAGGTCTCAAATACATGTTTCAAGATAAAGGCCTAGTGACTGTGAGTTTCTGAACCTATTGCTGTTCATGTTGGTTCTCAATCATATTAAAAATTTTGATGACATTTCTTGGTTCTTGAATTTTGCAGGTGTGGTCAGCTCCAAATTATTGTTACCGTTGTGGGAACGTGGCTTCTATATTGAGCTTCAATGAGAATATGGTAAGATATTTTTACTAGTTGGCATAATGGTGTGTGTTTTAGAAAATCATTGCAACTAGATGCCATCATATATCATGCCTAAAATGCTGTGGCAACTAGGATGCATTACTGCTGTCTGCCCCTATCTATCCAAATCATGTTTGTTTTTATTGCTGTAAGTTACCCTTTTGTCTGTCTGAGTTTAATTTTGTGTGAGAGGCGGACCATTCATCTTCATTTACGTCAGACATGAACTCTTAGAATTGGAGGAAACAAAGATTCATAAGTGTGGGAGCTAGAAATCAGCTACCATTCTGGTGCATTTTATGACATGAATGACATACCAACCAGACTTTTTTTTGTTTGGGGGGGGGGGGGGGGGGGGTTGTGTTGGTGCTGTTTCGGGTAGCTTTGATTGCTCTTGTGTGGACACTTGGTCCACTTCATAATTGTAATACTTACCTTATGTTTTAATATAATTATTCATAGTTTCTTATAAAAGAAAATTGAAGCATATTAATGAATTCAAAGTATCTTTGCGGCCTACAAAACTTATTTTTCTTGTTCATTCCGATTACTCACAACTAGTGGTAAAAGCTTTTTGTTTGGTTTGGTCTTGTTTGCTATTGATAAGAAATGCAGGTGCAATCTAAATGCTGAGGTGGCTTGCCATGCTCCAAGCATCTAAACATGCTGTATGATCTTCTTGTTTTCAGTTGGCCCCTTTCTCCTTTTCAATTACCTAGAGAATTGATATATCGACTCTTGGATACATTTTCTTTAGTCTTTCTCATTCATGCACTCGACTGTCATGTTCATGCTATATATAACTAACATACTAGAGAATTGTTCAGTATTCCAGTTTTTTTGTTTAACTTGAATTCTTATTCAAACCATGTATGAAATTAATTGCAATAGTTCATTCCATAATCATTGGACATTGATATGATTATGTGAGACCATAAATGGTTGCCATTTGGATTCACTGTTGCCTTTCACTTGGAGGGGGAAGGGCAAAGCTGAACGTAGTCCTACTAGCTTGTTCTCTCGCTAACCTTTCGGTTCTTCTAGATATTTACTTATTTTCGCTGTTATTTCTTTAGGAGCGAGAAGTGAAGTTTTTTACCGAAACAGAGGAGAACAACCAGATGAGGGGTCCCAGAACAGGAGTTCCATATTTCTTATGATCAAAGGGAATTATCTGGTGCATGTAAAATTGTCCAAGTACAAAGCATTGTGGTTGGTTGTTGATGACCTTGAATGCCTGTTTGCAGGTGGACCTGTTGTTTGCTTGGCCTGAATTTGCAGTCTGGTACGGCTGCTTTTGGAATTTGTAGGTTTGTGTGCTAGTATGTTATTATGAATTAGTGTCCATTTTCATTCTATTATGTTCCTTTTGAATTCATTAATCAACGATCATTAGAGTTGCTGTATTCGCACTTTACAGTTGATTAACAATCATTGTTTTCCATTCTAATTCTTCATGAAACAATTTTGAATTTGAATTTTTGCATTGGATTCCTATCCACAGCATCCATCGGCATTTTATGATGATCATCGTCCCTTGGGTCTTAATATGTGAAGCTTGAAATTGAATTGTCAGATTCAAGACAAGGGATTGAAAGGTAGCATGATATATTAGTTAGTCTTGGATTCTTATATAAAACGCTTGCTTCGTTATCAATTAGACTACACTCTTAGCTGTGGTTTCAACTTTTTAAGCGGACTAGATGTGCAGAATTTTCTTTTATTTTGGTTGGCTTTCGTGTTTCATGTGCGGAGCCAGTATTGTTGAGATTAGAGATGTCAATTAGGATGTCCCCTTTCGATTAAATGGTATTGTCGAGGTTAGGGATGTTAATTGGGACGTCTCCTCTTGATTATGATTCAGGATAAAAAAAACATTTCAAATCTTGATCGGTTTTTTGATTCATGATGAAAAATTATCCTAAATTCTAATCGGATTCATGACTTTTTAAGTTAGAATTTGAAATTTGAGATTACTTTTTCGTCTATTTTTTATTCAAGATAAAAAATGGTTTGAATTTTGATAGAAATTATTATTGTGAAATCCATAATTTCGATTTGAGATTTTTTACGACTTTTTTGGCCCCAATTCCCAAGTGCAATTAAGGAGAACCTTATGTAGTTCTGTCACTATCTACAGGATTTTTCATGGTCATATTCCAGTAGTAATGCAGAAATTACATAGGATCCTGGAATGTTGAATTATTCAAGAAAAATAAATTTCTTTTTCATGTAGTAGACAATTTGATATTTCTCCGAAAAGGAAAAACGAAAGGCAAATTAATGAAAATGACCATTTAACCACGCCACCCACGTGCGGCTTTTTTCAAATGCGTCCGTACAAAACTTAAATAAAATGTAATGTAATGTGTATTAGTAAATCTCGTGAGTCGTGATATATAATATATTATTATATTTTCAAAGCAGCCTTCTTCATATGAATATATTACATTCAAATAAAATATGGAAATTAGCAAAATTAGCCATTTTTTTTTATTTATCAAAATGAGTCATAATATTTGAGTTTTGTTAAAATGGTTATTTTCTCCGAAGTAGATTTCGAAGAATCCAAATTCTTCGAAATCTATACTGATTATTGACGGCTAATTTTGGTCTCAGGGCAATATGAGAATATTACTCCCGAGACAATCCTCCCTCAATAGTGAATTTGTTTGGTTATGGGGGACCAAAACAAACTTAGCCAAAGACAAATAATACGCCAATCGACAAGGAGATTTAACGTGTTCGGCGGATCTTGGTCCGACCTACGTCCACGGGCCCAAAAAGGATGATACTTTTATTACTCAAACACGCTTCTTGGCTCTGCTTCTTGTTTTTTTTACAAGTTTGATCATAGTGATCTTGATATTGATTCTTCTTATTGATTCCTCTTTACCTATGCTCTACCCTCCTATTTATAATAGTGTAGAAATCAGAATTCATTCTCCTATAAGAATTTCCTAGTTGAAACAATTTCATTTTCCCATAAGGATTCCTAATTAAAGCTACATTTACTTCTTTTTATCCTATTAGGACACTGACTCATCACTTTACCCCATGAAAGTAGGATAACTTATCCCTTTCCCCGGATAAATAGGATGTTTTGTCTTCTGGAACATGCCTCGTCATATGGTCGGTCTTGACATGGTCAGTCATCATGGTCCTTCGAGCTGAGAATGCTGCTACCGATCTGATAATGCTCGGTCATTCGAACCCAAGTGGTCGGTCACCAATCATTATGTGCTCGGTCTCTTACTGTTGGCTTTATAGCATTTATGCGGTCGGGTCGGCATTTAATGATTTCGATCAAGAAGGAAATTACCCTTTTACCCTTGTCGTGCTGCTTTAAATACCATAGTGCCTGAAAACACCATCAGCATCTGTCCCATAGTTCTCGGTTCCAACGAGTATACAAGTTGGTGCCGGGAACTATGAAAAGATGGTGTGCTGATCGCCTTGCTGCTGGTCGCTCCAGAAATCACAGAGAAGCTGTCTTCGCCATCAACCAAGTCTTCTGTTTCTATCTTCATATCCTCGGTTATTGAAGATGCTGATCCCATTAAGAACGATTCTCCACCTTAGAGCAAATTCTTACTTGGGTCGTCCCATCAAGAGATGAAGTTCCTCTTGTCGTCCAAACTAAAAAATGACTCATCCTCTGTAATATCTGCACTAGAGATTTGAAGGTCCTAACCCCTGACTGATCCAATCTCGATTGTGAGGAGAAAATCTTGCCTCTGAGCTGACGATGATGTGCTCAGTGGCATGTGATCCTGTCTTGAGCTGTGAGAGACGCTTGGACCTGGGGGAATGTTACGTCCCCAGTCCGAAGGGCTGACTCGGTGAGATGTAACCCGACCTCGAGCTGAGAGAAACACGGCTCTGGGGGAATGTTATGTCCCCAGTCCAAAGAGACATACTCGGTGGGACGTAACCCGACCCCGAGAGAGAAAATGGCACCTGAACCTGGGGGAATGTTACGTCCCCAGTCCGAATGGCTGACTCGGTGGGACGTACCCCGACCCCGAGCTGAGAAAGGCACTTGGACCTGGGGGAATGTTACGTCCCCAGTCCAAAGAGGTAGACTCGGTGGGACGTAATCCGACCCCGAGTGAAGAGAAGCACTTAGACCTGGGGGAATGTTACGTCCCCAGTCCAAAAAGATAGACTCGGTGGGACGTAACCCGACCACGAGTCGAATAATCAAGTGGCCTCGGCGGAACGAAATCCAGCCCCGAGCCGATTAACCAAGTGGCATCGGCGGAACGAATCCAGCCCCGAGCCGATTAACCAAGTGGCCTCGGCGGAACGAATCCAACCCCGAGCACTGGTTAATCCTTGGGACTTATTCAGATGGGAAGTGTATCCACCTTTGAAGCCCTATCGAATCTGACTTGGGCGTCCCCTTGCCAGACCGATGAAAACATAAAAACAAAACTTTGGAAAATAAAATCAAAAAAGTGTGTAAACAACAGCACGGGTACCTTAGAACAACGTCCTGCCCGAGGTCTCCAAAACACAATTCTGAATTTTTCAATTCAGTGTCCCGACGAACCAGGATTTGGATCAGAGAGCGTTTAAAATGGTAAGGGCACATCCTCTATACGTCGGGTCACTGTGGAGCCTGTGTATTGTGCGAGGGCTCCTCCTTACCACGCTGGCTGGAGCAGGCACACGCTACAGGGGCACAATGCCTCCTCGTGTTGCGCCTCTCTTGGATCCAAATGATGAATGGATCAAAAGAGTGTCTGAGATACTAAGGGCACATTCCTCCTTAGGTCTGGCATCACTGGAGCTAGCAATCGTCACGGGGGCATCATCTCTCCCCGTGCTATGCTTTCTCACGGATCCATTACATCGGGTAAGTGAGGATCAGAGAGTGTTTCGAAACATTAAGGGCATATTCCTCCTTATGTTCGATAACACATGAGCAAGCAATCGCCACGGGAGTATCATCCCTCCCCGTGCTATGCTTCTCACGGATCCCATGCATCGAGTATGTCCCTGAATATTCTGAGGACCCCGAGCTAAAGAGACATTTGGTTCTGGGGGAATGTTCATTCCTCAGGCCAATAACCACGACTCGGTGGGACGTAATGTCACACCCGTCCCCTTAGGTAAAGTAGGGGTGAGACGGAGACTAGGAACTGTCAGAGTTTCCCCTGTAATATGGACTAATCCTCCAAATACAAGGAAAAATCTAAACTGAAAAAATATCATCAAAACATAGGATCTCCATGATCCAACTCAAAGGAATATCCAAAAAGAAAATACAACATCCTCAGTATCAAATAAAGGCTCAATGCCTAACATTAGACAACAAATTCTTCCAAGAAAATACATAACAAAGACATTCTACTGTTGGCACAACCTTTCTCTACTGGCAGGAAATGATGACGAAATAGCAGATGGAAAGGATAATCTGCTAAACTGCTGAACCTGAAATGTTAAGGAAAGGGGTAAGCTCACGCTTAGTGCAATGGATCACAGCTTAGTGCCGTGGATAAACAAGTAACAAGGTGGATCGAATAAGTATTTCATAATATAAATAAGTACATAAGGCTGTAAAACAATAATTTCAACATTTACTTGAAATCATAAATCTCATTTCTCATAGAACTCATATTGCTCAAGAATACTCTGTAAAATAAATCTTTTCATTCATCTATATGCACACTCTCGTGACAATACGGCAAATCTGGCAACATGGGGCATCCCCACGGCAATAACTGGCATCCGGAGCAAAATTGGCAACATGAGACCTCATCTCACGGCAATAACTGGCACATATATGTACCGGGTGAATCCTAACATAAAAATCATTTCCAAAATCCATGCTCATATATCTCAAATCATGCAAGTTTCTCATATATCACAAACACATGATTTCAACATAATCAATATTCGATCCATACCTTATAGCAAAAATATAATCTTTCTGAAAACAAACTCATTTAATGCATTACCTTAAAAATTCATTTAAGAAAACATACATACTATATACTTTTGAAAATATCAATATTACAAGCTTATCCACGCACCTGGTGAGCTGACTACAGATAAAGGAACTAGGCAGCAGAATCGTCCCTGCTTACGGTATCACGATCATCTAACAATCAAAAGAATTTTCTATAAGGAACATAATCCTAACTAGAATAGATGAAAGAATATGCGAGAAACGTGGTTCGGTCGCTCTCGTAAACTTAACGAAAATTAAGATTTGGAGGTCCGTTACTACTCGGAATGGTCTGAAAATTACGGAGGAGACTCGGGAAGTCGGCGGCAGAATTCTGCCTGGCACGTGGGGTCCACGCGCCTCCCCTTCTGTCTGCGCGTGGGCCTCACGCGCCGCCATGTGAGGCGCGCGTGAGCGCCACGCTCCGGTCGGATGAAGAAGTTTCCGACGGCCGAGCGTACCTCTCCTCATCCCGGTTCTAATGCCGCTGACGGTTCGTCGATCGGAGTTCCGGATCAACAGGAAATCAAGAAAAACCATAAAAAGTTTCTTACCGAGATCTCTACAAAAATTGGGAGTTTCCCGAGATGAAACCACCACCAAAATGATCCTCTCAACGAGATCTACATTTTTCCTTAAAGGCTCGGTCGGGTTTGGACTACGGATCGGCCGGATCGGGACCAAACCTCTATTTCTCTCTTTTTCTTTTTCTTCTTTTTTCTCTCTCTCTCTCTCGCCTGCTACTGACTCTTCTTTTCTTTTTTTTTTTTTTCTTTTTTTTTTTTTTTGCTAAATGAAGACTTATGGGCTTGAGTGTGTGTGTGTGACCCACCAACAAAATAAAATAAAAATATGGGTAAGAAAGTTTTGGGGTGTTACACGTAACCCGAACCCTGGGTCGAATAGTATAGCAGCCTCGGCGGAACGAGATCCATCCCGAGCCGATGAAGAGGCCTCGGCGGAACGAACTCCAGCCCCGAGCCGCTGTGTTGAAGTGGCCTCGGCGGAACGAACTCCAGCCCCGAGCCGATTTTTGAAGTGGCATCGGCGGAACGTAATATCCAGCCCCGAGCCGATTGTTGAAGTGGCCTCGGCGGAACGTAATCCAACCCCGAGCCGAATAATGAAGTGGCATTGGTGCCAACTGTCTTTTGTAGTGGGCGTCGAGTATGTCCCCCGTTTTTGTATATGGCTTTTAACTTTGTTTTAAGAAAGCGGATGAACAAATTTTTCTTTTGAAAAGAGAAGGTTTTATTCATGTTCGGGGACATACTGCCCTTCTTACAGCTCTTCTGCGGGATTTTTCGAGAAAAAGCTTTACGTTGGGGTTCCCACCTCTTGTCGGGTTACTGCGAAAAAGAAAAAGTAGTCTATTGAAAGTATCTTCTCAATCCCGGGCATGTCGTTATGTCCCCATGCGAAGATGTCCAGATACTCTTTCAGACATTCTAGTAGGCTCTGTCTCAGGGTTTTGTCCAAGCCTCCCCATATCTTTATGTTTTTTCCCGGTCCGAAGGGTTCTATCCATTCTAATTCCTCAGCCGCCGCTAGCCGGGCTATTCTGTTTGGCCGAGGACTAGGATCTCCACTGGCTTTTCCACCGTCTTCATTCCTTTGCCGTTTTTTGGTACCCTCCTCAATGCAGAGGGCTTCTCGTGAGAGAGTTGCAAAGCAGCTGCGGGCTGCCTTCTGACTTCCGCATGCGATCCCGATCCCTTCTCGGGTGGGGAATTTCAGTTTTAAGTGATAGCAAGACATTGCGGCCTTTGTCTTCATCATGAAAGGCCGACCAACGATGACTTGGTAGCTGTTCATGCAGTCCACTACGGTGAAATTTATCATGATTGTCCGAGTTCGGGGATGAGTACCGATTGTTACTGCTAACTGTATCCTCCCTAACGGGACGACCGTCGAGCCCCCGAATCCATATAAGGGGGTGCTATCATTGGTCAGAGCCACATACTCTACTTCAAGGCTGTCCATGGCCTCTTTGGAGATTATGTCTACCGCACTCCCGGGGTCCACCAGGATTCTGTTTACCTCGGAGCCGCCGATCATTGCCTTGATATTAACGCATCGTCGTGGGGGAAGCTTACCCATTGGGCATCCTCGTCAGTGAACATTATTGGTACCGACCGCCCACTTTGTAATCTCGGGGGCCTGTTTTATTTCTAGCACGTCTGTCCCCCGAGCTCTACTATAGTTTTTCCTCGACCGATTAGAATCTCCGGCCAGGGTTTTCCCTCCCGCGATGATATTTATCTGTCGGTCATGCGCCCTCTGCCTAGCCGTCATGACTTCATGGTCAATAAATTTATTTAAATATCCATTCCTCACCAGGTCTTCCATCTGTTCCCGCAAATCTTTGCACCTATCTGTCGCGTGTCCTTTCAGATCATGATGTATGCAATAGGCTTTTTGATTTCTCTTATCAGGGGGAATCTCCTGAGGTCAGGTTCTATTAAGATGCATTTTCCTGGATCTCCATGACGATTTGCCCCAGTGGCTTTTTCAGGGGAATGTACGCATCTTCCCTGAAGACATGGTTTACCTGGGTCGGGGCTCCTCTTTCCTGGTTGTTCCAAGGTATCGGCTTGAATTCCTTGTGCTTTGGGGGTGGTTTTTTGGGCTCCCTGTCTGCTCGTCGGGGGGCCTCTACCCTTATCGTCCTCTCTCTGATGGTCGTCCCTCTCCGGGAGATTTTTTCCTCGTTTTCTAACGAGACGAACTTTCGGGCTACCTCCAGAGCGGTTGCATAGTCGGGGGTGTCTTGGATCCTTAGGTGGGTCCATAGTCTTCCGACTTTTAAGGCTCCCTTCAGGCTTTCCAAGGCCTCGGGAGACTCATACCCCCCGACTTCGAGCACCATGTTATGATACCTCTCAATAAAGGTTTTTAGGGGCTCGTCGTCTCCCTGCTTCATGAGTCTTAACTCTCCGATTGTCTTTTTAGGGACGCAGGCCCCTTTGAAGTGCCGCACAAACGATTTTTTAAGTTGTGCGAGGCTGCCAATGCTCCCAGGAGCTAGACTTATATACCATAGAATGACGAATCCATCCAAGGTTAGGGGGAATACCTTGCACACGACATCCCTTGTCACTCCTTGGACCTCCATCAATAGTACAAAGCTCTCAATATGAGATTTTGGATCGGTATGGCCTTTGTAGGGCGTCATGGTCGGCATGTTGAACCTTTTCGGGAATTTTGCTGATTTTATTTCTTCTGTGAGGGGGGATTCCTCTTTGTCATCCCGGGCGTCTACTGTATCTGTTTTGAGGCTTGCCCCCCACTTGGCCATCTCTTTCTTTAACCAAGATTTTACCTCGCTATTTGGGCCGCCATGTCGCCTTCTGCGCTCTTCTTCATGTATGTTGCCACGGGTGCGGTGTTCCTCACGTCTTGGGATCTCCCGAACAGTCTCGTCGTACTCTGTGCCTCATCTTCTAGTGTAGTGGAGACTATCATAAGAGGAATCTGTCGAAGTCTCTCTTCTTCTTCTTCCCATGTTCCCTCTGCTTGTGAATCTTTTTCCACAACTATGGATTTTATCCCGTAAGGCCCCCTACTCCTAGGTCCATCGTCCTCACTTGTATCCACAACCCTCTTTCCATCTGCTATCTCTCATCTTCTTTGATTAGCTCTGGTTTCAGGCTTCTCGCGGTTCCCCCATTCCATTCTCTCCAGTCGGTCCATCATGGTTTTTAGGAGGGTTAACTATCCTCCATGTCCTTCCTTATGCTTTCTTTTATCTTCTTCATCCAATCTGTGGTCGGATTCCCCGACGATTGGTGATTTCCGCCTTCTGCCATTTGTCTTACTACGCGAACCGCTTTTTGTTGAGTTCCCCACAGACGGCGCCAACTGTTGACGGCTGATTTTGGTCTCAGGGCAATATGAGAATATTACTCCCGAGACAATCCTCCTTCAATAGTGAATTTGTTTGGTTATGGGGGACCAAAAGCAAACTTAGCAAAAGACAAATAATACGCCAATCGACAAGGAGATTTAACGTGGTTCGGCGGATCTTGGTCCGACCTACGTCCACGGGCACAAAAAGGATGATACTTTTATTACTCAAACACGCTTCTCGGCTCTGCTTCTTGTTTTTTTACAAGTTTGATCGTAGTGATCTTGATATTGATTCTTCTTATTGATTCTTCTTTACCTATGCTCTACCCTCCTATTTATAATAGTGTAGAAATCAGATTCATTCTCCTATAAGAATTTCCTAGTTGAAACAATTTCATTTTCCTATAAGGATTCCTAATCAAAACTACATTTACTTCTTTTTATCCTATTAGGACACTGACTCATCACTTTACCCCATGAAAGTAGGATAACTTATCCCTTTCCCCGTAGAAATATGATGTTTTATCTTCTGGAACATGCCTCGTCATATGGTCGGTCTTGACATGGTCGGTCATCATGGTCCTTTGAGCTGAGAATGCTGCTACAGATATGATAATGCTCGGTCATCCGAACCCAAGTGGTCGGTCACCAATCATTATGTGCTCGGTCTCTTACTGTTGGCTTTATAGCACTTATGCGGTCGGGTCGGTATTTAATGATTTCGATCAAGAAGGGAATTACCCTTTTACCCTTGTCGTGCTGCTTTAAATACCATAGTGCCTGAAAACACCATCAACACTGATATTTTTTTAAATTTTTTTATTTGAAACTTCGATTCGGAATTATAATTTCGGATATCCGAAGTTTGTTTGAATAATTTTTAATATAATATTTCCTTTATATATATATATTAATAAAATAAATTTTATTTATTTATGATTTATTTTTTGAACTAATTTTGCTAAATTTCTTTCTTTTTTTTTTTTTTTTTTTTTTTTTTTGCTTTTGGAACTTATATGTAAAAAAATAAAATAAAATATATATAAACATTTAACTATATATCAAAACAGTTAATTATACATCAAAACATTTAACTATACATCAAAATAAAAATAATACAATATATAAAATAACTAAATATCATCAAAATTAATGTAAGCCAATACATCATCAGACCGGATATCTTTCTGAGCTGACATTCTCCTCAAAAGTTATAACGCCTCATCTAATAACCGTTTCATCCCCTTCTGTCGATCCTCCATTTTCTTTTGTTGCTCATCGATCCTCGTTCGACTTTTCTCTATCGCAATCACGCGGTCACGTAACAAAGTGACTAATGAATCACCTGGAGGATGAGAAGCGCGAGATAGGCCAATGCTATCAGAGCTTACTGGAGGATCACCAGCAACGGGATCAACCTGTGATAATTGGTTCTGCATAACACGTCAACCTACCAAACATATAAATAAAAATAAATAAATACTCGAATCACTATCAATTTTTTTCATGAAAAATATATATCATTTTTTCGATACTTGTCAGAAAACATCGTCCGAATCTTTACAATAAAAGCTCATCTGTCGCAGAAATCACTGATTAATGATAGTCAAATGCTCAAAAGAGACTACATCGGCATTCAAATTCAGCTGGAAATACTGTATGAACCTAGGCTTCGATGATGCTGGCCCATCTCGCGCTTCTTATCTTCTGAGTGATCCATTAGTCAGTTTGTTACATGACCGCATGATTGCGATTAATAAGAGTCAGACGAGAATTGAGGAGCGACATAAGAGAATGGAGGATCGATGAGCGACAGAAGAGAATAGAGGATTGACATAAAAGAATAAAGCGGTCATTAGATGAGGCGTTAGAACTTCTGAAGATGATGTCAGCTCATAAAAATATTGGGCTTAATGATGTATTGACTGACATTGATTTTGATGATATGTAATTATTCTATATATTATATTATTTTCATTTTGATGTATAGTTAAATGTTTATATATATTATTTTTTACAAATAAGTCCCAAAAGCAAAAAAAAAAAAAAATTAGTAAATTAATCCAAAAAGCAAATCATAAATAAATAAAATTAATTTTATATATATATATAAAGGAAATGTTATATAAAAAATTAGCCAAACAAACTTCGAATCTCTGAAAAACTTTGAAAATCCGAAGTTTGAAATAAACAAATTAAAAAAAAAAAAGAATTTCAGTATAGAATTTTGAGAATTTGGATTCTCCAAAATTTATTTCGGAGAAAATGATAATTACGACGAAACTCAAATATTATTACTTATGTTGACTAAATTCCCAAAAAATATTCCTTCAGTGAGGCCGCAGCGCTAAAAATCTAGCAACTTAAACGAATCGTGGTGGTGGTGTTAAGATGGATCGACGAATTTTTAAAATGGACTTATCGATAAAAATAGAAAATATATAAATTATATTATATATTAAAAATTAAACTAATTGGATTCTTAATTTTGAATTAAATTTAAAAATCTTAAATCGAGTGTCGGTGTCAATTCTCCATCACATCTTGTATGCTTCGTTGATTCTTTTACTTTACTTCCTCACGTTTTTTAGAATTATAAAAATGAAAATATGATGAAATTTAGAGGGTGGGTTTAATTTTGTTTTTCCCCTCATTTTTGATTTGCAGATATCTCAGTTGTTATTGTGAACAAGAATTGATAAGGTGAGTTATGGCGAACATAGATATAGAGGGAATGTTGAAGGATCTTCCAGATGATAAGAGGGTGCCGAAAACGAAGATAGTTTGTACTCTGGGACCTGCTTCTCGTTCTGTGCCGATGATAGAGAAGCTTCTGAGGGCTGGTATGAATGTTGCTCGTTTCAATTTCTCTCATGGTACCCACGAGTACCATCAGGAGACTTTGAACAATCTCAGAACTGCCATGCACAACACCCAGATCCTCTCCGCAGTCATGCTCGATACCAAGGTCTCTCTTTTAATTATTTACACTCCTTTTGTTATTTGCTAGAATGAATTAGATGCATAGTCTAGGATTAAGCTCATACCATTACACCTCATGAATGGTCAGGTCATGCGACTTTTATCTGACTCGTCTTAGGTACAAAGACACGCGCTTTTGAGATCCGTCTAAATGTGCCTCATTAATATTTCTTTAATAAATTAAAATAGGTTTTGGGTGTACTTTAAATTTCTACAAATATATTAATTTGTATTATTATAATTTTTTTTTTTTTTATATATTTTCAATAATTTCTTGATTTTCATGTGTGTGTGTGTATTTGGCAATTTTTGCTGCACTTTCATCAAACGCACGCCTGAGCCCTAGGACCCTTTGCGTCTTGTTTGTAGTAAGCTGAGCTCACAAGCACATTTGCCATAGTCGAATATATACCCTCAAGTTGGAACTGAGGATTTGTAAGCTGCAAGTTTGATATAGGACACATCCTAGATATTGATTTGTAGTCCTTTTCTCATTTATATATTCTTTAAAATTTTTATGTTTCCTATAATTTTTTTTTTTTTTGAGAGAGATTAGCAAATGTCTCGCTTTCATGAAAAAGGATTACCCTTTGCGCCTAGGCCGCTTTTTAGAACACTTGTAATATGCGAAAAAAATATTTTTTGAGTTTCTTCTGTGCTTATGAAGTACAATAAAAATGTTTATGTTCAAACCCCCTTGTACTTATCTGGTATGGACACAAAACAGATCTTTCGGGGAGTCTTGGGGGCAGTATGGAAGGCCATTTCAGTTTTTAACTAATATCCTCAAACTGGAATTGGACAGCTTAGATAGGCTGACTCTACTGAAAGGAAGAGGAGTGGGTTCCCGTGCCTGGGGATCACGCTTCCCATTCTATTGTTGCTGTTTAGATGGCTGATTGTACTGAAAGGATGCGGAGTGGGTTCCCCTGCCTGGGGAGCACACTTCCCATTCTGCATTAGCTGTAGGGGGATTTGGAGGTAGTTCCGTTGTTTTCATTTTGCAATTATTTGGATTTGTATAAATATTGGTAGATTTTTTATAAATAATGTAACAAGAAGTTCTTGAGTATATTACTTGGCTTTTCTTTCAGATGTGCCATGACTTTAAATGTGTATGAATGTATCAGCTCTTATTACTAACTAGAGTTGTCATTGTTCATGGTTCTGGAGTGAATTTGTATTTCTCTTTGTCTTTTGTTACAGGGACCTGAGATTCGAACTGGTTTCCTTAAGGATGGAAAACCTATACAACTTAAGGAAGGTCAGGAAATTATTATAACTACTGATTATGACTTCAAGGGTAACGAAGAAATTATCACCATGAGCTACAAAAAGCTGCCTGTGGATGTGAAGCCTGGAAATACCATCTTGTGTGCAGATGGCACCATTACCCTTACTGTCTTGTCTTGTGATCCAAAATCTGGAACTGTGAGGTGCCGTTGTGAGAACGCTGCAATGCTAGGTGAGAGAAAGAATGTCAATCTTCCTGGTGTTGTGGTGGATTTGCCCACGCTGACTGAGAAAGATAAGGAAGATATCCTCCAATGGGGTGTTCCTAATAAGATAGATATTATTGCTCTTTCATTTGTGCGCAAGGGTTCAGATCTTGTCAATGTTCGTAAGGTCCTGGGTCCCCATGCCAAATTCATACAGTTAATGTCTAAGGTATGTTGATTGCTTCCTATATTTATTTGTCCACGTATTTTTATATTCAGCTTAAATAGCTTCATGCACGTATGTGCTTATGTTTTGACGTCACTAATTGTTGGTATCACTATGAACTTCATTTGTCAGGATTTGGGTCATTTTTTTCATAAGAATGGACAGAACCACTTATATTCATTTATAAGTTGACTAATTAACCTAGTAAAATGGTTTCTCTTTCCTATGCTTAGGGAAAAATTATTTGTGCTTATAGCATGTGATTTCTCTCCTCCTTTTTTTTTTAGTTTGTTGGTTAACGTGTTGTTAATTTAATTTGTGATTTCCTTAGGTTGAGAACCAGGAGGGAGTTATCAACTTTGATGAGATCTTGCGTGAAACTGATTCATTTATGGTTGCCCGAGGCGATCTCGGAATGGAGATTCCAGTTGAGAAGATTTTCCTTGCACAAAAGATGATGATATATAAGTGCAATCTTGTGGGCAAGCCCGTGGTCACTGCAACTCAGATGCTTGAATCAATGATTAAGTCTCCTCGGCCAACTCGTGCCGAAGCTACTGATGTTGCTAATGCTGTGCTTGATGGCACTGATTGTGTAATGCTTAGTGGTGAGAGTGCAGCTGGGGCCTACCCTGAGATTGCTGTTAAAATCATGCGCCGAATTTGCATTGAGGCTGAATCCTCCCTTGATTATGGGGCTATCTTTAAAGAGATGATTAGATCGACTCCACTGCCTATGAGCCCTTTGGAGAGTCTTGCATCATCAGCTGTTGGGACAGCTAACAAAGCTAGAGCTAAACTCATTGTTGTGCTGACACGTGGTGGATCTACAGCCAAGTTGGTTGCCAAGTATAGACCAGCTGTTCCAATCCTATCTGTAGTTGTTCCAGTCTTGACAACTGATTCATTTGATTGGACCTGCAGTGATGAAACCCCGGCAAGGCATAGTCTGATATACAGGGGTTTGATTCCCATCCTGGCGGAAGGATCTGCTAAGGCCACTGATGCCGAATCTACAGAGGTTATACTGGTAGGTGCTCTGAAATCAGCAAGAGAGAGGGGATTGTGCAGCCCTGGTGATGCAGTTGTGGCACTTCATCGCATTGGAGCTGCTTCTGTCATCAAGATCTGCATAGTGAAATAAAGAGGACTATGCAAAAGCCTCCATTGGCTTTTAGAGGGAGTAGGGGCAAGGTGAATTTTTTTCTTTGGAAATCTCTTTGATCCTTATGCTATCTTGACTTGAAATAGTTGTGGATTTAGATATTTTCCATGTGTCCTGAGCTATGTTAAAGGCTACTCGTGATTTCTCTCGTGTTTTCTGCTAGCTAATGCTGCCATGCATTTTGATTAAATAACAACCAGAGATTGTTAGTAGCTTTTATGGTTATTTATTTATGAGATATGTTCACATGATTCTTGGTTTGAAATTATATTCTTGTGAATATAGTTTTTGAAAGCTTAATTTTTCCCAGTATGCATGAATGAAGAGAAATTGTTGCATGCAACTCAATAAAAGTCCAGTCCAGTCCACTGTAAACTAGAAAAGGGTAGTGATTAAGATATATTTTTGAACATCTAAATTCTAAAGTATCCATATCCACTAGGTAAGTTGATGAATAGATGTTTGTAGTAGATACAGAATTATTTAATAGACGGGTCAGACTAATTTATCAACGTTGTGTATTACACAATATCTACAAGTTTTTCGTTAATAGTCTTAAGTTGTTTTGTGATAAATTTATCACTACTTTGGATATGTAACAAATAATTTGGAGACATTACAACACCTGATGGCATTAAGGCAGTCCTAAGTACCCTTAATAGATAGCAACTTGGATATACTTTAGATCACAGCAAATGTTGACTGGCTAATAGAAACTGGGGAAATTGAATCTTCTTTGCTTAAAAAAATATAAATGAATTGAATCCCAGAAAATGCCTTCCTTCACAGATGCAGGTCAGAATTTGCTTGCTGACTGCTTGTAACTCTTGTACCTTTTGGCATCCTCACATGTATTGCTAGGCTGTAATACTGTATAAAAAAAATAGTTCTAGATATTTCTATCTGTATTCTTTCTTTCCAAGTAAATGAAACTCAACTGACCCATTGTAAGTGGTAGTCCTTTTATTGGAATTTCTTTGGTTAGATTTTTTTCTCATAATGTTCGCAGCATGCATGGACTTAAAATGTTTATCTGTCTGTACCAACACATCATATTCATTTGATTTTGTTTGTTTGTTTGTTTGTTTTTTTTTTCTAATTACGGGTTAATAGAAAATAAAGGATGAGTCGACAAGGTTAGGTTGTGGAAATTAAATCTATCCTTGAATAAACGAATGATCTCCTTGATCATATGTAATCCAAATTTACTGAAATAATCATTTGAAAGATAGCTTCTTCTTCCTATTTTCTTTTAATTCGAAATAATTATAATCGTGATTTTAAATATATGCATTTGTAGTAGAACCCCACTGATATCCGGGGAAACATGAAACAAGAATACAAGATCTTGGAAGTGTGAAAGCAAAACAAAGCATCAATTGATTTTGTGATACAAGTTTAGAAAATTAGTTTCATTTTCAGACTAACTGGGGTTGTAAATTTGGATTTGAGCAGTTTTTGTCATTATGATAATGTGGTGGTCCATTTTCTTACTAGTATTACAAGCATATCAATGGGACCAGGATTACAATTATTGCTGCTTCCATCAACATATGCAAGTGGATGCAGGCAGAAAAGTTGGGACCAGTTTCCAGAATAAAATCTTTTTGTCATATTAATTCTAACTTCAAATAATTTCAGTTGCTGCTGTTTCTCTCCACTCACCTCACTTGAGTTAGACCCTTTCCTTTTTCATTCTTGAAACATCTTCTCTGTCCTCACAGGCTTAATTATTTCTCGCGTATTGGCCTGATGGGTACTTTTAGGTTCCATTTAGCTAACTTAGCTTGATGGTACCTTTGGTGCATTCACAATACAAAAAGAAAAGACAAGAATTGTTTTGGAAAATACTTGGTGTGAAATTGATAATTTGGCATGCAGGGATAATACTTGTTAGCTCAAAACATGAAAAACCCTCCAGAACTTAAGCACTGATACATCTGCTGCAGTAAACAGATGATAATATAAGGCGCTCTTTGGCCTTTATTTGTTTCAATCAATTAAATTTAACCGGAAAAAAGTACCACCGCAAGAACCAGAAACAGTGCTTGAGTTAGAAGAGCACTGTCATTCTACCGGCAGACGATAGATTATCATATCACCCTCAGTCTCTAACTCGCTTACTCATTGATATCGAAAACTAGAGGACATATGTTGATAGTGGTTTTTGTTAGAAATATGAAAGTATCTTTAATATTGCTAGAGATATAATGATTGATTGTAATTGATTGTGTGTAGATCTATTTACCTTTTATAGAGACGATTGAAGGCTATATAAAGCATATTCTTGTATAGTTTAAATCAAGAAAATAAAAAGAGGGTTTCCTCAATTTCTTCATGGTACAGTAGGTTGATCCTAGGGTTTTTTTTTTTTTTTTCACTTTTTTTCCTGACGTCACTGTTCCGGCGTCATTGTTCACGCGCCACTATTCACTCTTCACGCGCCACTGTTCATGTGCATTGTTCACTGTTCCCGCGTCACTGTTCCCGCATCGCTGTTCATGCGTCACTATTCACTATTCTGACGACATCCCTAAACTCAGACGGCGCCGATCTCCCCGTCTTCTGAGCCGCCCTCTATTTTTTTCACTGCCATGGCCGACTCGAGCAAGACTGTTACTCTGTCTAAAGCCGAATATGCAGTTTTCCTCCAGTATCAGGCCTCTCAGTCATCGTCCTCTGCTTTCGTTGCTCATACTGGTAATTCTGTTACCTTCATCACCCAGTTATCATCGTTTATCTGCTCCCTATTTTGCTTTTGTCTCCACCTTGTCTTCCGTTCCTCTTCATAGAAATGTCCATGTGGCATTATCTGATTCGGGATGGAAACAAGCGATGATGGATGAAATGACCACCTTACACTCCAGTGTCACTTGGGATTTGGTACCGTTATCCCTTAGAAAATCTACAGTTGGTTGTCGATGGGTTTCTGCGGTAAAAGTTGGTCCTGATGGGCAGATTGATCGACTCAAGGCTCGCTTGGTTGCTAAAGATTATACCCAGATATTTGGTCTGGACTATGATGACACTTTTTCTCCTGTAGCCAAAATTGCTTCTGTCCGTTTGTTTCTCACCATGGCTGCTATGCGTCACTGGCCGCTCTATCAACTAGACATCAAGAATGCATTTCTTCATGGAGACCTTCAAGAGGAAGTCTATATGGAGCAACCACATGGTTTTGTTGCTCAGGAGGAGTATGGTCTGGTTTGTCGACTTCGTTGCTTTCTGCATGGTCTAAAACAGTCTCCTTGTGCTTGGTTTGGGAGATTCAACAAGGCGGACCACTCGATTTTCTATCGACATTCCAATGGCCAATGCATTTACTTGGTTGTATATGTGGATAATATAGTCATTACTGGAAGTGACCAAGAGGACATTCGACAGCTGAAAACACACTTATTTAATCATTTTCAGACTAAGGATTTGGGACCACTCAAGTACTTCCTTGGCATAGAAGTAGCTCAGTCTCATAATAGTATAGTCATCTCTCAGAGAAAATATGCTCTAGACATTTTTGAGGAAACTGACATGTTAGATTGTAAACCTGTTGACACACTCATGATTCCGAATGTTAAACTTCTACCAAAAGAGAGGGAGCCAGTGGAAAACCCTCAGGAGTACAGGAAACTAGTTGGAGAGTCGTTAAAAGATCCTGGACGATATAGACGGTTGGTTGGAAAGTTGAACTATCTTACAATTACTCACCCATATATCTCATTCGCAGTCTGTGTGCTTAGCCAGTTCCTGCAAACTTCATGTGAGAGTCATTGGAATGCTGTCATACGCATTCTTAAATACATCAAGAAAGCGTCAAGACAAGGATTGTTGTATAAAGATAAAGGCAATACTCAGATAGTTGGATATTCTGATGCAGATTATGCAGGCTCTCCGTCCGACATGCGTTCTACTACAGGATATTGTGTTTTAATTGGAGGTAACATAGTATCCTGGAAAACTAAGAAATAAACTGTTGTCGCCAAATCTAGTGCAGAAGCAGAATATCAAGCTACGGCCTTGGCAACATGTGAATTAGTATGGTTAAAACAGTTGTTACAAGAATTAAAGTTTGGAGGTAGGAAACAAATGAAGCTAATTTGTGACAATCAGACAGCTCTACATATATCATCTAACCCTGTGTTTCATGAAAGGACAAAGCACATAGAAGTTAATTGTCACTTTATCAAGGAGAAAATTTTATCTGGATGCATGGTCACTAGCTTTGTCAACTCTGAAGGACAATTAGCGGACATCCTTACTAAGTCTCTTCACGTTCCTCGTATTGATTTTATTTGTAACAAGCTTGGTGCATATGATTTATATGCTCCAACTTGAGGGGGAGTGTTAGAAATAGGAAAGTATCCTTAATATTGCTAGGGATATGATGATTGATTGTAATTGATTGTGTGTAGATCTATTTACCTTTTATAGAGACGGCTGAAAGCTATATAAAGCCTATTCTTGTATAGTTTAAATCAAGAAAATAAAAAGAGGGTTTTCTCCATTTCTTCAGTTTTCACCCCCCAAGAAGTCAGAATATCGAGTGAAGGTATGAATGGGATTTCCACTTCTCGGACTCGAGAGCCTAGGCCCATGAGGCAGACGTGAACTTGTACGAGAACTTACATATTTACAGATGTTGTACGGGAACTTTCACCTTCCAAAGAGGTCCGACGTGACAAGAGTAGGTCACCGGCTTATCTTCTAGCACAAACTATCACATGAGAGTTGATATATTACAGGCTGACTTTGTGAGGTAACGTGTAGCAATAGCCAAAAGTGGCATGGTTTAATGAGATGTCAGGTGGCAGAACTACTATTTACAAAGAAGTAGGGAAAATAGCCCTCACATTAATGGTAGATTCACGTGGTTGACGTCATGAGATTGGTGTAATAGTAGAATTTACCTTAGTATATAAATGGGTTGAGAATTCATTGTAAATGGTTGGCTAATTTTATTTCGTACTTGTAAAAAGTGAGCAAAAAGACTTTTCTAAGCAATAACTAGTAAAAGGTCGGTCAAATGTGTAATCAAGAGATATGCAAGTTGGTCATACCCGACCACGTTACAAAAGCTTCATTTTCTCTTGTGTCCGTGGACGTAGGTCGGATCTATTCCGCTGAACCATGTTAAACCCTCTGTTTTATCTGTGTGTTTTCTTATCTTTTGCTAAGTTTTCCTTTGGTTCCCAACAAACCAAAAAAATTCATAGTTGATGGAAGATTGTTCGAGGAGTAAGTTTACCGATTTACCCCTGGAACGAAAGTCAGCCATCAACTGTTGACGCCGTCTATGGGGAACAATACAAGAATCAACAAACACGTTGAGATGATGGCAGGAGACGGAAACCATAGATCTTCAGAGGCTTCGACGATGGAGTGGATGGAGAAAATGAATGAAACTATGCGAAAAGAAAGGGAAGAAGCTCGGAAGGAGAGAGAATCAACTCAGGTCTTCATGAGAAGTTGGAAGATAAAATTGGTGAAGGAGAGGGAGCGGGCCCCAGCCAAAGAAAAGAAGAGATAGCAAGAGGAAATATGGTCGTCGGAGTAGAAGGAGATGACGAGAATGGGAAGAGAAACACCCATAAACTGAGATCTGTAATCATTATCGGAATCATACCGGCGGGGGAGTTGTGGGAATAGAAAGATGACATACAAACTCCAAAGTCCTCCAGTAACAGTCCACGATTTGCGGATAGTGACCTGGAACGATTTTCAAGGGAAGGATATGAAGTCCCATAGCATCACTATTTCTAAATAACATTGTGTTTTTGTACAAATTATCTATGTGACAAAAGGAAATTGCTATTTTATCATCATTGTAATTAGATTACTTGGATATATATTAATGATAAAAGTCCATATGGTTAAATCAGATTAATAAGATATGAGACAATATTAATCCACGAACGGTTTAATCATTAAATATCCATAGTCGAAGTATTATCGAGACTAGACATTAATAATGCGGAATAGACTAGTATTACACTTGTGCGCGCTATGGAAGCTTAACAACATAGTTCTCATATATTTAGGTATTGGATACTTATGCAAGTGTAATAAGAAGTTCTGTTAGCCATTGGACCGGGAACCGTTCGCTCTAGATAGACCCACTCAGAATCCCATTGGTAGTATGACTATGTGTCTATGAGAATCCGGATCAGGGTAGGTGTATGTGATCTTTAACCTGAGACTTACGTCACTATTACTTGCGATAATCGGTTTACTTTAGTATTGGTCGTCTGGAGCTTTAACAGGTTCTGTGTACGCATGTACTGGATTTACTGAGAATCGTAGTGTATTGGATGTGATGTCAAGATAAGAGTATCACTTTAGTCATATGGAGATGATGGTCACACATGATACGAAACTATTACTCTTAAAGCTGCAGCTATCGGGATAGTATGACTAGGTCATGACTTCCCGATTACAGAGATTAGTTACTCGGGATTCGATATATGCTTCGTACGGGGCAGACACAGAGCCAGCCCTAGACCTAACATGTGACATCCGATACTGGATCGTATTACGTATTACATAATATTAGTATAACTATGCCTGATACAAATGATATTCCTCGACGAATATTTCTGGAGAATTGGGTAGGCACGGTGCTTTGCTAGAAGCCAACCATGTATTGTAAATCGGTGAGAACATAGTACTTGGTACGCATAAGTTCGGATAGTCCGATAACCGTATTTACTGCCAACATATCCAGGAATCTTTTGGGTCGCTTCCCAAAGATTCACCAATGACATTTGACTCAAATAAAATTAATATGGGATTAATTATGAGAGAGAAAATTAATCTGGGGTTAATTGCGGCAAGAATTAATCTGGGATTAACTTCGTATAGAAGAGAGAACACGATTAATTTAGAATTAATCTTTAAAATAAATTTAATAGTTAAATTGGATTTTTCTATTTAATTTATTTATTTGCGACTAAAATAATATATCAGATATATTAATTGAAATAGAATTTCAATACGAAATTAAAATATGATTTTAATTCGTGCGAACGAATTAATTTAGAAATAATTCGAAAGTGACTATCATAATAATTTTGCGAGGCATAATTATTTAATTAAATTGGATTTAATTATGGCGCGACGACAAATTCGTTTAATCGGAATTAAACGAACCCGATAAAATTACCCGTGACTTTGCGTGTGTCTTTTTGTATTTTGGGAACACAAAATATCTTTGACTTAGGTGAGCCCAAGTCAAGTTGTGTATTGAGGAAGCCAACTCAAATTTTGAATTTAAAATGTGGTGGGACCACATGACTTACATCAAAGGTCCAAACTTGATGGAAGTAGTTGGCTTAATTATAAATATAATTTTAACACACAACCACCAAGTTTTTGAAAAACACACTCTCTTCTTCTTCTCTTTTTGGCCGAATCCTTCTCTCATGGTAGTGAAATTTTTGCTTCAAAATTTCAACAAAGCTAGCACTTGGAGGAGTCAAATTAGGTGATATGGAAACTCACCCAAGAAATTAACAATAAACAACAAGCTTGGAGCTTCATCCAAGAGGAAATTTCGAAATTCCTCCCTTTAACAATGTAAGTGATTCCGCCACTTTTCTTGTTATTTCACACATAGAATCATGTTTAGGATCTTGTGGCATGTCTTAGAGACTAACAATGGTATCATGAGCTTTGCTAAATATGATTTTGAAAACTAGGGTTCATAAACTTTAATTAGGAATTTTTGCTTAGAGCATGAAAATTCAAAATTGAGTTGTTGGTTGATGTTAGATGATGATAACTTGGAGTTGTGCATTGTTGGATTGTTGAAAAATTGATTGGATCAAATTTCCCTAATTTCCCTATGTTGGCCGAAAATTACCATAGTATAACTCATGGTGATTTTTAAATTTTGACACTTTGATGTGCTAATGACATGATATATATGTTGAATGTTGATTTAATTGGATTGGAATCAAATTAGATATTAATTTCTTGTCATTTCCGTTAGCATGCTTGTTGGAGACTTGATTTTGCTTCAATTTGTGTTGGACATGAATTGGAATGATAAGCATGATTAATTAGATTAATTAATATTTTGGAAATGTTAGATTAATTAATTAGTTATGTTAATTACACTTAAAATGGATTAATGTAATATTTGGAATATTGTATTAATGTAAATTAGTCCCTAAAATATTAAATGGGCTAATTTGGTTATATTTGGATTAATGGGCTTAGTTGGGCCAAGTTTGGTTGTGGACAATTGGGGCCTAAACTATTTCCATAATAGTCCAAAATATGAATTTTGGGCATTTTATAATCTAATTGGGCCTAATGGGCCAAAATTAATTTATGGCATATGGTGATTCCTAAATGGGCCAAGGCATTATGAGCTTGATCCATAATGGCCAAAAGTTCATGCATAAAGAAGTAATTAAAGCCCATTGGACCTAATAGAATTGACATTGGATGCTAAATGAGCTTTTGAGACCATTTGGATTGGATTTGGAATCCAAGTCTAAAAAGGGCATTATTATAATAAAATAAGTGTAATTGTTTAATTTGGAATTAAACTTGAATTAATATTGAATAAAATTTAAATTGGATTTAATATTGTAGTTCGATATAATTTAAGAATACTTACTTTAAGTATTTATTCTTAAATGAATTAATTAATTGGATTACATTGATTGACAACATGCTATGTGTGAATGCTTGGATGTATTTGTTTGAATAATGTATATCAGATGGATATTAGATGGGTGAGGCAATTTTGGAAATTGTTGTAAATATTGTATTTATTTGAAATTGGACCTGCGTGTCCAGCCTATCACCTATTATTCTCATTGTATTTCTCTTATCACCAATTCCCCTCAATGTAAATGAGGTTTCTTATAGTGTTATGTAATTGGGTAAATAGAAGAATGTAAAGTGCTAGCGGGAGAGAGGAAAAGAAAAGAGAGATATTTGTTCTAGGAACAAAATGTATATGAATATCCATCCGTATATCATTATTAAATTTATCGCGCCTTATTGTGCTTTTAGAATGCATGTTTAAGGGTGTATGATGAGACCTAATCAAAGATAATAAATTGCTTGCCAATTTACAAAAACGCCCTCACATTTAATATTAAGTGTTTCCTTCTATTGAGTGGTTCTCTCTCAAGATCCAAGATTGGCTTTGATTTGTTGGCCAAAGTCAAGATCATTGTCTATCGCGGATGTGTTTGAACCATGAAAGCTTTGTTAATATCGCATGTCTTGGGCAGTTGTGACTTGTTGGCCAAAGTCAAGTTCACTTTTGTTCATCGACGTGGATTACGAAGCTTTCCCACTGTCAATGGGTCGCGCTAAACTGGAATCATTAAGCTTGTTGAGCTAAAGACAAGGCTTAGTTGATTCAGATGAATCATGTTAGGAAATATATTAGATATATATTTCGGACTTGGAGGTCCACCTACCGGATCTAGGAATTGGATGTAATCCAATTGATCTTAGAGATCTACCTAGTTAAATTTTATACAGCTTGTTGGCCAAAGTCAATGTTGTGTATTATTTAACGGGATCCTAGCCCACTAAGAAACTAGGTTTCCCGAGTACTCAACGGAGGGTTAGAGGCTCGCCGAAAATTAGTGGGAGGCTAGTATTAAATTTTCAATTTCGTTTAATACTCGCTAATATGCGCACTCTCTTATTATTATTTCTCGTTAATATATATATATTAGTTGGACTAATATTATTCATTTATTGTTTTCTTTGAACAGTTAGACTGTACTAAACACTACTCCATTTGTAGTTGGTTATATAGTTGGACTGTAGTAAACATTGCATTTGAGTGTACCCGAAACATTTGATTGGATAGTTAGACTATAGCAATCAAAATGGCAGGAAAGATAAGTGTTATGGACATAATCATGAGTGAGAATGTCTTTAACATAGCAAATTTTCCAGACTGGGAGATGAACCTCATGATAGTCCTGGGAGCTGAGAAGTTGCTCTATCTGATAGAGAGACCCATCGGGCCTGAGCCCGGACTTGAGCGGCCAGAAGAGCATGAGCTTTGGAAGACTCACCGTGATGATAACTTTACTACTCAATCCGTTATGCTTGTTGCAATGACTCCTTAGTTTCGTCGTCAGAACAATGGATTGGATCCCTATGCGATGATGTTGAAGTTGAAGGATCTTCATAGATCTAATCTTAGATCTCAGGAGTATGAGTTGCAGAAGAAGCTCTTTCGCTCTCGTATGTCAGATGGTACATCTGTCGAACACTACGTGCCGCAGATGATTGCTGACATCGAACAGCTGGGTCAGCTAGGCATTACCTTCGAGGCTGAGACTTCCATAGATTTGATCTTACAGTCTTTGCCCGACTGCTGGGGCGGGTTCATCATGAACTATAATATGATGAACCAAGAGAAAACTCTTGGAGAGTTAATGGCTATGCTGAAAGAGGCAGTGTGGTAACACAGCTACCTGGGCGACGCATGCTGTCCCGGGCTCGCGGCCCGGTCGGGAGTACGGAGTAGCCCGCGGGGGACTAAACCAGAGAGTAATGGAGTCGCCACCCGGTGTGAACCGGGATAAAGATTTAAGGCCGCATTCACCCCTCGCAAGGGAAGACCTCAAACCATTGGGTTCGGAATGGTCCCTTACTTATGCAACTTGTAATGTAAAGATTTATGCAATAATCCAACCAAGCCTATGACATATATTTCCAAGTGCAACACAATCATAGATTCACATGCTTAAAAGTATAGTTTACATCTAACATACATGAAACCAAATCTTATTGCCAAATTCACATGCTCAAAAATAGGCCTTTGCAACAACAAGCACATAACGTCATAAGAATTCAATCATTCATGTAAATATAAACACAACAGTCATGGTAACATTTGCATGTAATGTAAAGGAAATCAAAATGACGACAAATAACATTGTAGGCACAGACAACTAGAGAGGTAATACAAATGCATAGCGTACAAAAGGGTAACCATATGCTAAGATGGACATGTCGTAATGTGATGCAAGAGGATCTGTTTACCATGTGCGTTCGTGAAGCGTTCGTAGACGCGTTCGAACGGTAAACAGAAGGTTCTCGTTCGAGTAGCGTTCGTAAACGCGTTCGAACGGTAATGAAACAGAATGCACACGTTCGTATGGCGTTTGTGAACGCGTTCGAACGGAAATGAAACAGAATACTCACGTTCGTGTGGCGTTTGTGAACGCGTTCGAACAGAAATGAAACAGAATGCTCACGTTCGTATGGTGTTTGTGAACGCGTTCGAACGGAAATGAAACAGAATACTCACGTTCGTGTAGCGTTTGTGAACGCGTTCGAACGGAAATGAAACAGAATGCTCACGTTCGTATGGCGTTCGTGAACGCGTTCGAACATAAATAAGACCTGATGCATGAAAAGGCAAAATACATGTGCGTTCGAGTTGCGTTCGTAAACGCGTTTGAACGGGAACAAACCTGATGCACGCAATGGGACGCAATACATAAACAACAAAATAAAGGAGCGCGTCGAAGTACTGCCGTAAAGGTGGCCTTTTGGGGCTCTTGATCTCTCAAAGAGAGGACCTTTAGACCAACATACTAAGCCCATACGCGTCACATCAAATCATGCATACAAACATAAAGACAATCATATCAAACTAAGTATGCCCGATTGAACACATCTAACATCCAACCGAACACACATCAACCGGCGCGGCATAGCATCGTGGTAAAGGGCTTTAACCCCTCCCCATAGGGGATCTTTCATTCCACTTACTAAGTCCATGCGCTCGATTGAATCATGCATACAAAAAGTTAAAAGCAATAATATTAAACGTAATGTGTCCGATTGAACGTATCTCGCATTCAACCGAACACACATCAATCGGTGCGGCAAAGCATCGTGGTGAATGATTTTAACCCTTCCGATTAGGGGACCTTTCATCGCACTTACTGAGCCCATGCACTCGATTATATCATACACAAGTAAGCGACATACAGAATTTAAGTAACGAGAAATAAATAACCCAAAGCAACACAAAACAAGAGAGGGTGCCGTTTACTCAAGTGGTACGTGGAGTTGTATCCCAAGTACAGACCGCACTACCGTCCATTCGGATTCGGCTACGGAATTTACGTCTGGGTTTCCATCCTATATACCGCAAGAGACGACACTCTTCCATTTCATTCAAGCCACAACATACATCCATAAACGACTCTCATGCGAATAGAATTCAATAATAAAAGAAACGAATATAAAATAATGAAAAAGTGCCCTCAGGTCTAACCTTTTAAATCACCTCTCGGATGTCTGGTACACGATCGTCGGAAGGGTGGATGCTCCGCAACTCTTCCGGTTCACTGGTTCACTGTTCTCGTTCGTTGTCTTACTGTTTTGAGTTGTCGTTCTCCGTCTTTTGCTGCTGATTTTGACTCCGATTCGTTGCCGTTGCTACTGTTTTGCTGCTGTATTTTAGTTAATATTTTTGGGATGTTTTGGTTACTGTTTTTTTGGTAATTTAGGGGACTGTTTTGGTGTGTGTTTTAGGAGTGTTTGTGAGGGTAATATGCGACTGTTTCAGGGGGATTACTGGCTGTTTTTAGGGTGCAGGTCAAGGCTGTGGATGGCGTGAGTTAGGGCGTGTATTAGAGAGAGTCCAGAGAGGGGTGGCTAGGTTAGGGGTTGTTGGAAATTCTTTTCTTCTCTTTCTTCTAATGGGCGTGCACACTCTAGGGGGGAATGCCTTGGAGAGGTGTTGTTTATATAGAGAATGACTAGGGCTTCACCTTGTCTCACAAGGAAGGGATTTGGCATTAAAGGGAGGATTTGATTTGGTGTTGGACAAGGAAAGCAAGTGATTTGATTTGGTTTAGATTAGGAAGGTTGAATATTTAGTTTGTGTTGATTAGGCATACAATATTTTAAGTTAGGAATAATATATATTTGATTGAGAATATAATTGGTTGATTGATTTTAATTAGGCATGATTTTAGTTTAAGTTGGTAATTGTTTATTTTATGTTTGGTATATGTTTTATTTAATTATTTAATTAATTTAATTATTATCTTATTTAGTTAATGTTTTAATTAATATTTATTTAATTTGGGATGTGTTTTATGGGCTTGGGCGTGTGGGCCAAGGCTTGGGCGAATTGGGCTTAATGTGAGGCTAGCAGCAAAACCAGAATTACCGACACCGTTCGAACTCTTCCTCGAACGCGGCACGAACGCCCGCAATCTGTTTGACGTTCGAACGTATATACGAACGTAGCACCAACGAAAACAGTGAACCTTGTTTATTCTGAATTCCCCCTTCCGATGTCCATTTTCCGTGACCTCCGTGACTTAAAAGGTAGTGTCTCCAAAATGAGACTCATCATAGGGACTTATGTGTAAAAATGCAGTGTCTACAGTCGCCCCCACTTTGATGGGACTTGTGTAATGTGTAACAGTGACAATCCTATCAAATTTATGCAATGCATTTTCACTTACCTGGCTCGCCAGCTGCCACTTGACTTACCATGTGTTGAGTTGAGTTGATCTGGATGGTGAGGTGCTGCGACCCCTGGTTTATTCCCAACCGTGCTGTGATGTGGTCCATTCCCGAACCATTGCTGTGAGGTGGTCCATTCCCGAACCGTTACTGTGAGTTGGTCCATTCCCGGACCGTTACTGTGAGGTGTCCATTCCCGAACTGTTACTGTAAGGTGGTCCATTCCCGAACCGTGCTTGTGAGGTGGTTCATTCCCGAACCATGACTGTGAGGTGGTTCATTCCCGAACCATTCTTGTAAGGTGGTCCATTCCCAAACCGTTACTGTGAGGTGGTTCATTCCCGAACCGTGACTGTGAGGTGGTTCATTCCCGAACCGTTCTTCCATTCTTGGAGTGCCATTCTCGGCCTGTTCGTTCTTGAACTGTGTTCCATTCTTGGATTGCCATTCTCGGCTTGTTCATTCTTGAACTCTGCTCTGTTCTTGGATTGTCATTCTCGGCTTGTTCATTCTTGAACTGTTACTGTAAGGTGGTCCATTCCCGAACCGTTACTGTGAGATGGTTCATTCCCGAACCATGACTGTGTGGTGGTTCATTCCCAAACCATTCTTCCATTCTTGGAGTGCCATTCTCGGCCTGTTCATTCTTGAACTGTGTTCCATTCTTGGATTGCCATTCTCGGCTTGTTCATTCTTGAACTCTGCTCTATTCTTGGATTGCCATTCTCGGCTTGTTCATTCTTGAACTGTCCATTCCCGGACTATATCTCCATTCTCGGAGTGTCATTTTCGACTTGTTCATTCTTGAACTCTGCTCCATTCTTGGATTGCCATTCTCGGCTTGTTCATTCTTGAACTGTGTTTCCATTCTTGGAGTGCCATTCTCGGCATCTGTTGTGGTAGCGGTCCATTTCTGAACCGTGCTGTGCGAGAATGTGGCTCATTTTTGAACCGTTATTTGATGAGATGGTCTTTGTCGCGGCAAACCTGCGAACACAAAACAAACATTGCATGTACGTGATATGTATGCATGTATGCATGTATATGTATCATATTCCGATGGGTTAGGCCTTCCTTGGTCCATTTCTGAACCGTGCTCCATTCTCAGAGTGCCATTTTCAGCGAGATGAGATGATGGTCCATTTCGAACCGTGCTCCATTTTCGGGGTGCCCTTTTCGGTGGGATGTGATAATGGTCCATTTCCGAACCGTTACTGATGAGAGATGGTCCATTTCCGAACCGTGTTGATAATGATGTGGTCCATTTCCGAACCTTGCTCCATTCTTGGAGTGCAATTCCCGGCTTGTTCGTTCCCGAACTGTGTTTCCATTCTTGGAGTGCCATTCCTGGCTTGTTCATTCCTGAACTCTGCTTCATTCTGGGATTGCCATTCTCGGCTTTGTTCATTCTTGAACTCTGTTCCATTCTTAGATCGCCATTCTCGGTCTGTTCATTCTTGAACTGTGTTTCCATTCTTGGAGTGCCATTCTCGGCGTGCTCATTTTCGAGCTGTCCATTCTCGGACTATATCTCCATTCTCGGAGTGCCATTCTCGGCAGGACTGATCTGATGTGATGCGGGCCTCGCCCCCAGAATTCCATACCCGGAAAGACTGATACTGATGTCATATGGGCCTCGCCCCCAAACTGATGCTGATGTGGGCCTCGCCCTAAACTGATGCTGATGTGGGCCTCGGCCCTATGATTCATTCCAAATTCTGACGATGTGGGCCTCGACCCTGGGACTCATCCCCCAAATCCCCAAATCTGATACTGACACTGATGTGGGTCTCGACCCTAAGACTCATCCCCAAATCTGATGTTGATGCTGTGGGCCTCGCCCCCAAGCTGATACTGATAGGGGCCTCTTCCCGAACTGTTAGTGATATGTACCTCGCCCCTGAACTGATATTGACATGGGCCTCGCCCCAAACTGATACTGATATGGGCCTCGCCCCCATGCTGACTCTAATGTGGGCCTCACCTCATGCTGATACTGATATGGGCCTCACCCCAAACGGATACTGATATGGGCCTCGACCCAAACTGAAACTGATGTGGGCCTCGCCCCAAGCTGATGTGGGCCTCGCCCCAAGCTGATACTGATGTGGGCCTCAACCCTGGAATTCATTCCCTAAAACTGATATTGACGTGGGCCTCGCCCCCAGACTGATACTAATGTAGGCCTCGGCCCTGGGACTCATCCTCAAACTGATACTGATGTGGGGTCGCCCCCAACTGATACTGACATGGGCCTCGCCCCCAGACTGATATTGATATGGGCCTCGCCCCCAGACTGATATTGATATGGGCCTCGCCCCTGCGATTCATTTCTGAAACTGCTGACATGGACCTCAACCTGGGATTCATTCCAACACTCTGACGACGTGGCCCTCGACCCTATGACTCATCCCCAAAACTACTACTCATATGTTGGTGATTCTGGTTGTCTTGTCTTTTCCCTAACCCAACGAGAATCTTGGATGGCTTTTAAATCACAAGGGTTAACATGATGCATGTATGAATGGGGTGCATGAGATGCATATGATACAAGGAATATATCAACTCATTAAAATTCTCACACAAATCGGCCCATCATCATTTTAGAAGCTTTTGGGCTAACTGTCATAGGATTGAACCCGTCCCAGTTTAAATGGCCCAACGAGTTCATCTCTTATGGCAAAGAGCCCAACTAAATCCAAATGATAATATTCCGAACACAATCATAACATGGCCCATTGTTATTTAGAAGCCTTTTGGCCCAATCGTCATAAGGTATGTTCTTGTCCCAGTTTAAATGGCCCAACAAGCCCATATCTCATGACAAAAGATCCAGATGGATTCAAATAGCAATGTTCCCAAACATAAGCATACAAGGAAGATATTATAAACATAAAATAATAACTTCTACCGTGTGGCCCACCATCATTTCAGAAGCTTTGGGCATAATTGTCATAGGATACGAACCTGCCCCAGTTTAAATGGCCTAGCAAGTTCGCATTTTTGACAAAGAGTCCAATTTATCCAAATGATAATGGTCATAAAGCACAAGGAAATATTTGTTATAGGCTATACAACCCGGTCTACGCATGGGTTCGTGGGAGTATGGACAAAGGCTCTCATCGGCGAAGGATGGCCCACAACTAGGTCTCCCCAATCAAGGGTTCGAGCAACCAAGTGAGCACACCCTTTTTTATACACTAAGGTACGTGCCAATGAGCTATGGTGTGTGACAGACTGTCAAATGGATTTCCCGTTGTAGATTCCCCAGAGGGAAGGTGGAGCGAGGCTCACTTAAATACCCAAGCCTCTTAGGCTCTTATCGCTTGGTGTCAGGAATAAACAACGAGTCCTCCAAATTAGTCCATCACAATAGGCTACGAGTAGATGGCTATCTAGGTGCCTTCACAGCTTTTCCTTCTAGAAAGGTAGTGAGTGAAGGAAGACATCAAACCATTACCTAGCCTCAAAATGCCTTTGATCACAACCCCCATTTCACACATTTGTAGACACGGTTAATTAAAGCATAAATCTATACATTACAAGGCATTATTTCGGGGCCAATTCTCTATCCCCAGTGGAGTCGCCAGACTGTGGGAACACAGCTACCTGGGCGACGCATGCTGTCCCGGGCTCGCGGCCAGGTCGGGAGTACGGAGTAGCCCGCAGGGGACTAAACCGGAGAGTAATGGAGTCGCCACCCGGTGTGAACCGGGACAAATATTTAAGGCCGCACTCACCCCTCGCAAGGGAAGACCTCAAACCATTGGGTTCGGAATGGTCCCTTACTTATGCAACTTGTAATGTAAAGATTTATGCAGTAATCCAACCAAGCCTATGACATATATTTCCAAGTGCAACACAATCCTAGATTTACATGCTTAAAAGTATAGTTTACATCTAACATACATGAAACCAAATCTTATTGCCAAATTCACATGCTCAAAAATAGGCCTTTGCAACAACAAGCACATAACGTCATAAGAATTCAATCATTCATGTAAATATAAACACAAACAGTCATGGTAACATTTGCATGTAATGTAAAGGAAATCAAAATGACGACAAATAACATTGTAGGCACAGACAACTAGAGAGGTAATACCAATGCATAGCGTACAAAGGGGTAACCATATGCTAAGATGGACATGTCGTAATGTGATGCAAGAGGATCTGTTTACCGTGTGCGTTCGTGAAGCGTTCGTAGACGCGTTCGAATGGTAAACAGAAGGTTCTCGTTCGAGTAGCGTTCGTAAACGCGTTCGAACGGTAATGAAATAGAATGCACACGTTCGTATGGCGTTTTTGAACGCGTTCGAACGGAAATGAAACAGAATACTCACGTTCGTGTAGCATTTGTGAACGCGTTCGAACAGAAATGAAACAGAATGCTCACGTTCGTATGGCGTTTGTGAACGCGTTCGAATGGAAATGAAACAGAATACTCACATTCGTGTAGCGTTTGTGAACGCGTTCGAACGGAAATGAAACAGAATGCTCACGTTCGTATGGCATTTGTGAACGCGTTCGAACATAAATAAGACCTGATGCATGACAAGGCAAAATACATGTGCGTTCGAGTTGCGTTCGTAAACGCGTTTGAACGGGAACAAACCTAATGCACGCAATGGGACGCAATACATAAACAACAAAATAAAGGAGCGCGGCGAAGTACTGTCGTAAAGGTGGCCTTTTGGGGCTCTTGATCTCTCAAAGAGAGGACCTTTAGACCAACATACTAAGCCCATGCGCGTCACATCAAATCATGCATACAAACATAAAGACAATCATATCAAACTAAGTATGCCCGATTGAACACATCTAACATCCAACCGAACACACATCAACCGGCGCGGCATATCATCGTGGTAAAGGGTTTTAACCCCTCCCCATAGGGGATCTTTCATTCCACTTACTAAGCCCATGCGCTCGATTGAATCATGCATACATAAAGTTAAAAGCAATAATATTAAACGTAATGTGTCCGATTGAACGTATCTCGCATTCAACCGAACACACATCAATCGGTGCGGTAAAGCATCGTGGTGAAGGATTTTAACCCTTCCGATTAGGGGACCTTTCATCGCACTTACTGAGCCCATGCACTCGATTATATCATACACAAGTAAGCGACATACAGAATTTAAGTAACGAGAAATAAATAACCCAAAGCAACACAAAACAAGAGAGGGTGCCGTTTACTCAAGTGGTACGTGGAGTTGTATCCCAAGTACAGACCGCACTACCGTCTATTCGGATTCGGCTACGAAATTTACGTCTGGGTTTCCATCCTATATACCGCAAGAGACGACACTTTTCCATTTCATTCAAGCCACAACATACATCCATAAACGACTCTCATGCGAATAGAATTCAATAATAAAAGAAACGAATATAAACTAATGAAAAAGTGCCCTCAGGTCTAACCTTTTAAATCACCTTTTAAACGAATTTTTACACTAGTTTTAAAAATTGGATTTTTGATACTGGATGTGGTACTCACATATGTACTGATGTGCAGGATCTGCAGATTAGCAGGAGACTGGCTTCAGGGGAGATCGACCTCCGAGTCGGAAATGGGACGATAGTCGCTGTTTTGGCCATTGTCACCTAAATTTTGAATCTGCCCTCAGGGCATGTACTTACATTAGGCGACTGTTATTTTGTACCTAGTTTGACTAGGAATATTATCTCCGTATCTAGTTTAACTCGATGCGGGTATACCTTTGTATTCATAAACACTGGGTGTTTTGTTTATAAATATGATATTTTGATATGTACAACAGATGTGAATAATGGTCTTTATGTTTTGAATATAAACGAATCTCAAACATATAACATGACAAACAAAAAGCTCAAATTGAGCAAAACATATGAGACTTATTTGTGGCATTGTCTTCTGGGACACATTAACAAAACTCGTATATCCACACTTTCGAAGAATGGATACTTGGACAGATTTGATCCTAATTCATATGATGTCTGTGAATCTTGTTTGTTAGGCAAAATGCCTAAAATACCTTTTAGTGGTAAATATGTACGTGCCATCGAGTTGTTAGCCCTCGTTCATAGTGACGTATGCGGGCCCATGTCTAGCCATACTAGAGGTGGATATGAATACTTCGTAACCTTTATGGATGATGCATCGCGTTATGATTAGGTGTATCTTATGAAACACAAGTCGGAAACTTTTGAGAAATTCAAAGAGTTTGGACACGAAGTAGAAAAACAGATTGGCAAAAGTATTAAAACATTGCCGTCGGACCGTGGTGGAGAATACTTAAGCAATGAGTTTCAAGATTACTTGAAAGAATATGGTATTCTTTCACAGTGGACTCCTCCCAGAACACCTCAATTGAACGGTGTGTCCGAACGGAGAAACCGAACTTTATTGGACATGGTAAGGTCAATGATGAGTCGCACAGAGTTACCGATTTTCTTCTGGGGATACGCATTAAACAGTGCAACACTTATTTTGAATAAGGTTCCGTCAAAGTCTGTTGAACAGACTCCATATGAGATATGGACAGGAAAGAAATCAGATTTCTTATTCCTGAAGATTTGGGGATGCTGGAAGTATGTTAAACGTTTGGATATTACCAAACTAGAACCCAAATCAGATAAGTGCCTATTTGTAGGTTATCCTAAGGAAACGAAATGATATTATTTCTACAACCCACAAGAGAACAAAATATTTTTTGCTCTTCATGTGGTTTTCCTAGAAAAGGGATTCATGAATGCAGTGGTAAGTGGGAGGAAAGTAGAACTCGATGAAAATCGGAGTGATACTGTACCTGGCACCGACCTCCTCACGGAACACGAACAATCCATCAGGGATGAGACTATTCCACAATCTTCTGATACACAAGAACCGCGTAAGTCGGAGAGAATCAGAAAACAACCTGATAGGTATGAGTTTCTGATCTCACCTCATGTAGACATTAATCTTATTGTGGAAGATGAACCAGCTACGTATGAGGAAGCGGTACAAGGTATCGACTCCGCTTTATGGCAATAAGTCATGAAGTCCGAAATGGATTCCATGTATACCAACCAAGTTTAGACACTGGTTGATGTACCAGAAGGCATTAAGCCTATTGGTTGTAAATGGATCTTCAAAAAGAAGAGAGATATAGTAGGCAACATACAAACGTACAAAGCTAGGCTTGTAGCTAAAAGGTATTGTCAACGACATGGTGTCGATTACGACGAAACCTTTTCAACCATTGCCATGATTAAATCCATTCGGATAATGCTTGCTATTGCTGCATATTTCGATTATGAAATATGGCAGATGGATGTCAAAACCGCTTTCCTTAACGGAAACCTTTTGGAGGATGTTTATATGCAATAATCTGATGGTTTTGTCGTACCAAGACATGCAAACAAGGTTTGCAAGTTAAACCGATCCATTTATGGATTAAAGCAAGTATCGCATTCTTGGAACCATTGTTTTGATGAGATTATAAAAGAATATGGTCTCATTCAAAATGAAGATGATTCTTGTGTATATAAGAAGGTTAGTGAGAGTGCATTGACATTCATTGTCCTATACGTTGATGATGTATTGCTTCTTGGAAATGACATTCCCATGCTACAATCGGTGAAAGCTTGGCTTTCATTAAAATTCTCCATGAAAGACCTGAGAGAGGCAGCCTTTATTCTAAGAATAAGGATCTACCGGGATAGATCTAGAAAGCTGCTGGCACTCTCCCACAGCTCGTACATTGACAAAGTGTTGAAGAGATTCAACATGGATCAGTCCAAGATGAGGCTGCTTCCGGTGTCATATGGCATCTTTCTATCGAAGGATATGTGTCATAAAACTCAAAATGAGAGAGATGCAATGATTCAGATCTCGTATGCTTCAGCAGTCGGATCGATCATGTACATCATGATCTGTACGCGACCTGATGTCTCGTATGCTTTGAGCATGTGCAGTCGCTATCAGGCCGATCCAGGTGATGGTCACTGGATTGCTGTAAAGAACATCCTTAGGTATCTTAGATGAACTAAAGATGCTTTCTTAGTCTATGGGGAAGGAGAACTTGAGGTGACTGGGTTCACCGATGCAAGTTTCCAAACCGATAAAGACGATTGTAAGTCGCAATCAGGGTATATATTTTATTTAAATAACGGAGCAGTGAGCTGGAAATCTTCCAAGGAAGAAACTGTTGCCGATTCAACAACAGAAGCGAAATATATTGCTACAGCTGAGGCAGCAAAAGAAGCAGTTTGGATCCGTAAATTCCTAATTGGATTAGGAGTAGTTCCGTTAGCAGCTGAGCCCGTACCTTTATATTGTGACAATAATGGGGCTATCGCACAGGCTAAGGAACCACAGTCTCATCAACGATCCAATCATGTACTTCGACGATTTCATCTGATTCGTGAGATCATACATCGTGGCGATGTGAAGATCGAGAAGATCGCATCAGATGATAACATTACAGATCTGCTGACGAAGGCTATATCTCAGCAAAGGTTTGAGCGACATGTACATAGTTCACGTGTTAGATACTTGAGTGATTGGCTATAGGCCAAGTGGGAGATTGTTGGACAATTATGACCCATAGCATCACTATTTGTAAAGAACAATGTGTTTTTGTACAAATTATCTACGTGAAAAAAGGAAATTGCTATTTTATCATTATTGTAATTAGATTACTTGGATATATATTAATGATAAAAGTCCATATGGTTAAATCGGATTAATAATATATGAGACAGTATTAATCCATGAACGGTTTAATCATCAAATATCCATAGTCGAAGTATTATCGAGACTGGACATTAATAATGCGGAATAGACTAGTATTACACTTATGCGCGTTATGGAAGCTTAACGGCATAGTTCTCATATATTTAGGTATTTGATACTTATGCAAGTGTAATAAGAGGTTCTGTTAGCCGTTGGACCAGGAACAGTTCGCACTGGATAGACCCACTCGGAATCCCATTGGTAGTATGACTATGTGTCTATGGGAATCTGAATCAGGGTAGGTGTATGTGATCTTTAACCTAAGACTTACGTCGTTATTACTTGCGATAATCAGTTTACTTTAGTATTGGTCTTCTGGAGCTTTAACAGGTTCTGTGTACGCCTGTATTGGGTTTACTGAGAATCGTAGTGTATTGGATGTGATGTCAAGATGGGAGTATCACTTCAGTCATATGGAGATGATGGTCACACAAGATACGAAACTAGTACTCTTAAAGCTGCAACTATCGGGATATTATGACTAGGTCATGACTTCCCAATTGTAGAGATTAGTTACTCGGGATCCGATATATGCTTCGTACGGGGCAGACACAGAGCCAGCCCTAGGCCTAGCATGTGACATCCGATACTGGATCGTATTACGTATTACATAATATTAGTATAACTATGCCTGATACATATCATATTCCTCGACGAATATTTCTGGAGAATTGGGTAGGCACAGTGCTTTGCTAGAACCCAACCATGTCTTGTAAATCAGTGAGAACATGGTACGAGGTACGCATGTGTTCGGATAGTCCGATAACCGTATTTACTTCCAACATATCCAGGAATCTCTTGGGTCGCTTCCCAAAGATTCACCAATGACATTTGACTCAAATAAAATTAATCTGGGATTTATTATGAGAGAGAAAATCAATCTGCGATTAATTGCGGAAAGAATTAATTTGAGATTAACTTCGTATAGAAGAGAGAACGTGATTAATTTAGAATTAATCGATAATTTAAATTTAATAGTTAAATTGAATTTTTCTATTTAATTTATTTATTTGTGGCTAAAATAATATATCAGATATATTAATTGAAATCGGATTTCAATACGAAATTAAAATTGGATTTTAATTATGGCGAACGAATTAATTTAGAATTAATTCGAAAGCGACTATCGTAATAATTTTGCGAGACATAATTATTTAATTTAATTGGATTTAATTATGGCGCGACGGTAAATTTGTTTAATCTGAATTAAACGAACCCGATAAAATTGCCTCTGACTTTGCGTGTGTCTTTTTGTGTTTTGGGAACATAAAATATATTTGACTTTGGTGGGCCCAAGTCAAGTTGTGTGTTGAGGAAGCCAACTCAAATTTTGAATTTAAATTGTGGTGGGACCACATGACTTACATCAAAGGTCAAAACTTGATGGAAGTAGTTGGCTTAATTAAAAATATAATTTTAACACACAGCCACCAGGTTTTTAAAAAACACATTCTCTTCTTCTTCTCTCCTTGGCCGAATCTTTCTCTCATGGTAGTGAAATTTTTGCTTCAAAATTTCAACAAAGCTAACTGATGAGTGGTAAATATATCACTATTTCCCACTCATTTAACTTAATATTTTGTATAGTTTCTTGAGTTTTTTTGAATATTTTTATTTGTTTTGTGTTATTTTGTAGATAAATAAAGTTTCAGGACTTACTGGAAGCAATTCAGGGCCAAAACAGTGAAAAACAGATAAAAAGGGTAAAATTGTCATTTGCGCGTCGCGACGCGCTGCACTTCTGCGTCGCGACCGCTAACGTGCGCCGGACACAGGTCAAAATCAGAGAAACCTGCTATCATGTACCTTTGCTAACGTGCACCGGACACGTGTCAACATCATATCAAATCTGCTAAAATACGTCGGACACGTGTCACCATCACATGCTGCCGATAATCATCATCATCGCTAATGTGTGCCTGCCATGTGTCAACATCACAGCGAGTCATGCTATCATGCGCCTTTGCTAACGTGCGCCAGACACGTGTCAACATCACATCAAATTTTCTAAAATGCGCCGGACACGTGTCACCATCACATGCTGCCGACAATCATCATCATCGCTAACGTGCGCCTGCCACGTGTCAACATCACATCGAGTCATGCTAACGTGCACCAGACAAGTGTCGTTATCCTATGCTGCCGACAATCGACATCACCACGTCAGCACAATCATTCAGCTGCCGACAGCCGCCAGGACACGTGTCACCATCTCCGCAACCTGCGTGCCACGCGCCAGACCTATTGGTGCTTATAAATTCTGCTCGATTTCCTTTGAATTTTGATACCTTCCTAGAGTTCCTAATAAGGGACTAAGGATTGTATCTTATTTGTTTAAGTTTTTGTAATTTAATTTAAGCATTTTTCTTTATTTATTTACTTTCAGCACTTTTAATTATGCACTTTTACTTTCAGTAATTTATTTTATGCACTTTTACTTTCAGTAATTTATTTTTCTGCACTTTTATTTTATGCACTTTTACTTTCAGTAATTTATTTTTCTGCACTTTTAATTTCAGTAATTTATTTTATTTATTTACTTTTTAATTTCTTTTATGTTTAGTAGTTAATTTACTGCTGGGGTAGGGTGAAGCTTTTTTACTTTTATAATTTAGATTAATCTCCCTCAATTATAATATATAAATTATCTAAAAACCTGACTTAATTGGATACCGCCTTATTGGTCTGTTGGACTTAATTAAATTGATTTTAACCTGACTTAATGGGATACCGCCTATATGGTCGGTTAGAATTAATTAAATCTGACTTAATCAGGATACCGCCTATATGGTCGGTTGGTAATTATCACACAGATTTATTTATTATGATAATGGAGATTTCTAAATTAGAAATAGTAAAGGTAGATTAATCTCACTTAATTTATAATATGAAAATTGTAATTTAATAATATAGATTAAAAGTTGATACCGCCTTAATGGCTGGTTTAATTATGTAACATAATGTGACACCGCTTATAGGTCGGTCTTTAGGTGGCAGATGATTACCGTCTATATGGCTGGTTTATGGATAAATAATAACACCATCTTTATGGTTGTTTCAACTTAATTGGGTAACACTGACAATTTTCATATTATAATAAAGTGAGATTTTTAAAAGTGGATCCCCTAACCCCATCATTTTATTTTTATTCTAGGGAAGTGATGAAACACAATATTAACAAGCTTAATAATTGATTTAATTATATTATGGGTAATTCTTTAGTTTGTTTATTGAATCTTAAGCTTAATGCTTCTTGTTGCCTGATCACCAATAAGATTGATATGGTAAACTTAAAATGAACTTGGAAAATGGATTTTAGGTTTCAGTCTTAGATTCAATAGCCCACGATATTCCTTGAGGATAGATAACCCTTTAATAGATTTCCTTACAGGATAGGAATATACCTGTCGGGCGGGGGTAGCCACAATTGGAACTTGAACTTAATGAATTCAGGTAACTTGGTTAACATAGACATATGATTAATTGGGTTATACTGGGTATTTACATCTGACCATCAACATAGGCTTTTGCATAATTTCGTGTTCCAGGTTAGCAAACTGATTTATTACACAAATATAAGAGAATCAATTCATCTTTATAAAAATATTGTGTGGAATCACAATCCTAGATATTTGTGTCTTTTGTTCATTTTCCTTAGTATTTTCTTTTGTATTTTTCTTTATTTAGTTATTTAGCAATTCCACATTCAACCAACCAATCAAGCAATCATTCTCTTCTCCCTTTAATTAGATACCTATAAATAAATAGTATCAATAATTAATAACAATAGTATGAATTAAGTCCTCGCGGGGATCGATATTTTTATACTACTTGAACGATATGTGCGCTTGCGTTATACGCGTGTGATTACGCACCAGTCACTAGCACTTGGAGGAGTCAAATTAGGTGATAGGGAAACTCACCCAAGGAATTAACAACAAACAACAAGCTTGGAGCTTCATCCAAGAGGAAATTTCGAAATTCCTCCATTTAACAATGTAAGTGATTCCGCCACTTTTCTTGTTATTTCACACATAGAATCATGTTTAGGATCTTGTGGCACTTAGAGACTAACAGACCCATGGTCGAGAACATAACAGTTCCGAGAACCAGATGAGGAGTTGGTTTCGGCAGGAGATGAAGAAGCGGGAGGAAGGTATAAAAGACGGACCAAAGGGTGACTAAGACATGGGGACATCATCCTCTTTCACGAAGGAAATTTTGGCGATGAGATTTCCAAGGAGATTCACTATGCCTTCCATATATGTTTACAAAGGCAGGACGGACCCCAAGTCTCATGTTGAGAAGTTCGTTTTATTGATGGAGATTCAGGGAATGATCGGAGAGGCCGTCTGTAAGGTGTTCTCTTTAACGCTGGGCGGGTCAGCCAGTTTGTGGTTCAGAAACTTGACCCTAGAGAGTATTAGCAGCTTCGCGCTGTTGAGGAAATCCTTTGTACGACATTTCAAATGGGCATGCGTGCCGAGGAAGACGATGGGGTCGTTGAGGTTGATGAAACAAAGGGATGACGAGCCATTGAAAAGTTTTATTGCCCGATTTCATAGCTTGGTGTTAGAAGTAGGGGTGTACGAGTTCCCGAACGCCTTGGAAAGTTTCTAATGGGCCTTCAAGGTCAGGAGGTTATGGTTTCACTTATGGATCGAGGAGATACCGGACTATGCCGCGGATTTGGAGCATGCAAAGAAGTTTGTGCTAGTGGAGGAAGAAGAGAATATTGCCCGAGGAGGGGCACCCCGAGGACCAAAATACTCAGGCGGGAAAATCAGCGGGATTTGGGCATAGATGTGAGTAGACCAGTCCCGAGGCAAAATGAGTTCAGGGGGATGCCTCAGAATAATCAAGTTCAAGAGAGGAGGCTGCTTGTCCAAGTCAACCATGTCACCGGACGGACAATATACACACCTCGGAACAAACCCTTGTCCCAAATAGTTCGAGAAATCCAGGATAAAGGTCTATTGGATGAGCCCGACTCGAGGAGGTTTTCGATTGATGAGGAAAACATGGTTTATTGTATGCACCATAATGCAAGAGGACATGCCACGAATGGATGCAAGGACCTACGAGAGCATGTGGAAGACCTGATAAAAAATGGCCACCTCGGTGAGTATGTTGATCATCGGGTCAGACACCTATCATCTAGAGCAGATGGCCGGAAGTGCCCGGATCAAGAAGCCCTGGAATGCTGAGGTGCTGATGAGATATTTTCAATAGAACATTTCTTATAATGACCCTCAAAGAGTTGTAAGAAAGGTAGTAGATCCCCATAATATGAGTAAGACTTTCACTTTCTTAGATAAAAACTTGTTTATCCATGCTTGCTTATTATGACCCACAAAGAGGCCGTGGTGTATTTAATGGCTCGAGACTGCTTTAGTACCGCTGAGATCGTGGTGTATTTAATGGCTCGGGTCTGATTTAGTACCGCCGAGGCCGTGATAATTTGATGGCTCGGGGCTGCATTCGTTCCACCGAGGCCGCTTTAAGTTTATTGGCTCGGGGTTGCATTCGTTCCCCCGAGGCCACTTTGAGATTATTGGCTCGGGGCTGCATTCGTTCCGCCGAGGCCATTTTGAGATTATTCGCTCGGGGCTGCATTCGTTCCGCCGAGGCCATTTTGAGTTTATTCACTCCGGGGTTGCATTCATTCCGCCGAGACCACTTTGAGTTTATTGGCTCGGGGCTGCATTCGTTCCGTCAAGGCCACTTTGAGATTATTGGCTCGGGACTGCATTCGTTCCGCTGAGGCCACTTTGAGTTTATTCGCTTTGGGGCTGTATTCGTTCCACCGAGACCACTTTGAGATTATTGGGTCGGGGCTACATTCGTTTCGTCGATGTCATTTTCTTGTGTATTGTTGCAAGGAGGATTCATTCCCTTGCGACCAAACGACTTAGATGGCTTGGTGCCGATCTTTCTCATACGACCTCTCTATGTCAGATCGGTTCGGGGCCGGGCTACGTCTCACCGACGCTTTAATTATCTTTGTTGGCATGAGGTCAAAATTTCTCCTACATGGCCAAGTGTTTAGTGGCACAAGGAGAGAACATTCTCTTGTGGCCAGTTTGTTATAATGGCTCGGGGCTGCATTCGTTCCGTCGATAACATGTTTGTTGGCACAAGAATGGAACATTCACTTGTGGCCAAGTTCTTGTTTTGGCTCGGGGTCGGGTTATTTCCCACAGAGTCATTATTATCTTCGTTAGCATGAGGGCAGAGTTCCTACCCCATGGCCAAGTGTTGAACAGCACAAAGAGGGAACATTCCCTTGTGGCCAGGTGTGAATGTTTCCTTATGGTTTTGTTTTGTTTTGCAGGACTATATGGATCATTTCCTTCCGAGTTAGCAGCATGACGAGAGCATGCATCTACCTGAGGAGACATAAGATGAGCTTCTTCAAGCAAAGCCAAAGGGATTGACTAACCAGAGTTAGTCCGGGTCAACCTTTCCGGTCAGAGAAGGCCTAGTGGGAGAGATGACCAAGTTATGGATCAGAAGCAGAGATTTTAAATCAGGGCTATAGACTCGATATGGATTCTTTCACAAGAAGCACTGAAGCTTGCAGTTGCGATACCCGTTATAAGTTGGAGCAGTATGGGGTGTCCGTGAATAGGGATGGCAGGCAGACCCGGACCCGGCCCGGGTCGATTAAACCCGGATCCGCTTTAAAAAATTGCGGATCCGGGTCTTGTTTTAGTGGACCCGCACCATACCGGGTCCGGATGCGGGTCCGGATAATTCCGGACCCGGTAAAAAAAAAAAAAAAACTGATTTAATGTGAACTTAATTATTTTTATGTGTTGTAATTTCCAATTCAAAGTTGTTGTGAATTGTTTATACATATTATATAGTATTTATTGATATTGAATAGTGGAAGTGGAGCTTAAAAAAAAAAAAAAAAAAAAAAAAAAAAACTAAACTGGGCAGTTGCGGATCCCGGGTCCGGATCCGGGTATACCCGGGTCCATTCCAGGTATACCCGGGTCCGGACCCGGAAGTGCTTACCCTGGTCCATATGCGGACCCGGATCCGTCGACTCACTTGCGGATCCGGATCTGGAATTTGCCATCCTATCCGTGAACGTTTTAGCCCGAGGATGCCAAATCAGTCTACGACTTCATCCACCACCATTTTTTTTTATAATTCCTGGCACCAACTCGCTTACTCATTGATACCGAGAACTATAAGACAGATGTTGATGGTGGTTTTCTGTAGGGGTTTTATGGGGAATATCCGGTAACGCAGCGGAACGCGAAAAATCAAAAATTTCCGATTTCAATAATTTTTCTTGGATCAATTAAATAAACTTATTTATTTAATTACCCAATACTTAAAAACTGAAATTTAACTCAAAAAATCATATTTTTTGAAAATTACTGTTTGACCCATATACTTTACATTTTGTTCATTTTAGTCCTCAAATTGTCAAATATAATTTTGGATGATTCTAAATCAATTCTAAAATGATTTCCAACATGTCCAACACATCAAAAATAAATTGCAACAAAATCCCCAAATTTTTTATATTGCCGAACAACCCTTAATTTTCCAGTTTTTACAATTTGGTCATTTTTATTCAAAACATGTCAAGATCAAATCCAATCAACCCAAAAATTAATATGCATCATATACACATAATAATACATCACATATATGAAAAGACCCAAAATTAGAAAGGGTTATGTGTCGAGTGAGGAACGGATAAGTCGTGCGCAGCGGAACCTGCCCGAGATCAAATCCCGAGCGAATAAATATTTTTTTTTCGGCAATTACAAAAATAATGAAGAAAATTTTTAATCACAAATTTAAAAAATTCCAATGCACTAAAATCATTACCAATTTTTTTTTGTGCATTAAAATAATTACCATAAACTCAATTAAAAATTCTACACACTTTAATACATTTATCAACTCTTGACAAATTATTCTAATCTTCTAAAATTATTTTCAACACTTAAAAATAATCCAAACATACTAAAATTAAATATCCAACACTTGAAAAATTAATTCAAGCATACAAAATAATTTTCCAACTCTTGAAAAATTAATCCAAGCATTCAAAAATTAACATATCAAATATATACTAATTTTCCAACACTTAAATGCTTCTAATTCCTCACTTACATGCTTCCAATTAATCCAACAAATCCACAACAATTTTCTCAACAAATAACATCAACAAATCAACAATAAAAGGAAAAATTAAATTTACAAATTAAATTTTACCAACAATTGTTTTCAATCCTTGTCAATTTGTGAAGGGTTGCATCCAAGCTTTTCCAATTACTCCAAGCACTTTGAACTTCTTCAAACTCCACCAAATCAAGCTCCTCAATGAACAAATCTTGGTGATCAAAAGATGGTTTGATCACTCAAGAGTAGCAACCAAGATTTTCCCAAATTTGACTCTTAAAATCTAGGAAAAACAAAACTTCAAGAACACAAATTAAACCCTCAACCCTTAAAGATTAATTCCATGGACTTGATTGTTTGGAGGGTAATATATGGTGAGATTAAGGCTTGATTTGAGAGCAAAACAAAAAGAAAATCAATAGCCTTTTTCTATCAAGAATTCGGCAGTAAAGGGGGTTACTTTTTTTTCTTTGTTTTTTCGGCAGAAAGCAACTTAACAAAGGAAGCAATTTCTTTCTTTTTGGTTTATTTTGTTTCTCACGGCAGTGGTGGTAGGTGAGAAAAGCAAAAAATTTATTTTTATTAAATTAAAATAATCAAAAACAAAAACAAACCATTTACCTTTAATTAAACCATGGTTTAAGAAATATTTTCCCTACACCACACATTTCAAAAAAGCAACTTAACCAATGTTAAATTAAATCTCACAAACATTAATATAAAGCAAACCAAGTTACCTTTTATTAATCATTTAGTTACTTTAACTAAACAATTCAATTTACTTTAATTAATTAATTGTATAAGCTAAGTAATTAATATTGTATATTAATTTAACAATTAAATTAATTCACAAAATAATTACTAATTTAATTTAAAACAAATTTACATTTATTATACAATAAAATTATATCAACTCTTGATATAAAATTAATTAATTCAATCAATCTCATGAATTATCAGATTTAACAATTTAATCCTAAATACCCAAAAAATATTTTGTCAACATTTGACGAGAGGTCGCCCTAGTGCTCAACGAGTAAACTCAATATAATGGAACTCTCTAGGCTCATGTTCGGTTGTTACGTATATATATACATATATATCTCATATATTTGTATACATATTTCATGAAGGCCTGTCCACCTACAAATCATGACTAAACAACACGACACGTCGAACCATACAAGTCGAGGTTAAAACGCTAATGTATAATCCCTTCGTCATTAGCATTTCCAATTGAGTAAGGTTATAATTATACTGTCAAAACCTTATCTACTTAATATATGAAACTTTTCATCCTTATATTCCGTTAATAAATAATATAGCAAAAACTCTTTTTGAATATTATTTATAATGTTAAAGAAATAATTTCTTCAACGAACTTTCGGCCAAAAGATTTCCGGAATATATTCTGAAAATTTCTGAAACATAATCCAACCATATGGACTGACGAATCCTCATCTTAACACACACCGATCTTCGTGAGCATCGGTCTATACCTAACAATCATCCAGAGGCCAGACCATGAAAGGTCTCTGACATGCATGGTATCAAACACAGAGGATCACTCACAAGACCACCGTGGTGTCTCAAGTAGAGATGGCAACAAGACCCGGACCCGGCCTGGGTCCACATGGACCCGGACGACCCGGGTCCGGAATTAAAAAATCCGGACCCGGGTCTTTAAAATTAAGACCCGGGTGATTCCGGGTCTGGGATCAAGCGGGTCCGTACCGAGTAGACCCGGGTCCGGAAAAAAATAAAAAAATAAATTAGATTATAATAAAAAATAAAAAATATTATGCATATATATATATATATATATATATATATATATATAATATAATATAATAAAAAATTAAAAGAATTGAAATAAAACTAATAAAATTGACAAAATACAAATACAAATATAAATATAAAATAATACAATTAAAATTTTAAAAAAAGGAATTCGGGTTCCCGCGTCTACCCGGACCGGGTAGACCCGGGTCCGGACCCGGGAATATTTACCCTGGTCCGGAACCGGACCCGGGGTAACCTAAACTCTTCCGGATCCGGATCCGGACCCGGGTCTGGATCCGGATTTTGCCATCCCTAGTCTCAAGTCAAAGGACCACAATAACTACTCAACTCGAAAAGATAACTATTGACAGTTTTATAGAATATCTATTAGTCATCTATTATGAGTTTGTTCAATACTCATTCAATTAATGAATATATGCATTTCTATACGAACTTCCGCTAAGCTCACAGTCTGTTGAGACAAACCATATGTCCATTACATATATAGACAATGCACTAGTCTTACCAATATAATGACCGACTGATGAGTGATATTTATATCACAATTTCCCACTCATTTAACCTAATATTTTGAATAGTTTCTTGAGTTTTGTGAATATTTTGATGTGTTTTGTGTTATTTTATAGATAAATAAAGTTTCAGGACATTCTGGAGGTGATTTGGGCCAAAACAGTGAAAGTTGGACGAAAATGGCATTTTGGTAATTTCCCGCGTCGCGACGCCAACACCTTCAGCGTCGCGACGCCTAACGTGTGCCGAACAGTGCTAACATGCGCCTGGTCCACTTATCAGAATCTGATAAAAGTTTGAATTTGCTAACGTGCGCTATGCCACGTGTCACCATCACAGCCGATCTGCTAACGTGCGCCGTGCCACGTGTCATCATCCTACGATGCCGACAATCACCATTGCCACGTGTGCCACGTGGCATCCTACGTGTCTGCATGTCATCAGCCACGTCAGCAAGTCATCATCGCCACGTGTGCCACGTGTCACTCCACGTCATTGCCACGTCATCAGCCACATCACCAGGTTGACCAAGTCAAACTGCCACCTCACCGCCACCTCACCGCCACATCATCATCAACCAATCAGGAAGTGCCACGTGTCGCAATCCTACGGTGCCGACAGACTCTTTCCCACGTGTCGCCATGTCACCGCCACGTCAGCATCAATCATTAAGTATCTAATCCTTATCTGACACGTGGCGGATAAGAATCTCATCGACCAATCAGAAGCCGGCACGTGTCACAATAATTGAAGCCCAACCACCTCGCCACGTGTCATCTTATCAGCTTATCCAGAATCTGCAAACCGGCGAACCAGAGCGTGCCACGTCGACAAAGCTGGCGTAGCGACGCCAGAGGCCTTGGCGTCGCGACGCTGGAAGCCTACCGGAGCCTATAAATAGAGCTTCAAATTTCAGTTTTAGATGCACCCACTCTCTCTACTCTCTTTTATTTTTTAGTTCTTTTTTTTAGTTTTGTAATTAATTTTAATTACGTTTTGTAATAATAGTAATTTAATTTTTACTTTTTACTTTTTACATTTTTTACTATTCACCATGAGGAGGTAACTTCCCCAGCTAGGGTGAAAGGTAATTCTTTTACTATTACTATTTAGATTAATCTCCCTTAAAATAATATATTCACTATTTAAACCTGGCTAATAAAGGATACCGCCAGATTGGTCGGTTGGTAATTAAACTTTCTTACCTCCTATATGGCAGGTTCATGGACAAATCTTTTTACCGCCTTAATGGCTGGTTGGACTTAATTTGACTTAATCAGGATACCGCCTATATGGCTGGTTGGTAATGTTATCACAAGTTTATATATTATATTATGAGAGATATCTAAATTAGTAGTAGTAAAAGTAATTCCTTTTACCTTAGCATTTTATTTTATTGTAATTTACTTTTCAGTATTTACTTTACCGTATTTTTACTTTATGTCTTTTATTTTCAAGTTTTTACTAGCCCTAGTTATGTGTTGTAACTAAATTAGTTATCTGGGGTTGTGATGACTTTTAATATCACCGTTTTATAAGGGGTTAGATTATAGCTTGGGTAATATAAAGATTTATTTATTGAGTCTTAATCTTAATGCTTTTTCATTAACTGGCCATTAATAAAATTGATCTGATAAATCTAAAATGAACTAGACATAGGGATTTTAGGTTTCAGCCTTAGACTCAATAGCACACGATCTTCCTTGAGGATAGATAACCCTTTAATAGATTTCCTAACAGGATAGGAATATACCTGTCGGGCGGGGGTAGCCATAATTGGAACTTAAACTTAATGAATCCAGATAATTTGGTTGACATAGACATATGGTTCAATTGGGTTAAACTGGGTATTTGTGTCTGACCATCGACATAGGCTTACACATAATTTAGTGTTCCAGGTTAATAAATCAATATATTACCCAACTTTAAGATAACCACTTCATCTTTAAAATGATATTGGAAGGAATCACAACCCTAGATAGTTTTTAATATTGAATTTTCTTAAAACCTATTTTCGACAATTTTTTTACTTGCTTTTAAATTTAGAATCGTCACCAGTTCAAATCAATCAATCAACTGTTAGATACTAGTAATCATTTGACCTCATAAAATTAATAGATTAGATATTAAGTCCTCGCGGGATCGATATTTTTATACTATTTGAACGATACGTGCGCTTGCGTTATACGTGTGTGTTTACGCCGGTCAAGTTTTTGGCGCCGTTGCCGGGGACTTATTTATCTTTTACTATTAGTTTAGGGGTTAGTTACGTTACTTGTATCTAATTTCTTTTTACTTATTGATTTTGTTTTCTTTTGTTTCAGGTTCTCAGAAACTTCATGAGATCTAGAAGCTTTGAACTCCATGACGATACTTGAACCTCAACGCATGTACCGGAAATTGAAAGAACCCTCAGACAGTTGAGAAGGGATAGGCGAGAAGGCCAAGAAGCTTTAGTCAACATGGAACCTGAACCTTTGAACGTTGTACCCACCAATTCCCATTCGAGACAGAACCATTCCGGTGGTTGACAGACTCATTTCCTGTATTGTACTACCTCTCTTACCAGCAAATGCGTGTGACATAAAACATGCATTCAGATGATTCAGCAGTCAGTTCAGTTCGGGGGGAATGCAACTGGAGATCCTAATTCCCACATCAGCAACTTCCTGGAAGTTTGCGGTACTTTTAATTACAACCGAGAAGCGGAAGAAGCAATGAGACTGCGAGTTTTTCCATATTCCTTAAAGGACAGAGCTAAAGCTTGGCTACATTCATTACCAGCAGGTTCTATCACAACTTGGAACACTTTAGCCACCAAATTTCTTGCAAAGTACTTTCCACCAGCCAGAACCAGAAAGCTGAGGAATGACATCACATCCTTTTTACAACAAGATTCAGAATCCCTCTGCGAAGCTTGGGAAAGATACAAAGATTTGCTCCGGAAATGTCATCACCATGAGATTCCAAAATGGCTTCAAGTCCAAACATTCTATAATGGGATTTCTGGAATAATGAGAAACACAATCGATGCTGCTGCTGGAGGAGCCTTGATGGAAAAAGGAGAAGATCAAGCCTGAGACCTAATCGAAGAAATGGCCAACAACCATTCCTTGTGGCCAACAGAAAGGAGCATGATCCAAAGAATTACAAGAATTTATGAAAGTGGAGCCAATACAGCAGTCAACGCCAAGCTAGATCAGATATACAAATTTATGGAGACTCTTACCACTGGATCCACAAGTTCACCATATGGAGGAGCACCAGAGTCAAACCAACTTGAAGAAACGGTGAATTATGTCAGAAATTTCAACAGACAAAGGAACAATCCATATTCCAACACTTATAACCCAGGGTGGAGGAATCATCCCAATTTTTCATGGAGCAACAATTCAGGCCAACAGCAGAACTATCCACCACCTGAATTCTAGCAACAGAACAAAATCCATGAGCAAGCAAATGAACCAGGAATAACATAAGTGTTGACCCACTTGAAAAAGTTAGAAGCAAAACACGACTCTCAAGCAGCAAGATATGCTGCTATGTTTCAATCCCAAGCAGCATTAATTCAAAGTCAATCTGCTTCTATTAAAGCACTGGAGAATCAAATAGGACAACTAGAAAATGCTCAGAGTTACAGACCGCCAGGTACCCTTCCTAGCAACACAGAGCCAAATCCAAGGAACATGGGGAATGAGCAATGTCATGCCATCATGTTAAAAAGCGGTACTGAAATCAACAAAGATGTTGGAGCCAAAACAGCTGCTGAGGAAGTTCCAAAAGAAACAAAGCAACAGATGGAGGAAAAAGAAGCAAAGGAAAAAGAACAGATCATTCCACCTCCACCTTTCCTCAACGTCTTCAGAAGAACAATTGGACAAGAAGTTTTCTCGGTTCCTGGAGATCTTCAAAAAGCTGCATATCAACATTCCATTTGCAGAAGCGTTGGAACAAATTCCCACCTATGCCAAATTCATGAAAGATATTCTTTCACGAAAACGGAGATTGGGAGATTACGAGACAGTAGCATTAACAGAAGAATGCAGTGCCATCATTCAGAGGAAACTTCCCCCGAAGTTGAAAGATCCTGGCAGTTTCACTGTTCCCTGCGTCATAGGAGAACATAACTTTGGTAAGGCTTTGTGTGATTTAGGTGGGAGTGTTAACTTGATGCCTTTTTCTATTTTCAGGAAATTACAGATTGGAGAAACAATGCCAACTTCAGTCTCACTGCAACTTGCTGATAGAACGCTCGTATTTCCAAGAGGCGTAGTTGAGGATGTGCTGGTCAAGGTTGACAAATTCATTTTCCCAGAAGATTTTATTGTCCTTGATATGGAGGAAGACGCAGACGTGCCAATGGGAGACCATTCTTGGCTACAGGTCGAACCATTATTGATGTACAAAAAGGAGAATTAACCATGAGGGTACATGACCAAGAAGTAACATTCAATGTTTTCAAGGCCATGAATTTCCCAGAAGATGAAATGAAGGAGGAATGTTTCAAACTCGATGTGATACACAGTACCATTCAGAACTCTGATGAAAGACAAAGTTCTACTGACAAACTTAAAACATGTCAATTGCCTGTGGAGCCTAAAGATAAAGCGTCTTTTGTACTGAAGGAGCCAATTCTTGCACTACAAGCAACAGAAGAGAAAAAGTTCCACCAGCTCAACGAATTGGAGGAATTTCACAAGCAGCCTTTTGATGATGCCAAATTGTACAAAGAAAAGGGCAAAAAAAGACATGATGAGAAGTTAGTGCGCATACAACTGGAACCAGGGAAGAAGGTACTGTTAAACAAATCAAGGGTGAAATTCTTCCCATGGAAGCCAAAATCACGGTGGTCAGGTCCATTTGTGATCACCAAAGTTTTACCAAATAGAGCCGTTAAGATACATGATCCTGACGCTAACAAAACTTTCAAGGTTAAAAACAAGCGTGTCAAGCACTACTGGGGAGAATCATTTGAGCGACAAAAAGAAAGTGTTACACTTTCAGATCCAGCTTAACGTTCGAGAAGTCAAGTCTGGCTGATGACTTTAAACTTAGCGCTAGCAGGGAGGCAACCCATGCAATTTGTGTATATATTGTGATTTGGTGTGTTTTATTTTTGTGTGTTTAATTTTTGCAGGTTTAGTCATTTCAAGATGGAAGAAGCTCTCGCAAATCTTCGCAAGCAATTTCCTTCTCTCCCTCAAAAATCTCTGATGAAAGTATACAAAGCTCGCTTGGAACGAATGAGACTACTGATGATCAAAGGTATTCCTACTGACATTCGTTGGTTAATTGAAGCACGGGTCCGATTTGCAGATGAGTCTTCTGACTCTTTTATTTCACATCTGCCTGGTTTAGGAAAGAGCACATATGCTAAAAAGAGAAGAGTCAAAAGAATGTGTGTTTGTTATAAATGTGCTCGCATATTTTGTAATACTCGTTGTCGTTCTTTAGGAATGGTGTCCGATAACCGCGAAGATAATATTAACTTCATTAGAGATGGCTTGATTAAGGAGTCTTTGGATGACATATCTAAAACTCTTGAGACGCATCCCAGTGGATGTGTGTATCATGAAATTCGCATGTTATATGCACAATTCCAAAAGGAAAGACAACTGTTAAGTCTCGGGAATCTGACTCAAAAAGACCATGTTTGCCAGTTTATAAGAAAATTGGATGGGAAGCTTGTCTCTGACGCATAGACGTCAATCAAGCCGTTACTTTTCTTGTAAATATTATATCTCTTTGTCTTTTCTTAATAATTGTGATTTGTTTTGTTGTTTTCTTTTAATTTTCTCCGACAGGATCCAGACCTTTTTGACTATCACAATATTATTTCGCTACTAATCGTCCTCTGGAAGATACTTGTGCTATTTTTACTCACCCTTTTCAGGTACTATAAATTCAGCCCGTCATTGCACTTTTGAAGGTATCCAGAGTTGAGAAAGAAATACATATAAAAATGGAAGCCACTTCAAGAAGACGAGTTGAAAACATCTGTGTGTTTTGCGGTAGTAGTGTTGGAACTAAACCACAATACGTAGAAGCAGCACAGGAATTGGGTCGAGTCTTAGCTGCAAGGAATATGCACTTAATATATGGCGGATGAAATCTTGGACTTATGGGGATCGTTTCAAAGGCTGTACAGGAAGGAGGCAGTCATGTTTTGGGAATCATCCCAAAACCCTTGGCAGAGGCAAATCTTATTGGATCATCAAACGGAGAGGAACTGATCGTGCCAGGTATGTCTGAACGACTGGTAGAAATGATTAACCGTGCTGATGCTTTTATCGCTTTGCCAGGTGGCTTGGGTACATTGGAGGAAATTTTTATAGTTCTACCTTGGGCGAACCTGAACATACACCAGAAACCGCTTGGACTGCTCAACGTTGATGGATTTTATGATTTTCTTTGTGTGTTTCTTGATGATGCTCGGAGAAATGGGTTCGTGTCAAAACCTATGAAAGAACTCCTCTTACTGCCAGAACTGCTCTGGATCTAATTGACTAACTCTTAGCCTATGAACCACAAGTTGACCCTATCCTTTCAAAGATAAATTGGTCCGAGGACGATCGTGGTAAGAGGCGTCAGATTATCTGGATCTTAACCTTTAATTTCCTGTAGATTTTCAGCTAACCAGGTACGACCTTCTAACTCTCCTTTTACTGTTTAAGACATTGGGGACAATGTCTCATTTAGGTTTGGGGGAGGGAATTAGTTGATCAGTACCTTATTTTTAGTTTGTGTGTGTTGATTTTATTTTTAGTCCAAAATTTTTCGAAAAATACACAAAAAATTGAAAATTTTTCAAAAATTACAAAAATATTTTGTGTTTTTGTGTTTTTATTTTGACTAAAAAGGTGAAATGGTAAAGATAGCTGAGTAAGGAGTTTCCACTCCTGAGACGTATCTCAAGCCTATTTCGAAACAAGTTAATTTTTGTTTATTTCATTTTGAATTATTTAATTGTGAATTCTCCTTAAAACAGACTAAAATGGATCTTCATATGCTCGGTTGACAGATATTATCAACATATATAGTATCATACGGACATGAGCTAAAATTGAAAAGTTTGTAATATTCAGTGTTATAGTTTAATTGGAGGAAACATCTCAAAAAGCAATGGAGTAAAAAAAAAAAAACATATGAGATCCGAGTTATTAAGTCTGTAAGGGTGTTTTAACACCTAGTGCCCTAAAGCCAACTGGTTTGGGAGTCACTGGCCCAAAGCTCGTTACATGGATCAAAGATGCTGCAAAAATATATATATCTGAAGTCTGAGTAATTAAGTCCGTAGGGGTGTCTTAACATCTGGTGCCCTAAAGCCAACTGGTTTGGGAGCCACCGACCCAACACTCGTTACATAGATGGAAGATATTGTATATAAATAAATAAAAAAATCAAGGAAAAAATCTGAAAAATCCGAAAAATTATTCCATTGCTCCAAAAAGGTGTGAAATCTGATAGAATTTTAGGACAAAAATATTACTCTCTTATCAACTGCACTTATGACTGTTGTGGGCAAAAATGAGTTGTTTAGTATTATGTGGCTGTGTATAAAAGAATGGTAAAAATAATCGGATAGAATTTACTTATTCAGTAATTTAGAATAAAACAAAACAACTAGTAACTTGAAGTAGAAGTTTCACCTGATTAGTCACTAACATCTTTATTCTATTTTCGCTTGTCTTTTTGCTTTTGTGTGCATTAGTTTTATTACCTGTTTACTTTTGTAAAATGTTTGTGGGTATCATTGCTGTAAACTCTCACGAGACTACAACTCGTCCACTAGGGACACCTAGGGGTTTAAAGGCTTGTTGCATACGCTAAATGCAACCGTGATCCCTACGAAAGTGGCTTAGTTAATTTATTTATGTTACTCTATGTTTTGCTCGAGGACTAGCAAAATGTTAGGTTTGGGGGTGTGATGAGTGGTATTTATATCACTATTTCCCACTCATTTAACCTAATATTTTGTATAGTTTCTTGAGTTTTGTGAATATTTTGATGTGTTTTGTGTTATTTTATAGATAAATAAAGTTTCAGGACATTCTGGAGGTGATTTGGGCCAAAACAGTGAAAATTGGACGAAAATGGCATTTTGGTAATTTCCCGCATCGCGACGCCAAGACCTTCAGCGTCGCGACGCTTAACGTGCGCCGAACAGTGCTAACGTGCGCCTGGTCCACTTATCAGAATCTGATAAAAGTTTAACTTTGCTAACGTGCGCCGTGCCACGTGTCACCATCACAGCAAATCTACTAATGTGCGCCGTGCCACGTGTCATCACCATTGCCACGTGTGCCACGTGGCATCCTACGTGTCTGCATGTCATCAGCCACGTCAGCAAGTCAATAAGTCATCATCGCCACGTGTGCCACGTGTCACTCCATGTCATTGCCACGTCATCAGCCACATCACCAGGTTGACCAAGTCAAACTGCCACCTCACCGCCACCTCACCGCCACATCATCATCAACCAATCAGGAAGTGCCACGTGTCGCAATCCTACGGTGCCGAGAGACTCTTTCCCACGTGTCGCCACGTCACCGCCACGTCAGCATCAATCATTGAGTATCTAATCCTTATCTGACACGTGGCAGATAAGAATCTCATCGACCAATCAGAAGCCGCCACGTGTCACAATAATTGAAGCCCAACCACCTTGCCACGTGTCATCTTATCAGCTTATCCAGAATCTGCAAACCGGCGAACCAGAGCGTGCCACGTCGAAAAAAGCTGGCGTAACGACGCCAGAGGCCTTGGCGTCGCTACGCTGGAAGCCTACCGGGGCCTATAAATAGAGCTTCAAATTTCAGTTTTAGATGCACCACTCTCTCTCATCTCTTTGATGTAAAGAGAGAGTTTCTCTCTCTACTCTCTTTTAATTTTTAGTTTTTTTTAGTTTTGTAATTAATTTTAATTACGTTTTGTAATAATAGTAATTTAATTTTTACTTTTTACTTTTTACAGTTTTTACTATTCACCATGAGGAGGTAACTTCCCCAGCTATGGTGAAAGGTAATTCTTTTACTATTACTATTTAGATTAATCTCCCTTAAAAATAATATATTCACTATTTAAACCTGACTAATAAAGGATACCGCCAGATTGGTCGGTTAGTAATTAAACTTTCTTACCGCCTATATGGCAGGTTCATGGACAAATCTTTTTACCGTCTTAATGGCTGGTTGGACTTAATTTGACTTAATCAGGATACCGCCTATATGGCTGGTTGGTAATGTTATCACAAGTTTATATATTATATTATGGGAGATATCTAAATTAGTAGTAGTAAAAGTAATTCATTTTACCTTAACATTTTATTTTATTGTAATTTACTTTTCAGTATTTACTTTACCGTATTTTTACTTTATGTCTTTTATTTTCAAGTTTTTACTAGCCCTAGTTATGTGTTGTAACTAAATTAGTTATCTGGGGTTGTGATGACTTTTAATATCACCGTTTTATAAGGGGTTAGATTATAGCTTGGGTAATATAAAGATTTATTTATTGAGTCTTAATCTTAATGCTTTTTCATTAACTGGCCATTAATAAAATTGATCTGGTAAATCTAAAATGAACTAGACATAGGGATTTTAGGTTTCAGCGACTTAATAGCCCACGATCTTCCTTGAGGATAGATAACCCTTTAATAGATTTCCTTACAAGATAGGAATATACCTGTCGGGCGGGGGTAGCCATAATTGGAACTTAAACTTAATGAATCCAGATAATTTGGTTGACATAGACACATGGTTCAATTGGGTTAAACTGGGTATTTGTGTCTGACCATCGACATAGGCTTATACATAATTTAGTGTTCCAGGTTAATAAATCAATATATTACCCAACTTTAAGATAACCACTTCATCTTTAAAATGATATTGGAAGAAATCACAACCCTAAATAGTTTTTAATATTGAATTTTCTTAAAACCTATTTTCGACAATTTTATTTACTTGTTTTTAAATTTAGAATCGTCACCAGTTCAAATCAATCAATCAACTTGTTAGATACTAGTAATCATTTGACCTCATAAAATTAATAGATTAGATATTAAGTCCTCGTGAGATCAATATTTTTATACTACTTGAACGATACGTGCGCTTGCGTTATACGTGTGTGTTTACGCCGGTCACCGACCCATGTCAATATATCTAGACTAGGAATAATTTATATTCGAGAGAATGCGTGATATTTCTCAACATCATTTGCAACTCTTGCAACTATATCACCATATATTATAACTCTCGTGTCTTTACCAATTTCATATAAGGTTCCGAGTGTAACTCGAAATCTCTAACTCTTAGAGTAATCTAACTTTTAGATTTACAATATATAAATAAAAGTAAGAGTTATACCATATTAATAAATAAATAACCATGATAAAATAATTATTATATTGCATAAATATCAAATATTCATACAAAAATTGAATGGTGCTCGATCACCATTTCCAACATTATGAACCCTAATTTTACAATTTCTTCAAATTGATAAATTTCTCCAAATTAAATAAATTCAATACTTTAATTCAATATTTGCTACACCAAACAAGTCTCACAACCATGAAACAACTCAAGAAAAATTATAGGTAATCAATGAGTGGCTTAGCAACTCTAGAACGACAACTTGATTATCAATAATTAAAAGAGAGCTTAAGAACTCATTTCAAGCTTACTTGGATATCATATATGCTTTCATCTTTTAAACAAGTTCACAATCATTTAAAACACAAACTAAAAGTGTAGGGACAACATCCTAGTAACACATGCTGAAGCTAAGCATGATAGAAATAATTTCTTAGTTGAAAGATTTAAAAAAAAAACCTTACAAAATCAAAGTATTTCCAAGCTTTTTCTTTTGGTTCTTCAACTTTTGCTCTCAACTCTTTTGTGTTTGTTTTTGATAACTTGTTAACCTAATTTATGAAAAATGAAACAAAACAATATATATTCACTCAATTTGCCCTTGGCCGAAAATTGGAGGCATAATTATAATATCTAGATATTTTTTGTTTCATTATAGTTAACTTTATCAACTTGCATATTTGATCATTACTCCATTTAATGATTTATAACAAGTCAAATAAAGAAACTCAAGTCATCTCCAAAAATATCATAACTTAAGATATTTATATTTTTAATTACTTTAATTATTTAACAATTAAATAATTAAATAATTCTTTAAATACAAATATTTTAAATATATGTATTATATTTACTTTAAAATATCCAAATACATATATATTTATGATATATTTCAAATATCACAATTTGATATTTAATTAATGTTTATTTAATAAAATCTATCATTAAATACAACTACACATTAATTAGGAAATGACCATTATGTCACTTTGCATGTATTTTTCGTTTAACTTTTAAACGACTTATAAATAATCAGTATTATTCATAAAAGTTGCCCTAGTGATCTACGAGTATATTTCACTAGTGAGACTCTCTAGATTCAGACATATCCGTCACGAAATCCAATTTCGTGTCCATAATTTACCCACCCGTAAATTATGACGACCACAGATAAACTCGCTGAATCATACAGATCGAGGTCATGGCATATGTTTAATTCCTCCATCACAGGTATCTAGATATATCACAGAGATATAGATGTAAACGTCAAATCTTTATAGGGACAATCTTGTCGACGTCTTTATTAGTAATTTCTAAAAGAACACTTAGAACTCACTTCTAAAGTGTACCACATGCACATGATTTTTATCTGATTGCTAATCATACATGGACTACTTATGCTCTATACACAGAACTGACGGATCCTATATCGACACACACATGACACCCTGAGGATCTGTCCACACCTAACGAACAGGCGGAGGTCTGATCTAAATAGATCGGTGACGTGACTGTCATCTAAGTGTGGAAGATGTCTCATGTGCCCACAGTGGTATCTCAAGTCGAAGAATCACAAATGGTACTCAACCCGAGAAGATTCTTATTGACGTTAGTGTACCATCCATTAAGAATCTTCGGTGAGTCATTCAGTGTTTATCCGCTATAAACACCTACACGTCTATACGAGTCTCCAAGACTCATGGTTCATTGAGAAACCATTGGAATCCATTATTCCAGTATAAGACATGTACCGGTCTCAACGTGTTTGCTTTACTGACCAAATAGTGTAAACCTTGTCCAGGAACTGTCTAAGAATGAAAACGTCATGATACAACTCAATGTCAGTTACGATGCTTTTGCAACTGCATCATAACTAATCTTTCTATGGTCAATTACGTCTTTACCATATAAACATATATATTATATTATAGAAACTGCTTATTTTATTCATAATAAAACGTTTACAAGAGTATTTACAAGGAAATACAACAGGGAATTGACGCTCTGAGCACCAACCCCAACAACCCCCAAGAAGTCAAAATCTTGAGTGAGGGTATGAAGAAGACTTCCACTTCCCGGACTCAGGAGCCTAGGCCCATGAGGAAGAGGTGAACTTATACAAGAACTTACACATTTACAGATATTGTACGGGAACTTGCACCTTCCAAATAGGTCTGACATGAAAAGAGTAGATCACCGGTTTATCTTCTAGCACACACTATCACATGAGAGTTGATAGATTACAGGCTGGCTTTGTGAGGTGACGTGTAACAGTGACCAAAAGTGGCATGGTTTAATGAGATGTCAGGTGGCAGAGCTACTATTTCCAAAGCAGTTGGGGAAGAGAGCCCTCACATTAATAATATATTCACATGGCTGACGTCATGAGATTGGTGTAACAGTAGAATTTTCTCTAATATATAAAGGGGTTGAGAATTCATTGTAAATGGTTGGCTAATTTTATTCTGCACTTGTAAAAAGAGAGCAAAAAGCCTTTTGTAAGCAAGAGCTAGTAAGAGGTTAGTCAGAGGTGTAATCAAGAGAAAGACAGGTTGGTCATACTCGACCATGTTATAAAAGCTTCATTTTCCCTTGTGCCCGTGGACGTAGGTCGAATCTATTCCGTTGAACCACGTTAAATTCTCTGGTTTATCCGTGTTTTCTCATCTTTTGCTAAGTTTGCCTTTAGTTCCCAATAAACCAAATAAATTTACAGTTGATGGAAGATTGTTCGAGGAGTAAGTTTACCGATTTACCCTTGAAATGAAAATCAGCACTCAATAATGTGATTTACATTAAATCTCTGAACATCATTACTCAATAAGAGCTTAGCTCACTCTATTCCCGGATTTGACACATTTGTATGTGTGTGATTAAAACAATAAGTAAATCAATACACAACAAAGAGTTACATCTGATGAATTGCACAATGGGTTTTGAGTTCAAAATTAAGTGGATAACATTCTTCTCACCAAGCAGGTACAAAGTTGATAGTTGCCAAAATTGTGCAGCAAGCAACCAGCAGCAGCTATTAGCCTTTGGTTTCGGTTAATTTAGTAGAATCAATAGAGTAATTGTTGATGCCTCTATTACCATGTACACGGAGGACCGGGTCATACAAAGACATTAAGCGATTGGCTCTTGTATGTAGACAATTAATTCCTCGCACAATTCTCCATCAAAGCAATGTAACTACGATTAAATCCATGCAAGGCCAAATAAGTTTCACTATCTACTCATAGAGCAGATTTGCAACAGAAGCCCCTCTTCTACTCCCAAAAAAATGGAGAACTAAAAAAGGAAAACAAAAGAAACAAAGCTCAGTTACTCAAGCTAAGTTTACCGACCTGGTAAGAGGAGGCAAGCGGTGTTTAACTTTTTCCAACTCTATAAACAAGAGATTGAAACGCTCCATTCTATAGTAACGAGCAATCATATTTGTCATTTCAGATAAATCAATGTTCTCCTATCTATATACACTGAACCTAAGAAAATAAAGAAGAGATGAACATGGACAAACCTTTGTTCTGCCTCAATATCAATGCCAATAGAAGCTAAATCCGATATGGCTGAGTAAATCACATAACCAAATATTTTGACAAGCTTTAGCAAAATATCCAAGGAGATGCTTAAATAGGAACAAACATTTAATATGATAGCTCCTCAAAAATATGGATGCAAAACAATATAATGATGGTAGTTTATAAAACATAAGCCCTAAATTAAGCTTCAAATTACATATATATAATTATGGTCCAGCGCACGAGGCTTAGTATTGTTAAAGGCGTAAGGCGCATTAAGGCACAAAGGATCCTAGGGGATAGGCGCACGCCTCAAGGCGCAAAGGGTCCTAGGGCCTAGGTGCATGCCTCAAGGCGCAAGGTAGGTGAGACGCAAATAGCAAAAAATAAAAATAAAAATAAGTATTCAATCAATTAAAACAAAGAGATATCATTGAAATCATATAAATAATAATTAAAATAATACAAATACTAAAAATACAAATTAAAGTTTTTGTCGAAATTTAAAGTTCACCCCGAAACCTATCTTAATTAATTAAAGAAATGTTATACAACTTGATTTCACTTTGGGTAGATCAATTCGAGTAGAAATTTTCTCACATTTTTTTATGTGCGTCTTTGTGCCTAGGCGGGCGTATAATGAAGGTCGCCTGACCTGACCCTTCATAAAACGCAGTAGTGTGAGCCTGAGCCTGAGACGCACCTCACTGTGAACTTTGGGGAGGATTCGATATACTAACTGAATAATACTCTGTGTATATATAGTGGTGTCGGTTGTGATCAAGTTGTATTAAAGCTTAAAATATTGTTGGTCTCAAAAGTTTTGCATATTTGGGTTGAATGATTAAGTTGTATTCTATCTTTATCAATCCTTAGGACCTTCTTCCTTCACTTTCATTTTCTTTCTTGTCCTAATCATAAATATCCATTTTCTCCTTCTTCACTCTGGATTCCTTTGTTTGTATACAAAAGATTGTTGAGTCGTCAAATATGATCCTTAAATTTAGCAAAGGGCATAAGCAAGAAAAGAATCATAATCTATTTTATTTATAGAAAGACTCACTCAAGTGGAACCAAATTGGCTTGCATCATGGCTTAAGAAATAAAGAAAGAACGAAAGAAAAAACACATAACTCACAGTTTTGTTTAGTTTTGTTGGTTTTAAGCTTTTCTGATTTTGTGGACTTCTATAGGGGTAGACAAAAAAATAACATGTAGTAGAAATATTCAACTGAACTTTCGTCAGTGACACCCCTCCCAAAGAGGCAGCACAGGCAGTCCTTTTACAAGATATCATAGCCGGTAATACTTAATAGAAGTATAGAATCGTAGATTGTATTTAAGTAACAGTTTGCAATCATCTTAGTGAACTAGCTACATTTCAACACAGAATCACGCTTCCACAATCATCTCAGTGAACAGTTTGCAATTACAAAATTAAACAAACTCTATTTCATCTTGGAGTTAAGACTACTCTCCAGTTGTCTGGTTAAAGAGAGTCGATCCATATAGCAGTTTATTTAATCCAACATTCCACCAGGAAAAACAAAATGCTTGATCAATCTTCCTCTGTATGACACTAGCAGTGTCATGAGACTGAAGAATAACTGCAAGCAGAAATACTGCTCCACAGGAAATATCTCAACACTATAGAAGCATTTCAACTTTGTATTCTTAAAAGATCAGAGGTAACAAGGGCGTCAAATGATCATACTATTTTCCACATTCAATCAGGTGAAAGTCAAAACCTTCTTCCATGGATGTCTGGTTTATGATTAATATAACTCACATGAGGGTTGAAAATGAATAGAATATTCCTGCGACCACCTTAGAAGGACTTCCACACCTTTCCTACCTCCCCCAAACTTCAAAAAGATCTACACAATGAAAACTTGATCTCACTAGTGCCCTTTGCAATTTTGCCAATTTTTGATACACTTCATTCCCACAGCTAGGGAATCAATTACCAACAATTAAAATCAACATAGAGATCCTACGGATGTCTTAAATTAGGGCAAAAAAAAAAAAAGAAGTAAAAAACACCTTAGACAATTTAACTGAACTTAGTCATCCTAAACAACGCTGACTAAACAGTCTCTCCAGTGGATTTCAGAGGTAGCCCAACAAAACCACTGGCGACACAATCCTGGAGATGACAAATCCTATAAAAGTTCCATATTAATTTAAATCATTTCTAATACATATAACATTACATAAATGATACATCACCCAATTTGTAGCTGTTAAGCTGCAAGACAAAGCAAGTATGCCCTATTTCATCTGCCAAAACCGCAAAATAGATCTCTAACAAGAAGTGCAATAGCTCTATCGGGGATACAAAATAAGAACATCTTATTTGTATCAGCCCAATTAGGAGCTACGAAGCAACTAAAAGCTTGACCTAAGGGAAAGCCTGGGGTTTGCTTCATTATTCAATTAATCATTTCTACTAATAGCAGCATAAGCAGAGTAATAACACTACGATCCAAGTAGTTCTATTGATAGCAGCATAAACAATTGATTATATAACAAGAGAAAGTAATTTCATGTGAAGTTACCTACAAAGACACAAAATTTTATTTGTAGAAGACAAGATATGAAATAAAATATCAATCAAGGTAATCAAACTCATCTTCCTTGAGATGTGCAAAAAACTTGACAGCTCCTCGGGCTTCAATATCAGTAACAAACTGGAGCTTATAAGGCATATTGGCAGAGATTTTCTTTCCTTTCCAAACGGCAACGTATTGCTTGAGCACGCCTTCCATACCATTGAGATCGATCTCCGGAACCCTAGGAACATGATAAACCTTCAACGGCACTTTCACCTTGACACGCGCACCAATCTTAGACTCATCAAATCCATCATCAGACGTTGATGATGATGATGGACTGGTGTCTAATCCTACGGAGGCCGTTGATCTGTTGGATTTTACCGCTACTTCACATGAGATTATTCTTTTGCTAGTAGTATTAACATTGTAATTACAATGAGTAGATGAAAATGAAGAAACTGTGACACGTGCACTCGTAAGTGGTTGATTTATCAGCGAAGAAGTCGCCGGAGATAAAGCGAAACTCGTACTAGCCATTATCTCTCTTCACACTTCTAATTCTCACGAAATAATACCAAATTCTTTTTGATTGATTCAAGCAGCTAACATTATGGATGCTACGTACGGACTCGTCACTATTACTACTATAAAAATATCATCAACACATATGTTGATGGTGTTTTTAAGCACTATGATATTTAAGCAGCACGGGATGGGTAAAAGGGTAAATTCCCTTGTTGATCGAGATCATTAATACCGACCCGACCACATGAGTTAGGGGTCAAGCGCTTATGATCGGTAACCCGACCACTTAAGATCGGATGACCGGCCATTATCAGATCGACAACAACATTCTCAGTTCAAAGGACTATTATGACCGACCTCATGAAGACCGACCAGATAGCGAGATATGCTCCAGAAGATGACACCCTATTCTTGCGGATAAGATGACAAGTTATCCTATTTTCATGGGGAAAACTGGTGAGTCAGAGTCCTAGTAGGATAAAGAAAGTAAGGGTAGTTTTGATTAGGAATCCTTATGGGAAAAGTGAATAGTTTTGACTAGGAATCCTTATGGGAAAAGAAAATTGTTTCAACTAGGAAATTCTTGTACAAATAGGAATATGATTTCTACACTATTATAAATAGAAGGGTAGAGTGTGCATAAGGGGGAGAGGTAGGAAGAAAAAAAGTGGAGATCAAGATCATTATTGTGAGACTTGTAAACAAAAGAGAGAGCTGAGAAGCGTGTTTGAGTAATAAAAGTATCATCCTTTTTGTGCCCGTGGACGTAGGTCGGACCAAGATCCGCCGAACCACGTTAAATCTCTTTGTCGATTGGTGTATTTATCTGTCTTTTGCTAAGTTTGCTTTTGGTCCCCCATAACCAAACAAATTCACTATTGAGGGAGGATTGTCTCGGGAGTAATATTCCCATATTGCCCTGAGACCAAAATCAGCCGTCAACAGTTGGCGCCGTCTGTGGGGAACTCAACAAAAAGCAGCTCGCGTAGTAAGACGATGGCAGAAAATGGAAATCACCGGTCGTCAGGGATTTCACCAGATAGTTCGGGAAATCCATGATAAAGGTCAGTTGGCCGAGCCTAATTTGAGGAGGTTCCCGATTGAGGAGGGAAATAGTAGGGCTTACTGTATCTACTATAACGTAAGAGAACATGCCACGAATGAGTGCAGAGACCTGCGGGAGCAGGTGGAAGACTTGGTGAAGAAGGCTATCAGTGTATACATAGACCATTCGGTTTTTGAGGTCGACCAAAGTTGATAGCGGAAGTCATCTGGTCGGATGCGTGGAATGCTGAGATGCATAGATGACGTATTAAGAAGAGTCTTACTTGTAGTGACCCTTGTATAGTTGCAAGAAAGACAACGGATCCCAAAAATGTGAGTAAAACCTCTTATGTCTTAGGCTGACATTTATTTATGCTTGTTTGTTATGGCCCATACAATGGTTTTGATATTTGTTTTACGGCTCGGGTCTGCTCTTGTACCGCCGAGTCCGTTTTGTTGATATATGTTTCTTTCCGGCTCGGGTCTGCTCTTGTACCGCCGAGACCGATGTCTCCTTCCGGCTCGGGTCTGCTCTTGTACCGCCGAGACCGATGTCTCCTTCCGGCTCGAGTCTGCTTTGTATCGCCGAGACCGATGTTTCCTTCTGGCTCGGGTCTGCTCTTGTACCGCCGAGACCGATGTCTCCTTCCGGCTCGGGTCTGCTCTTGTACCGCCGAGACCGATGTCTCCTTCCGGCTCGGGTCTGCTCTTGTACCGCCGAGACCGATGTCTCCTTCCGGCTCGAGTCTGCTCTTGTACCGCCGAGACAGATGTTTCTTTCCGGCTCGGGTCTGCTTTTATACCGCCGAGACCGATGTCTCCTTCCGGCTCGGGTCTGCTCTTGTACCGCCGAGACCGATGTCTCTTTCCGGCTCGGGTCTGCTCTTGTACCGCCGAGACCGATGTTTCTTTCCGGCTCGGGTCTGCTCTTGTACCGCCGAGACCGATGTCTCCTTACGGTTCGGGTCTGCTCTTGTACCGCCGAGTCCGTTTTGTTGATATATGTTTCTTTCCGGCTCGGTCTGCTCTTGTACCGCCGAGACCGATGTCTCCTCCTTCCGGCTCGGGTCTGCTCTTGTACCGCCGAGACCGATGTCTCTTTCCGGCTCGGGTCTGCTCTTGTACCGCCGAGACCGATGCCACCTAGTTAAATCGGCTCGGGGCTGGATTCGTTCCGCCGAGGCCACTCGTTTATTCGGCTCGGGGCTGGATTCGTTCCGCCGAGACCACTCAGTTATTCGGCTCGGGGCTGGATTCGTTCCGCCGATGCCACTCGTTTATTCGGCTCGGGGCTGGATTCGTTCCGCCGAGGCCACTCGTTTATTCGGCTCGGGGCTGGATTCGTTCCGCCGAGGCCACTTGTTTATTCGGCTCGGGGCTGGATTCGTTCCACCGAGGCCACTCGGTTATTCGGCTCGGGGCTGGATTCGTTCCGCCGAGGCCACTCGTTATTCGGCTCAGGGCTGGATTCGATCCGCCGAGGCCACTCGGTTATTCGGCTCGGGGCTGGATTTATTCCGCCGAGGCCACTCGGTTATTCGGCTCGGGACTGGATTCGTTCCGCCGAGGCCACTCGGTTAATCGGCTCGGGCTGGATTCATTCCGCCGATGCCACTCGTTTATTCGGCTCGGGGCTGGATTCGTTCCGCCGAGGCCACTCGGTTATTTGGCTCGGGGCTGGATTCGTTCCGCCGAGGCCGCTTGGTTATTCAGCTCGGGGCTGGATTTCGTTCCGCCGAGGCCGCTTGTTTATTCAGCTCGGGGCTGGATTTCGTTCTGCCGAGGCTGCTTGGTTATTCGGCTCGGGGCTGGATTTTATTTCGTCGAGGCCTTATGGTTTATTTAGCTCGGGGTCGGGTTACGTCCCACCGAGTCGGCTTCTTTGGACTGGGGACGTAACATTCCCCCAGGGCCAAGTTTTTCTCTCAGCTCGGGGTCGGGTTACGTCCCACCGAGTCTGTTTCTTTGGACTGGGGATGTAACATTTCCCCAGAGCCAAGTCTTTCTTTTAGCTCGGGGTCGGGTTACGTCCCACCGAGTCGGCTTCTTTGGACTGGGGATGTAACATTCCCCCAGAGCCAAGTCTTTCTTTTAGCTCGGGGTCGGGTTACGTCCCACCGAGTCGGCTTCTTCGGACTGGGGATGTAACATTTCCCCAGAGCCAAGTCTTTCTTTTAGCTCGGGGTCGGGTTACGTCCTACCGAGTCGGTTTCTTTGGACTGGGGATGTAATATTCCCCCAGAGCCAAGTCTTTCTTCAGCTCGGGTTCGGGATACGTCCCACCGAGAGACTTATCATCGACATGGGATCGGAGCATCTCCCCCATGGTCGGCCCTCTATTGGTCTGAAGAGGTGACATTCCCCCAGAGCCAAATGTTCTTCTCAGCTCGGGGTCGGGTTACATCCCATCGAGTCGATCGTCATCAGCATAAGGGCAGAGCATTTTTTCCACAGGTAGATATCGGGATCCTCGTTGACTGAGCACATGAAGGTAGCAGGAAGGACCAGATTTACAGCCAAGGCATTTTTCTCTGCGGTTCCTGGAGTGACCACTGACGGATTCATCGGCACACCATCTTTTTTTATAGTTCCCGGCATTAACTCGCAAACTCGTTGTTACCGAGAACTAGGGGATAGATGTTGATGGTGTTTTTAAGCACTATGATATTTAAGCAGCACGGGATGGGTAAAAGGGTAAATTCCCTTGTTGATCGAGATCATTAATACCGACCCGACCACATGAGTTAGGGGTCAAGCGCTTATGATCGGTAACCCGACCACTTAAGATCGGATGACCGGCCATTATCAGATCGACAACAACATTCTCAGTTCAAAGGACTATTATGACCGACCTCATGAAGACCGACCAGATAGCGAGATATGCTCCAGAAGATGACACCCTATTCTTGCGGATAAGATGACAAGTTATCCTATTTTCATGGGGAAAACTGGTGAGTCAGAGTCCTAGTAGGATAAAGAAAGTAAGGGTAGTTTTGATTAGGAATCCTTATGGGAAAAGTGAATAGTTTTGACTAGGAATCCTTATGGGAAAAAAATTGTTTCAACTAGGAAATTCTTGTACAAATAGGAATATGATTTCTACACTATTATAAATAGAAGGGTAGAGTGTGCATAAGGGGGAGAGGTAGGAAGAAAAAAAGTGGAGATCAAGATCATTATTGTGAGACTTGTAAACAAAAGAGAGAGCTGAGAAGCGTGTTTGAGTAATAAAAGTATCATCCTTTTTGTGCCCGTGGACGTAGGTCGGACCAAGATCCGCCGAACCACGTTAAATCTCTTTGTCGATTGGTGTATTTATCTGTCTTTTGCTAAGTTTGCTTTTGGTCCCCCATAACCAAACAAATTCACTATTGAGGGAGGATTGTCTCGGGAGTAATATTCCCATATTGCCCTGAGACCAAAATCAGCCGTCAACAACATACAATTGACACAGATTCAATTACAGATATTTATATGATCGGATCTATGACATCAAATTTGGCTATTTTTTTCCCATTTAATGACAAATCCAGCTAGATAAATATTTATGATTGAATCTGTATCATTTATATGTATATATATGACCGTATCATTGCTCTACTACTATAGTCATAGTTCCCCGTGCCTCTTCATTTATCCATACACGTGTCAAACGAAAGTAAGACCACCAACTTATAATTATATAATATATCATTTTGTTGATGGTGTATTTATGATGAAAGAGTATTTGAGCAATCCGGCAAGGGCAGAAGAAGATTTTCTCCTTTTAGAAGGACGAATGTTGAAAGTATCGGATACTCCTCGGCCAGGCAGAGAGTCCGAACCCGGTTCTTCGGATCCTGCCGACCATAGGGCACAGTATGATTCAAATCTCAGACTGACAGCATCAGAGCCGAGACCGACCATAATAGCCTAGTAGCTCGGTTTGGTCCTATCTTTACTCTCGAATCAGGAGAATGAGCTCAGATATTTTGGGGCAAGTCAGGGAGAATTTGGGTAGTTCTGCGGATCAAACGACCGACCTCTTGAAGTCCGACCTGTGATCAAGACTACTTGGACTTTTCTCCCTAAACATATACTTTCGTACAAGAGACCTTTACAGGCTGTCACCATTAATGATAAAGTGTGGCAATGTACTTTATGGCGTGATGTGACAGGATATTAGAGGGTAGGTTTTGCTTTCGGCGATGCAGTTGAAGCAGAGAACTTGTCAAATCGTCGGAAACCTGCAGCGCTGACATCATAAAGATATGGGAACAGTGTCGTGTATTCGTTAGTATATAAGGGGAAGTTGATCTCATTTGTAGGGATTGGAAAAATTTCCATTTGAGCATTACTTGTAAGAAACAATACAAAGAAAGCAATCGACTCGGTTTCTTCTTAGACCTTCTAGAAACAGGTCGGCCGAGCTCGGTTTGGTAATAAAAAACAACACCCCACTTTGTGCCTGTGGACGTAGGCTGGACTTGCTCTGTCGAACCACGTTAAACTCTCTTTGCCGATTTTGTGTTCTTCTTGCCTTTTGCTACATTTGCTTTTGGTTTCCCATAACCAAACAAATTCAAGGTTGAAGGAGGATTGTTTTGGGAGAGTTATCCCGAAACTGCCCCTGGGACGAAAATCACCCGTCAACAGTTGGCGCCGTCTGTGGGGAAAGAACAAAAAGCAACTTACATAGTGAGACGATGGCAGAAGACGGGAACCACAGATCGTCGGAGAGCTCAACAACAGAGTGGATGGGAAAAATGGAGGAAATCATGAGAAAAGATAGGGAGGCGAGCCAGACCCTCATGAAGGCCATGATGGAGAAGTTGGAAAGACTGGAAAAAATGAAAAATGAAAGGCTGGAGGCCGGTCCGAGTCAGAGGAGAAACGAGATAGCGGAAGGAAAATGGGTTGTTGACCTAAGCGGGGACGATGAACCCGTGAGGAATGACCCCCAGAGGGTAAGGTCAGTGGTGATAGCGAGAAGCTTACAGATGGAAAGGATGTGGGAAGAAGGAAAGGAAAGGCGAACGCCAGAGTCCTTCAGTAATAGCCCACGCTCTAAGAATGAAGAAGACATGAAACATGATGGAGGGGACCGAGAGGCGTCTAGTCACGACACACGTCGTGCCCGGAATGGCAGGCGTGAAGAAATCCGCGGGAGACAATGCTGTAACACAGATAACCATCTGAAGGCCCGGCTCGGATCTTGTAAAGGTCTATGGGTCGAAGAAATACTAGAAGTACTATGGGCGCATCGGACGACCTACAAGGACTCTACAGTGGAAACCACATTCTCTTTAGCCTATGGATGTGAAGCAGTTATTCCAGCCGAGATCGGGATAGCCATTCATAGGGTTCAACATTTTGAGACAGAACAGAATGAAGAGCTTGTCAAAAACCACCTCGATCTAATCGAAGAAAAATAGGATAAATCAGCTGTAAAAGCAGCCGTCTATCAGCAGAGAATGACCCGCTTCTACAACAGTAAGGTTCAGATCTGATCCTTCTTTCCTGGGGATTTGGTTTTAAGGAGGGTTACATTGAATACCCGAAGACCCGAAGAAGGCTCATTGGGTGCCAAATGGGAAGGGTTGTACAAAGTGGTGGAGATAGTAAGGCCAGATACTTATCTTTCGGAGCAGCTGGACGGTACCTGACCGACGTAAACACACACGTATAACGCAAGCGCACGTATCGTTCAAATAGTATAAAAATATCGATCCCACGAGGACTTAATATCTAATCTATTAATTTTATGAGGTCAAATGATTACTAGAATCTAACAGGTTGTTTGATTGATTTGAAATGGTGACGATTCTAAATTTAAAAACAAGTAAATAAAATTGTTCGAAAGGTAGGTTTTAAGAAAATTCAATATTAAAAACTATCTAGGGTTGTGAATTCTTCCAATATCATTTTAAAGATGAAGTGGTTATCTTAAAGTTGGGTAATATATTGATTTATTAACCTGGAACACTAAATTATGTGTAAGCCTCTGTCGATTGTCAGACACAAATACCCAGTTTAACCCAATTGAACCATATGTCTATGTCAACCAAATTATCTGGATTCATTAAGTTTAAGTTCCAATTATGGCTACCCCCGCCCGACAGGTATATGTCTATCCTGTAAGGAAATCTATTAAAGGGTTATCTATCCTCAAAGAAGATCGTGGACTATTGAGTCTAAGGTCTTAAACTCAAAATCCCTATGTCTAGTTCATTTTAAGTTTCCCAGTTCAATTTTATTAATTGCCAGTTAATGAAAAAACATTAAGATTAAGACTCAATAAATAAATCTTTATATTACCCAAGCTATAATCTAACCCCTTATAAACCAGTGATATTGGATTTCATCACAACCTCAGATAACTGGCTTAGTTACGACACATATTTACGGGTAGTAAAAAAAACTTAAATAAAATAAAAGACATAAAGTAAAATACTGAAAATTAAATACTGAAAAGTAAATGCTGAAAGTAAATGCTGAAATTAAATACTGAAAATTAAATGCTAAAAGTAAATTACTGAAAGTAAATTACTGAAAGTAAATTGCTGAAAAGTAAATTGCTGAAAAGTAAATTGCTGAAAGTAAATTACTGAAAAGAAAAAACTGAAAAATTAAAGAAAGAAAAGTATTGTGCGTAAAAGTAAATTGTGGAAAGTAAAAACTGAAAAGTAAGGAAAAGAAAGTGCGAAAGCGGAAATTAATTACTAAAAGCTATAAATAAACAAATAAGATACAATCTTCTTAGTATTCTTAAGGAATTCCTTAGAAGAAAGTATGAATTTTACAAATGAAATAGCTTGGTATTTATAGGTAAAATTTTGCCTCCATCAAATCAATTATTAATTGCTCAACTAATTGCTCCACCAAATCCATTATTAATTGCTCCACTAATCTCTTATCATGTTTGGTGATGATTTGATAATTTTTATTATTTATTTATTAATTTATTTTTGCTTTGAAAGTGACTTTAATAATTACACACAACACACTTCTAGATGGTTCATCAATTTCGGGCATGAAATCGTCAGAATTCGAAATTATTTTGTCTTTCAAAGCTGTAGATATTTGAGTCTTCTTTAATCTGGAACTTGAATCAGCTCAATCCGATATCGGAATAAAAAGTTATGCCCAAAATATGACATATGCGCAAAATTGGAATTTAAAACTGCACTTCGTCAAAAACGCCCTTTCAAGTTTCCAATCTCCAAAATTAAAATATCAAGTCCACTAATTGCCCTTATTTGACCCATATTTCGTCCTAAATGATTTCATTGAGATCTGATATTTTTTTATCTGGAAAATAAACTAAAACACATCAAAACGTTCATCAAACCCGAGAAACTAAACAAAATATTAAGTTAAAGGGGCGGTAAATATTGATATAGTTTCCGCTCATCACACCCTCAAACCTAACATTTTGCTAATCCTCGAGCAAAACAATAAAGTAAAATACAAGAAACAATTAAAATTAAACTAAGCCACTTTCGTAGGGATCATGGTTGCATTTAGCATATGCAACAAGCCTTTAAACCCCTAGGTGTCCTTAGTGGACGAGTTATAGTCTCGTGAGGGCTTACAGCAATGATACCCACAAACGTTTTACAAAAGTAAAAAGGTAGTGAAACTAATGCACACAAAAGCAAAAAGACAAGAGAAAAGAGAATAAAGAAGTTAGTGACTAATCAGGTGAAACTTCTACTCCAAATCAATAGTTGTTTTGTTTCATTCTAAATTACCGAATAAGTAAATTCTCCGATTATTTTTACCATTCTCCATATACATAGTCGACAAAATATTAATCAACTCATTTTTGCCCACAACAGTCATAAGTGCAGTTGATAAGAGATTAATATTTTTGTCCTAAAGTTCTATCAGATTTCACACCTTTTTGTAGCAATGGAATAATTTTTCTGATTTTTCAGATTTTTTCTTTGATTTTTCTCTATTTTTTTTAATATACAATATCTTCCATCTATGTAGCGAGTGTTGGGTCGGTGGCTCCCAAACCAGTTGGCTTTAGGGCAAAAGGTGTTAAGACACCCCTACGGACTTAATTACTCAGACTTCAGATATATATATATTTTTGCAGCATCTTTGATCCATGTAGCGAGCTTTGGGCCAGTGACTCCCAAACCTGTTGGTTTTAGGGCACTAGGTGTTAAAACACCCATACAGACTTAATAACTCGGATCTCGGATTTTTTTTTTTTTACTCCATTGCTTTTTGAGATGCTTCCTCCGATTAAACTAGAGCACTGAATATTACAAACTTTTCAATTTTAGCTAATGTCTGTATGTTACTATATATGTTGATAATATCTGTCAACTGAGCATATGAAGATTCATTTTAGTCAGTGTTAAGGAGAATTCACAAATTAAATAATTCAAAATGAAATAAACAAAAATTAACTTGTTTCAAAAATGGTTTGAGATACGTCTCAGGAGTGGAAACTCCTTACTCAGCCATCTCTTACCAATTCCACCTTTTTAGTCAAAATAAAAACACAAAAACACAAAATATTTTTGTAATTTTTGAAAAATTTTCATTTTTTTTGTATTTTTCGAAAAAAATTTGGACTAAAAATAAAAACAACACACAAACTAAAAACAAGGTACTGATCAACTAATTCCCTCCCCCAAACTTAAATGAGACATTGTCCCCAATGTCTTAAACAGTAGAAGAAGAGTTTAGAAGATAATACCTGGTTAGCTGAAATTCTACAGGAAATTAAGGGTTAAGATCCAGATTAATCCTACGCCTCTTACCACGATCGTCCTCGGACCAATTTATCTTTGAAATGATAGGGTCAACTCGTGGTTCATAGGCTAAGAGTTGATCAATTAGATCCGGAGCAGTTCTGGCAGTAAAAAGGAGTTCTTTCAAAGGTTTTGACACGAACCTATTTCTCCGAGCATCATCAAGAAACACACAAAGAAAATCATAAAATCCATCAACGTTGTACAGCCCAATTGGTTTCTGGTGTATGTTCAGGTTCGCCCAAGATAGCACAATAAAAATTTCCTCCAATGTACACAAGCCACATGGTAAAGCAATAAAAGCATCAGCACGGTTAATCATTTCTACCAAACGTTCAGACATACCTGGCACGATCAGTTCCTCTCCGTTTGATGGTTCAATAAGATTTGCTTCTGCCAAGGGTTTTGGGATGATTCCCAAAACGTGACTGCCTCCTTCCTGTACAGCTTTTGAAACGATCCCCATAAGTCCAAGATTGCCTCCGCCATATACTAAGTGCATATTCCTTGCAGCTAAGACTCGACCCAATTCCTGTCATGCTTCTACGTATTGTGGCTTAACACCAACACTACTACCGCAAAACACACATATGTTTTCAACTCGTCTTCTTGAAGTGGCTTCCATTTTTTTATGTATTTCTTTCTCAACTCTGGATGCCTTCAAAAGTGCAATGACGGACTGAATTTATAGTACCTGAAAAAGGGTGAGTAAAATAATAGCACTAGTACCTGCCAAATGACAATTATTAGTTAAACAGTAAAATAAATCATGGTAGTCAAAAAGGTCTGGATCCTGTCGGAGAAAATAAAAGAAAACAACAAAACAAATTACAATTATTAGGAAAAGATAAAGAGATATAATATTTACAAGAAAAGTACGGCGATTGATCGACGTCTATGCGTCAGGGACAAGCTTCTCATCCAATTTTCTTATAAATTGGCAAACATGGTCTTTTTGAGTCAGATTCCCGAGACTTAACAATTGTCTTTCTTTTTGGAATTGTGTATGTAATTTGCGAATAGCTATGTGAACATATCCACTGGGATGCGTCTCAAGAGTTGAAGATATATCATCTAAAGACTCCTTACTCAAGCCATCCCTAATGAATTTAATTTTGTCTTCGTGATTATCAGACACCATTCCTAAAGAACGACAACGAGTATTGCAATTCCAGCGTGCACATTTGTAACAAACACCCATTTGTTTAGCTCTACGTTTCTTTGCATAGGTGCTTCTTCCAAAACCAGGCAGATGTGAAATAAAAGAGTCAGAAGACTCACTTGCCAATCGGACTCGTGCTTCAATTACCCAACGAATATCATTAGGAACACCATGCATTGTTAGTAGTCTCATCCGTTCTAAGCGAGCTTTGTAGACTTTCATCAGAGAGTTTTGAGGGAGAGAAGGAAATTGTTTGTGAAGATTTGCGAGAGCTTCTTCCATCTTGAAATGTCTTAATCTGCAAAAACTAAACACACAAAATTAAATCACACCAAATCACAATATATACAAAAATTGCATGGGTTGCCTCCATGCGAGCGCTAAGTTTAAAGTCGTCAGCTAGACGTGACTTCTCGAACGTTAGGGTAGATCTGAAAGTGTGACACTTTCTTTTTGTCGCTCAAATGATTCTCCTCAGTAGTGCTTGACACGCTTGTTTTTAACCTTGAAAGTCTTGTTGGAGTCAGGACCATGTATCTCAACGGCTCTATTTGGTAAAACTTTGGTGATCACAAATGGACCTGACCACCGTGATTTTGGCTTCCATGGGAAGAATTTCACCCTTGATTTGTTTAACAGTACCTTCTGCCCTGGTTCCAGTTGTATGCGCACTAACTTCTCATCATGTCTTTTCTTGGCCTTTTCTTTGTACAATTTGGCATCCTCAAAAGGCTGATTGTGAAATTCCTCCAATTCGTTGAACTGGTGGAACTTTTTCTCTTCTGTTGCTTGTAGTGTAATAATTGGCTTCTTCAGTACAAAAGACGCTTTATCTTTAGGCTCCACAGGAAATTGACATGTTTTAAGTTTGTCAGTAGAACTTTGCATTGCATTGGAGTTCTGAATGGTACTGTGTATCACATCGAGTTTGAAACATTCCTCATTCTTTTCATCATCTGGGAAATTCATGGCCTTGAAAACATTGAATGTTACTTCTTGGTCATGTACCCTCATGGTTATTTCTCCTTTTTGTACATCAATAATGGTTCGACCTGTAGCCAAAAATGGTCTCCCGAGGATGATTTGCACGTCTGCGTCTTCCTCCATATCAAGATCAATAAAATCTGCTGGGAAAATGAATTTGTCAACCTTGACCAGCACATCTTCAACTACACCTCTTGGAAATACGAGCGTTCTATCAGCAAGTTGTAGTGAGACTGAAGTTGGCATTGTTTCTCCAATCTGTAATTTCCTGAAAATAGAAAAAGGCATCAAGTTAACACTCGCACCTAGATCACACAGAGCCTTACCGAAGTCATGTTCTCCTATGGTGCATGGAACAGTGAAACTGCCAGGATCTTTCAACTTTGGGGGAAGTTTCCTCTGAATGATAGCGCTGCATTCTTCTGATAATGCTACTGTCTCGTAATCTCCCAATCTCTGCTTTCGTGAAAGAATGTCTTTCATGAATTTGGCATAGCTGGGCATTTGTTCCAATTCTTCTGCAAATGGAATGTTGATATGCAGCTTTTTGAAGATCTCCAGGAACCGAGAAAACTGCTTTTCCAATTTGTTCTTCTGAAGACGTTGAGGAAAAGGTGGAGGTGGAATGATCTGTTCTTTTTCCTTTGCTTCTTTTTCCTCCATCTATTGCTTTATTTCTTTTGGAACTTCCTCAGCAGCTGTTTTGGCTCCAACATCTTTGTTGATTTCAGTACCGCTTTTTAACATGATGGCATGACATTGCTCATTCCCCATGTTCCTTGGATTTGGCTCTGTGTTGCTAGGAAGGGTACCTGGCGGTCTGTAACTCTGAGCATTTGCCAGTTGTCCAATTTGATTCTCCAATGCTTTAATTGAAGCAGATTGACTTTGAATTAATGCTGCTTGGGATTGAAACATAGCATCATACCTTGCTGCTTGAGATTGAAACATAGTATCATATTTTGCTGCTTGAGAGTCGTGTTTTGCTTCTATCTTTTTCAAGTGGGTCAACACTTCTGTTATTCCTGGTTCATTTGTCTGTTCCTGGCCTTTGTTCTGTTGTTGGAATCTGGGTGGTGGATTTTTCATTTGTCCTGAATTGTTGCTCCATGCGAAATTGGGATGATTCCTCCACTCTGGGTTGTAGGTGTTGGAATATGGATTGTTCCCCTGTCTGTTGAAATTATTGACATAATTCACCGTTTCTTTATGTTGGTTGAAAGATTCTGACTCAGGTGCTCCTCCAAATGGTGAACTTGTGGATCCATCATTAACTTTTATGTTAAGAGTTTCCAGATTTTTGTAAATCACATCCAGCTTGGAATTCAGTGCTGTGTTGGCTCCAACTTCATAAATTCCTGCAATTCCTTGGATCATGCTCCTTTCTGTTGGCCATAAAGAATTGTTGTTGGTCATTTCTTCGATTAGGTCCCAGGCTTCATCTTCTCTTTTTGCCATTAAAGCTCCTCCAGCAGCAGCATCGATTGTGGTTCTCATTATTCCAGAAAGTCCATTATAGAATGTTTGGACTTGAAGCCATTTTGGAATTTCATGGTGAGGACATTTCCGGAGTAAATCTTTGAATCTTTCCCAAGCTTCGCAGAGGGATTCTGAATCTTGTTGTACAAAGGATGTGATGTCATTCCTTAGCTTTCCGGTTCTGGCTGGTGGAAAGTACTTTGCAAGGAATTTGGTGGCTAGAGTGTTCCAAGTTATGATAGAACCTGCTGGTAGTGAATGTAGCCAAGCTTTAGCTCTGTCTTTCAGGGAATATGGAAAAACTCCCAGTCTTATTGCTTCTTCTGATGCTCTGTTGTAGTTGAAAGTGCCACAAACTTCCAGGAAGTTGCTGATGTGGGAATTAGGATCTTCAGTTGTATTTCCCCCAAACTGTACTGACTGCTGAATCATCTAGATGCATGTTTTGATGTCACACGCATTTGCTGGTAAAGGAGGAAGTACAATACATGAAATGAAGCTGTCAACCACTGGAATGGTTCTGTCTCGAATGGGAATTGGTGGTGCAACCTCCAACGGTTCAGGTTCCATGTTGACTAAAGTTTCTTGGCCTTCTCGCATTTCCCTTCTCAACTGTCTGATGGTTCTTTCAATTTCTGGGTCAAGCGATCAGAGTTCAAATTTTCTGGTTCGTCTCATGTAGTTTCTGAGAACCTGAAACACAAGAAAACAAAAACAATAATTAAAAAGAAATTAGATACAAGTAACGTATCTAACCCCAAAATTAATAGTGAAAGATAAATAAGTCCCCAGCAACGGCGCCAAAAACTTGACCGGCGTAAACACACACGTATAACGCAAGCGCACGTATCGTTCAAGTAGTATAAAAATATCGATCCCACGAGGACTTAATATCTAATATATTAATTTTATGAGGTCAAATGATTACTAGTATCTAACAGGTTGTTTGATTGATTTGAAATGATGACGATTTTAAATTTAAAAACAAGTAAATAAAATTGTTCGAAAGTAGGTTTTAAGAAAATTCAATATTAAAAACTATCTAGGGTTGTGATTTCTTCCAATATCATTTTAAAGATGAGGTGGTTATCTTAAAGTTGGGTAATATATTGATTTATTAACCTGGAACACTAAATTATATGTAAGCCTCTGTCGATGGTCAGACACAAATACCCAGTTTAACCCAATTGAACCATATGTCTATGTCAACCAAATTATCTGGATTCATTAAGTTTAAGTTCCAATTATGGCTACCCCCGCCCGACAGGTATATGTCTATCCTGTAAGGAAATCTATTAAAGGGTTATCTATCCTCAAGGAAGATCGTGGACTATTGAGTCTAAAGTCTTAAACTTAAAATCCCTATGTCTAGTTCATTTTAAGTTTCCCAGTTCAATTTTATTAATGGCCAGTTAATGAAAAAGCATTAAGATTAAGACTCAATAAATAAATCTTTATATTACCCAAGCTATAATCTAACCCCTTATAAACCGGTGATATTGGATTTCATCACAACCCCAGATAACTGGCTTAGTTACGACACATATTTACGGGTAGTAAAAAAACTTAAATAAAATAAAAGACATAAAGTAAAATACTGAAAATTAAATACTGAAAAGTAAATGCTGAAAGTAAATGCTGAAATTAAATACTGAAAATTAAATGCTGAAAGTAATTGCTGAAAAGTAAATTGCTGAAAGTAAATTACTGAAAAGTAAAAACTAAAAATAAAGAAAGAAAAGTATTGTGCGTAAAAGTAAATTGCGGAAAGTAAAAACTGAAAAGTAAAGAAAAGAAAGTGCGAAAGCGGAAATTAATTACTAAAAGCTATAAATAAACAAACAATATACAATCTTCTTAGTATTCTTAAGGAATTCCTTAGAAGAAAGTATGAATTTTACAAATGAAATGGCTTGGTATTTATAGGCAAACTTTTGCCTCCATCAAATCATCCACCAAATCAATTATTAATTGCTCCACTAATTGCTCCACCAAATCCATTATTAATTGCTCCACTAATCTCTTATCATGTTTGGTGATGATTTGATAATTTTTATTATTTATTTATTAATTTATTTTTTGCTTTGAAAGTGACTTTAATAATTACACACAACACACTTCTGGATGGTTCATCAATTTCGGGCATGAAATCGTCATAATTCGAAATTATTTTGTCTTTCAAAGCTGTAGATATTTGAGTCTTCTTTAATCTGGAACTTGAATCAGCTCAATCCGATATGGGAGTAAAATGTATGCCCAAAATACGACAGATGCGCAAAATTGGAATTTCCAAAACTGCACTTCTTCAAAAACGCCCTTTCAAGTTTCCAATCTCCAAAATTAAAATATCAAGTCCACTAATTGCCCTTATTTGACCCATATTTCGTCCTAAATGATTTCATTGAGATCCGATATTATTTTATCTGTAAAATAAACTAAAATACATCAAAACGTTCATCAAACCCGAGAAACTAAACAAAATATTAAGTTAAAGGGGCGGTAAATATTGATATATTTTCCGCTCATCAGTACCCGGCTAAAGAAGCCCTGGAACGCTGAGATGGTGAGGAAGTACTTCCAGTAGACCTTTTTCTTTGAGCCGTGAAGTCATAGGATGACCTGACCCGAACAGGGAAATTATTGTAGAGCCTCTCTTGAAATGACCCACAAAGAGTTGTAAGAATGACATTAGGTCTCATGAATATGAATATGATTTTCCCTTTTAGATTAAAAAACTTGTCCACTTTACTTGTTTATTAATTGAATGCGAAAGCCATGTTCAATATTCTTGGGATGTGCTCGATACGAAGGGGTGATTGGTATCTGGGAAGGGCAACAAACATGTGGCACGCCAATCCTGGGTGTCATTATCAAACCCCCGGGTGGAAGTGTTCCGACCTGACTCCCTTCACCTTTGAGGATCCAGAACGCATCAAGGGATGAGGTATATGTGGGAAAAGCGCGAACCCTTCGCGGCACGCCAATCCCGGGTGTCATTATCAAACCCCCGAGGCTGGAGCGTTACTACCCCATGACTCGCATTTTTGAGGAGTAGCTCGGGTAAACCGGACCCAGTGAGGTTTCTTCCCCTGCGAGTTGGCTGGTGAATCCCATTGAGAACTACCATGGCACAAGGCATAGGGATGGCCGAAGAGCCTCCATGACCATTGTGACCTCGGGTAAACCGGACCCATTGAGATTTCTTCCCATGAGAGTTGGCTGGTGAGTCCCGTTGAGAAACACCTGGGATGGCGCACACATGGAGGTTTCTTCCCCCGTGGGGTATCTGCCTAACCGCCTCTGATCAGGAGAAGCATAACATGGGGAGGTTTCTGCCCTCATATCGTTTGCAGACTCCAGAGCCGCCCAGCATGAGAAGGTTTCTGCCCTCATGGCTCGGCCGCTCACCGATCTATAGCCCGGCTAGCCGGGATGCTGAATTGTAAGGTTCAAAATTGTGTTTTGTGTGGCACCAGGCAGGACGCTGCCTCGGGGCACCCGAGTTGTTATCTTTTCGGGTCTGTGTGGAGTATGTGCTAAGTCACCTCCATTGTGCTAACCTTGTCTCGTTTCCATTTTTGTTTTTGCTGATGCCCGGCAAGGGGACGCCTGCACCGGGATCCGCGGAGCCTCAGAGGTTGAATTTCTTCCCTCATGATTAAGTCTCACTTGTTCCACCAGCTCGGGGCTGGATTAGTTCCGCCGAGGTTATTTGTCCCACCAGCTCGGGGCTGGATTAGTTCCGCCGAGGCTATCTTGTTCTACCAGCTCGGGGTTGGATTCGTTCCACCGAGGCTATTTTGTTCCACCAGCTCGGGGCTGGATTAGTTCCGCTGAGGCTATTTTGTTCCACTACTCGGGGCTGGATTAGTTCCGCCGAGGCTATTTTATTCCATCAGCTTGGGGCTGGATTAGTTCCGCCGAGGCTATCTTGTTCCACCAGCTCGGGGTCGGTTTACGTCCCACCGAGTGCATCATCATTGGCATGGGGACGAAACATTCCCCCTTGGCCGGATACTCATTAGTCCGGGGAGGTGACATTCCCTCGGAGCCAAGTGTTTCACCAGCTCGGGGTCGGGTTACGTCCTACCGAGTGCATCATCATCGGCATGGGGACGGAGAATTCCCCCATGGCCGGATACTTATTGGTCCAGGGAGGTAACATTCCCTCGGAGCCAAGTGTTTCATCAGCTCGGGGTCGGGTTATGTCCCACCGAGTGCATCATCATCGGCATGGGGACAGAGCATTCCCCCATGGCTGGATACTCATTGGTCCGGGGAGGTGACATTCCCTAAGAGCCAAGTGTTTCATCAACTCGAGGTCGGGTTACGTCCCACCGAATGGATCAGCATCTCCATGGGGTCAGATCGTCTCCCTCACGATTAAGTGTCGAAATTACTCGATGATAGAATACACGAGGATAGCAGTATGGCAAGAGGCGACTTGATTGGTAGCCTAGGAAGTTTTCTCTATGACTCATGGAGCGGACCAACAAATTTGTAGTTCCCGATATCAACTCAATCAACTCGTTGAAACCGAGAACTATGTGGTAGATGTTGATGGTGTATTTATGACGAAAGAGTATTTGAGTGATCCGGCAAGGGCAGAAGAGGTTTTTCTCCTTTTAGAAAGACGAATGTTGAAAGTATCGGATACTCCTTGGCCAGACAGAAAGTCTGAACTCGGTTCTTCGGATCCCGCCGACCATAGGGCATAGTATGATTCAAATCTCAACTAACAACATCAGAGCCAAGACCGACCATAATAGCCCCGTAGCTCGGTTTGGTCTTATCTTTACTCTTGAATATTTTGGGGCAAGTCATGGAGAATTTGGGTAGTTCGGCGGATCAAATGACCGACCTCTTGAAGTCCGACATGTGATCAGGACTACTTAGAATTTTCTCCCTAAACATATATTTTCATACAATAGACCTTTACAGGCTGTCACCATTAATGATAAAGTGTGGCAATGTACTTTACGACATGATGTGACAGGATATCAGAGGGTAGGTTTTACTTTCGGCGATACAGTTAAAGCAGAGAGCTTGTCAAATCGCCGGAAACCTGCAGCGCTGATGTCATAAAGATATGGGAACGGTGTCGTGTATTCGTTAGTATATAAGGGGAAATTGATCTCATTTGTAGGGGTTGGAAAAATTTTCATTTGAGCATTACTTGTATGAAACAATACAAAGGAAGCAATCAACTCGGTTTCTTCTTAGACCTTCTAGAAACAAGTCGGTCGAGCTCGGTTTGGTAATAAAAAGAAACACCCCACTTTATCCTCGTGGACGTAGGCTGGACTTGCTCCACCGAACCACGTTAAACTCTCTTTGCCGATTTTGTGTTCTTCTTGCCTTTTGCTACATTTGCTTTTGGTTTCCCATAACCAAAAAAATTCAAAGTTGAAGGAGGATTGCCTTGGGAGAGTTATCCCAAAACTGCCCCTGTGAAGAAAATCACTCGTCAACAGTTGGCGCCGTCTGTGGGGAAAGAACAAAAAGCAACTTACGTAGTGAGACGATGGCAGAAGACGGGAACCACAAATCGTCAGAGAGCTCAACACAGAGTGGATGGAAAAAATGGAGGAAAGTATGAGAAAACATAGGGAGGCGAGCCAGACCCTCATGAAGGCCATGATGGAGAAGTTGTAAAGACTGGAAAAAATGAACAATGAAAGGCCGGAGGCCGGTCCGAGTCAGAGGAGAAACGAGATAGCGGAAGGAAAAATGGTTGTTGACCTAAGCGGGGACGATGAACCCGGGGGAAGGACCCCCAGAGGGTAAGGTCAGTGGTGATAGCGAGAGGCTTACAGACGGAAAGGATGTGGGAAGAAGGAGATGAAAGGCGAACGCCAGAGTCCTCCAGTAATAGCCCACGCTCTAAAATTATAAAATTGACCAATTATTTTTTCTCATTCTTAAAATTAACCTTAGTTTGAAAATATATTTTTATTGATCAAAGATAATTTTCAGACCAAACTACCATCACAAGTTGAATTATAAAACTTAAGCATTTAACACAAATTCAAGACCAAATCACTATACAATCTTATTATTTCTCCAATAATTTAGGATAAATTCATCAAAAACACCATCATAAAAAACATAATCATCTATCCTTAGTTAAAAACACTTAATATGATAAAATAGGCCAAAAATTGAAGCTAATTTAGAAAAAAAAAATTGATTTTCTAAAAAATATTACAGGCGAGCAACGATTTCCAACGCCTAAGCAAGCGTTATGGTCATAGCATGTGCCTAGGGCCTTAACGAGAGCCCATGGCTCCAGTGGGTGCACGAGTGTACGTCAGAGTCTCAGTTAGCACCTACGCACCCTCGAAACCAGTGCCTGTTTGAAATTTTTTCCTCAAATTAACTTTAATTTTTTACCTTTTATAATTATATTAAGTGTTTCATAACCTAGTAAATCATACAAAACTATACCCAACCAATAAAATTATCATTAACCATACAAAATCATGAAATTATTGGTTTGATCTCTCTCCTCGGAAAGATAGAGGAAATGGTTGGTTGTTATGTAACTATGGATGATTTGGGAAGAAATGATTGTATTTGATCATTAAACATATTTCTCAAAATGTGAGTTAATTTTGAGAACAAAAATAGTTAATGGGTCAATTTCATAAATTTCCCTATATTTAGTTTTTTTTAATCATTTAACACGCATGACAATATATTATTGGATTATTACCAAATAAAATTTTAAACCTAATACTCTTATTACGTAGTCGAAAATTTTGTATCGAAGACACCACACTGTACACATCCATTCCTCTACAATGTTATGATAAATATTACTAACACGGAAAGCTAGGTGAAGTTATTATGAATAAATTTTTAGATAAAATAACAAATAGTAGAACACAAATAATCTGAGAGAAGTAATTTTAAATCTGTTGACGGGTGATTTTCGTCCCAGGGGCATTTTCGGGATAACTATCTCAAGACAATCCTCCTTCAACCTTTAATTTGTTTAGTTATGGGAAATCAAAAGCAAATGTAGCAAAAGGCAAAAAGAACACAAAATCGGCAAAGAGAGTTTAACGTGGTACGGCGGAGCAAGTCCAGCCTGTTGGACAATTATGACCCATAGCATCACTATTTTATAAAGGACATGATGTTATTGTACAAAATTAACTATATGACAAAGGAATTTGCTCTTTTATCATTTTGTAATTGGATTACCTGGATATATAAATGATAAAAGTTCTTATGATTAGTTCCGGATTAAGAAGATATGAGACAATATTAATCTACGAAAGGTTTAATCATTAAATATCCCTAGTCGTAGTATTATCGAGACTGGACATCGATAATGCGGAATAGACTAGTATTACACTTGTACGCGTTATGGAAGCTTAACGACATAGTTCTCATATATTTAAGTATTGGATACTTATGCAAGTGTGATAGGAGGTTCTGTTAGCCGTTGGACCGGGAACAGTTTTGCTCTGGATAGACCCATCGGAATCTCATTGGTAGTATGACTATGTGTCTATGGGAATCCGAATCAGGGTAGGTGTATATGGTCTTAACCTGAGACTTGCATCACTAATACTTGCGAAAATCAGTATACTTTGGTTTTGGTCGTCCGGAGCTTTAATAGGTTCTATATACGCATCTTCTGGGTATACTGAGAATCATAGTGTGTTGGGTGTGATGTCAAGATGGAAGTATCACTTCATTCATATGGAGATGATGATCACGCATGGATACAGAACTGGTACTCTTAAATGCTGCAGCTATTGGGATAATATGACTAGGTCATGATTATCCGATTACAGAGACCAGTTTCTAGTGATCCGACATATGCTTCGTATGGGGCAGACACAATTCCAGCCTCAGGCCTAGCATGTGACATCAGATACTGGATCACAATACGCAATACTTCGTATACTACGCCTGATAAAGATTGTATATTCTTCGTTGAATATTTCTGGAGAATTGAGTAGGCACGGTGCTTTGCTAGAAGCCAATCATGTCTTGTAAATCGGTAAGAACATGGTATCGGATACGCACGCTTTCGGATAGTCCGATGACCGTATTTACTGCCAACATATCCAGGGATCTCTTGGGTCGCTTCCCAAAGATTCACCGATGACATTTGACTCGAACAGAATTAATCTGGGATTAATTATAAGAGAGAAAATTAATTTGGGATTAATTACGGCAATAATTAATCTGGGATTAATTAAAAGAGAGAAAATTAATCTGGGATTAATTACGTCATGAATTAATCTGGGATTAATTCGTGAAGTAGAGAGAACACGATTAATTTGAAATTAATCAGTAAAATAAATTTAATAGTTAAATTGGATTTTTCTATCTAATTTATTTATTTGGGCTAAAATAATATATTGGATATATTAATTGAAATTGGATTTCAATGCGGAATTAAAATCGGATTTTAATTCAAGCGAACGAATTAATTTGGAATTAATTCGTAAGCGACTTCCGTAATAATTTTGCTGGACATTATTATTTAATTAAAGTGGATTTAATTATTTAGTGACAGAAAATTCGTTTGATTGGATTAAACGTAACCGGGCCCAAAGTCGTATTGTGTGTGCCAACAAAATTTTGAATTTCAAGTGGTGGGACCCACTTGACTTACATCAACTTTTGACAAGTTGATGGAAATGGTTGAACTCAATTAATGAAATCTTACACACAACCAAAGAGTGTGTGACAAGTTTTGTTTTTTGGAAAAACAAAACACTTTACTTTGTTTTTAGAAAACATAACAAACACACTTCAACTTTTGTAACAAGTTGAAAAACACATTCTCTCTCTTTTCTCTACCATTGCCGTGAGCTTCATCTCATTGGAAGAGAAAATTTTCTTTCAAATCTTGTTCAAGCTAGCACTTAAAGGAGTGAATCAATGTGATAGGGAAACTCACCCTCAAGTTTAGAACTCAACGAACAAGCTTGGAGCTTCTACATCCTTCGAAATTTTGAAATCTCAACCGATCAATGTAAGTAATTTCCACAACTTATCTTTGATTTATTCGTACAATAATCACGCTTAGAGATCATTGGCATGTCTAGGACACTAAAAATGGTATCAGAGAGAAATCTAAGCTTGAGTTGGATTCTAGAGTTGTAAACTTTAATTTGAGATTTTATGCTTGGAGCTTGATTTGCCTAAATTGATTGTGTGGTTGTGATTATATGATGTTGAATTGGATTTGTGCATCTTTGGAATTGAGAAAAATTGATTAGATCAAAAATCCTCAATTCCTATGTCATGGTCGAAAATTACCCTAGGTTGCTCGTGGTTAATTTTTGAAATTTGACAATTAGATATGTTAATTGGCATGAAATGAATATTGATTGTTGATTTAATTGGATTGAAATCAAAATTGGGTGTTATTTCTATGACTTTGTCGTGAGTATATAGCATGTTATAGAATTGATTTTGCTTTAATTTGTGTTGGACATGAATTGAATAATTAAACATGATTAATTGGATTAATTAGTGTTTTGGAAACATTAGATTAATTGATTGATTGTGGTAATTGTACTTTAATTGAATTAATATGTAATTTGGAATGATGTATTCATTTAATTTGTTATAATTGGGCTTAATGGGCTTGGTTGGGCCAAGTATGGTTTTGGACAATTGGGTTGGATCCAATTGGGCCTAAAACTATTTCCATAAAGTCCAAATATGCCAATTGGGCCTTTAAAAATTTAATTTGGCCTAATGGGCCTAAATTGATTTTTTTTTGCTTAGAGTGATTCCTATTTGGGCCTTGGCATTTTGGGTTTGATCCATATTGGCCAAAGCTCACGCCTAAGGAAATAATTGAAAGCCCATTGGACTTTAATTGAATAATATTGGATACTAATTGGGCCTTTGAGACCCATTTAGATTAGATTTAGAATTTAAGTCTAAAATGCACTATTGAAAGTGTACTTATTTAATTTGGAATTAAATATGAATTTATATTGGAAACAATTTGAATTGGATTTAAAATTGTAATTCAATATAATTCTAGAAATATGTACTTTGAGTATTTGTTCTTAAACGAGTTGGACTCGCGCAAATCAAATCGTTGTATGAACATTGGATGGTCATTAATTCAAAGATTAATTAATTGGATTAGATTGATTGAATGACATGCTTTGTGTGAATACTTGGATGTATTGTATAAATAATGTATATCAGATGGATATTAGATGAGTGAGGGCAATTTTGGAAATTGTTGTAATAAATTTAGAATTTATTAAATTGGACCTGCGTGTCCAGCCTGTTATCTCTATTCTCTTTGTATTTCTCTTCTCACCAATTCCCCTCAATGCAAATGAGGTTTCTTTAATGTATTATGCAATTGGGTAGAAGTATGAATAGTGTTAGCGGGAGAGAGGAAATGGAGAGATTTGTTCTAGGAACAAATTGTTATATATCCATTCGCATATCATTATTAATTTATTCGCGCTTTGTTATGCTTTTAGAATGCATGCTTAAGGGTATATGATGAGACCTAATCAAAGATAATAAATTGGTTGCCAATTTACGCGAAAAACCCTCACTCAAATATTAAGCGTTTTCCTTCCATTGAGTGGTTCTCTCTCAAGATCCAAGATTGGCATTGGTTTGTTGGCCAAAGTCAAGATCAATGTCCATCGTAAATGTGTTTGAACCACGAAATCTTTGTTACATATCGCATGTCTTGGGCGGTTGTGACTTGTTGGCCAAAGTCAAGGTCACTTCTAGGTCATCGACGTGGATTGTGAAGCTTTCCCATTACCAATGGGTCGCGTTTGACTGGAATCATTAAGTTTGTTGAGCCAAAGCCAAGGCTTATATATTGGAAAAAGTTAGGAAATATATATTGGATATATATTTCGAACTTGGAGGTCCACCTATCGGATCTAGGAATTGGATGGGATCCAATTGATCTTAGAGATCTACATAGTTAAGTTTCATACAGCTTGTTGGCCAGAGTCAAGGTTGTGTGTTATTTAACGGGATCCTAGCCCACTAGGAAACTGGGTTTCCCGAGTACTCCACAGAGGGTTAGAGGCTCGTCGAAAAATAGTGGGAGGCTAGTATTAAATTTATAATTTCGTTTAGATACTTGCCAATACGCGCTCTTTTATTTTATTTATCGTTGTTATAAATATATTAGTTGGACTACTATTGAATATTGCTTTCTTTGAACAGTTAGACTGTACTAAACAATACTCCATTTGTAGTTGGTTATATAGTTGGACTATAGTAACCATTACATTTTGAGTGTACCCGAAATCGTTGATTGGATAGTTAGACTATTACAATCGAGATGACTGGAAAGATTAACGTTAGAGACATAATCATGGGCGATAATGTCTTTAACGGCTCTAATTTTCCAGATTGAAAGATGAACCTCAGGATAGTCCTGAGAGCTGAGAAGTTACTCTATTTTATAGAGAAACCTCTCGGGCCTGAGCCCGGAGTTAAGCAAATAGTAGAGCATGAGCTTTGGAAGACTCATCGTAATGATAACTTCAATGCTCAATCCGTTATGCTTGCCGCAATGACTCCTTAATTTTGTCGTTAGAACAAAGTATTAGATCCTTATACCATGATGTTGAAATTAAAGGATCTTCATAGATCTAACCTTAGATCTTAGAAGTACGAATTGTAAAAGAAGCTCTTTCGTTCGTGTATGTCAGAGGGTACATCTGTCGAGCAATAGGTGTCGCAGATAATTGCTGACATCGAACAGCTAGGTTAGCTGGGCATTACCTACGAGGCCGAGACTTTCATCTTACAGTCTCTGCTCGAATGATGGGGCGGGTTCATCATGAACTAAGAGAAAACTCTTGGAGAGTTAATGGCAATGCTAAAAGAAGCAGAGCCAGAGCTTCTGAAGGGTAAGAAGTGCGAGGCACATCTTACTTCGACATCACAGAAAGCCAAGTCTTGGCCAAAGGTTTCTGGTGATGTGGAGAAAAGGAAGAAAAAGGGCAAGGCTAAATCATCTAAGTCTTCTGGGAAGACTAATGACATATCCCAAGACGTCTGCCTACATTGTAGCAAACGGGGTCACTGGAAGCGTGACTGCCGTGAGTACAAGGCGGAGTTTAAGGAAGTGAAGATGGACAAGGCTCCAGCTTCAGGTATGTTTGTTATAAACATGTACACTACTGGTTTTAAAAATTGGATTTTTGATACTGGTAGTGGTACTCACATATGTACTGATGTGCAGCATCTGCTGATAAGAAGGATACTGGCTTCAGATGAGATTGACCTACACGCCGGAAACAGGACGAGAGTCGCTATTTTGGCGTTGGCACCTATTTTTTGAACCTGCCTTGGGGCATGTACTTACAATAGGAGACCGTTATTTTGCACATAGTTTGACTAGAAACACCATCTCTGTATCTAGTTTAACCCGATGCGGGTATACCTTTGTATTCCGAAACACTAGGTGTTTTGTATATAAAAATTACATTTTGATATGTACAATAGATGTTAATAATAGTCCTTATATTTTGAATATAAATAAATCTCAAACATATAACATGACAAACAAATAGCTCAAACTGAGTAAATCATATGAGACTTATTTGTGACATTGTTGTCTGGGACACATTAACAAGACTTGTATATCAACTCTTTTAAAGAATGGATACATGGACAGATTTGATCCTAATTCAAATGATGTCTGCGAATCTTGTTTATTAGGCAAAATGCCTAAAACTCTTTTTAGCGGTAAAGGTGTACGTGCCACCGAGCTGTTAGCCCTCATTCATAGTGACATAAGTGGGTCTATGCTAGCTAGGCTAGAGGTGAATATGAATACTTCGTAACCTTTACGGATGTTGCATCGCGTTATGGTTATGTGTATCTTATGAAACACAAGTCGGAAACTTTTGATGAATTCAAAGAGTTTCGACACGAAGTAGAAAAACAGACTTACAAAATTATTAAAATATTACGGTTGGACCATGGTGAAGAATACTTTAATAATGAGTTTCTAGATTACTTGAAAGAATATGGTATTCTTTCACAATGGACTCCTCCCGGAACACCTCAATTGAGTGGTGTGTCCTAACGGAGAAACCAAACTTTGTTGGACATGGTAAGGTCAAGGATGAGTCGCTCTGACCTACCAATTTCCTTCTATGGATACGCATTGAACAATGCAATACTTATTTTGAATAAGGTTCCGTCAAAGTCTGTTGAACAGACTCCATATGAAATATAGACAGGAAAGAAATCGGGTTTCTCATTCCTGAAGATTTGGGGATGCTAGGCATGTTAAACGTTTGGATGGTATTAAACTAGAACCCAAATCGGATAAGTGCCTATTTGTAATTGGTTATCCTAGGGAAACCAGTGAATATTACTTATATAACCCACAAGAGAACGAGGTATTTGTTGCTCTCCATGCGGTTTTCCTCGAAAAGAAATTCCTATATGCAGTGGTAAATGGGAGGAAAGTAAAACTCGATGAAAATCAGAGTGATACTATTCATGGCACCAAATTCCTTACGGAACACGAACAGTTTATCAGGGATGAGACTGTTCCACAATATTCAAATACACAAGAACCGCGTAGGTCGGAGAGATTCAGGAAATAACCTGGGAGGTATGGGTTTTTGATCTCACATCATGAAGATATTAATCTTATTGAGGAATACGAACCGGCTACGTATGAGGTAGCGATACAAGGTATCGACTCCGCTATATGGCAATGTGCCATGAAGTCTGAAATGGATTCCATGTATACAACCAAGTTTGGACACTGGTTGATGTACCAGAATGCATTGTGCCTATTGGTAGCAAATGGGTCTTCATGGTGAAGACATACATGGATGGTAACATACAAACGTACAAAGCTAGGCTTGTAACGAAAGGGTATCGTCATCAACATGGTGTCGATTACGACGAAACCTTTTACCCGTTACCATGCTAAAATCTATTCGGACAATGGTTGCTAAAGCTGCATATTTCGATTATGAAATATGGCAGATAGTCGTCAAAACTGCTTTCCTTAATGGAAACCTTTTGGAGGATGTTTTATACAACCGCCTGACGGTTTTGTCATACCAAAACATGCAAACACGGTTTGCAAGTTAATTCGATCCATTTATGGATTGAAGCAAGCATTGTGTTCTTGGAACCAATGTTTTGATGAGATTATATTACAATATGGTTTCATTCAAAACGAAGATAATTCTTGTGTATATAAGAAGGTTAGTGGGAGCGCACTGACATTGGATGTCCTATACATTGATGATGTATTGCTTTTTAGCAATGACATTCTCATACTAAAATCAGTGAAAGCTTGACTTTCATTAAAATTCTCCATGAAAACTTGGGAGATGCAACCTTTATTCCAGGAATAAAGATCTACTGGGATAGATTTAAAAATTGTTGGCACTATCCGAGAACTCCTACATTGAAAGACATGTACGCGACCTGGTGTCTCATATGCTTTGAGCATGTGGAGTCACAATCAGGCCGATCCAGGTGATGGTCACTGGATTGATGTTAAGAACATCTTTAAGTATCTTAGAGGAACTAAGGTTGCTTTCTTAATTTATGAAGATTGAGAACTTGAGGTGACTGGGATCACCGATGCAAGTTTCCAAACCGATACAGACGACTATAAGTCGCAATAAGGGTACATATTTTGTTTGAACAACGGAACAGTGAGCTGGAAATCTTCCAAACAAGATACTGTTGCCGATTCAACAACAAAGCGGAATATATTACTGCGGCTGAGGCAGCAAAAGAAGCATTTTGGATCTATAAAATTCCTAATTGGATTAGGAGTAGTTCTGTTAGCAGCTGAGCTAGGCTACAGCACAGGCTAAGGAATTACGGTCTCATCATTGATCCAAATATGTACTTCGATGATTTCATCTGATCCGTGAGATCATACATCGTAGCGATGTCAAGATCAAAAGATCGTTTCAGATGATAACATTGCATATCCGCTGACAAAAGCGATATCTCAGCATAAGTACGAGCGAACCATACATAGTTCAGGTGTTAGACACTTGAGTGATTGGCTGTAGGCCAAGTGGGAGATTGTTGGACAATTATGACCCATAGCATCACTATTTTGTAAAGGACATGGTGTTCTTGTACACAATTAACTATGTGACAAAAGAAATTGATCTTTTATCATTTTGTAATTGGATTATCAGGATATATAAATGATAAAAGTCCTTATTATTAGTTCCGGATTAATAAGATATGAGACAGTATTAATCTATGAAAGATTTAATCATTAAATATCCCTAGTCGTAGTATTATCGAGACTGGACATCGATAATCCGGAATAGACTAGTATTACACTTGTGCGCGTTATGGAAGCTTAACGGCATAGTTCTCATATATTTAAGTATTGGATACTTATGCAAGTTTGATAGGAGGTTTTGTTAGCTGTTGGACAGGGAACAGCTTCACTATGGATAGACCCCTCGGAATCCCATTGGTAGTATGACTATGTGTCTATGGGAATCTGAATCAGGGCAAGTGTATATGGTCTTAACCTGAGACTTGCATCGCTAATACTTGCGAAAATCGGTATACTTTGGTTTTGGTCGTCCGGAGCTTTAACAGGTTATGTGTACGTCTCTTCTAGGTATACTTAGAATCGTAGTGTGTTGGGTGTGATGTCAAGATGGAAGTATCACTTCAGTCATATGGAGATGATGATCACGCAGGGATACATAACTGATACTCTTAAATGCTGCAGCTATTGGGATAATATTACTAGGTCATGATTATCCGATTACAGAGACTAGTTGCTAGAGATCCAATATATGCTTCGTACGGGGCAGACACAATTCCAGCCTCAGGCCTAGCATGTGACATCAGATACTCGATCACAATACGCAATACTTCGTATATTACGCCTGATAAAGATTGTATATTCTTCGTTGAATATTTCTGGAGAATTGGGTAGGCACGGTGCTTTGCTAGAAGCCAACCATGTCTTGTAAATCGGTAAGAACGTGGTACCGGGTACGCACGTTTTCGGATAGTCCGATGACCGTATTTACTGCCAACATATTCAGGGATCTCTTGGGTCGCTTCACAAAGATTCACCAATGACATTTGACTCGAACAGAATTAATCTGAGATTAATTATGAGAGAGAAAATTAATCTATGATTAATTACGGCAATAATTAATCTTGGATTAATTAAAAGAGAGAAAATTAATCTGGGATTAATTGCGTCATGAATTAATCTGGTATTAATTCGTGAAGTAGAGAGAACGCGATTAATTTGAAATTAATCAGTAAAATAAATTTAATTGTTAAATTGGATTTTTCTATCTAATTTATTTATTTGGGCTAAAATAATATATTGGATATATTAATTGAAATTGGATTTCAATGCGGAATTAAAATCGAATTTTAATTCAAGCGAACGAATTAATTTGGAATTAATTCGTAAGCGACTTCCGTAATAATTTTGTTTGGCATTATTATTTAATTAAATTGGATTTAATTATTTAGTGACGGAAAATTCATTTGATCGGATTAAACGTAACCGGGCCCAAAGTCATATTGTGTGTGCCAACCAAGTTTTGAATTTCAAGTGGTGGGACCCATTTGACTTACATCAACTTGTCAAAAGTTGATGGAAGTGGTTGAACTCAATTAATGAAATCTTACACACAACCAAAGAGTGTGTGACAAGTTTTATTTTTTGGAAAAACAAAACACTTTACTTTGTTTTTAGAAAATATAACAAACACACTTCAACTTTTGTAACAAGTTGAAAAACACATTCTCTATCTTTTCTCTACAATTGCCGTGAGCTTCATCTCCTTGGAAGAGAAAATATTCTTTCAAATCTTGTTCAAGCTAGCACTTAAAGGAGTGAATCAAGGTGATAGGGAAACTCACCTTCGAGTTTAGAACTCAACGAACAAGCTTGGAGCTTCTACATCATTCGAAATTTTTGAAATCTCAACCGATCAATGTAAGTAATTTCCGCAACTTAACTTTGATTTATTCGCACAATAATCACGCTTAGAGATCCTTGGCATGTCTAGGACACTACACAACCTACGTCCACGGGCAAAAAATGGGGTGATAATTTTATTACCAAACCGAGCTCGGCCGACCAGTTTTCAAGGGAGGTCTAAAAAAACTGAGTTGTTTGCTTCTACGTTTCTTTCTTTTACAAGTAATATTCCTTCTTTCGTTATAAATTTACTATCCCCTTACAAATGAAACTAACTTTCCTTTATATACTAAGAGAATGACAACATTATTCTTGCTTTCTTGATGTCATCCATGTGATCTCCGGCTGATTGACGGGCTCTCTGCCCCAAGACTGTCTTCGCCGAAAGCAAACCTTCCACCTCACGGCTTGTCACATCACATTGTTTTCTCCACTGCCACACGTAATGTAATGAAGTCAGCCTGTAAAGAGCTTTCAAATAGTTTTGTATGTCAGAGGAAAAAGTCCAAACTACCCCAGTAACACGTAGGTCTTCAAGAGATCGGCCAGATGATCTTCCGAACTACAATAGATACTATTGTCCCGACCCGGAACATCCGAACCATCCTGTTGGATTTCTAGTTAGTCCCAAGATCTATTTCAAGCAAGAAATATGTGCGAATACAAAAATGAAATACAACATAATCATACTTACATTGATCGGATTTTGCGAGGCGACGAACACAAGCCTTTGCTACATGAAGCTCTCGGCTTTGCTCCTTGGTGTGATCCTTGTGATTTTCGGTCATGTCCTCCATTGATGCTCCAAGCTCCAAGCTTTGCAAATGGTGATTCCAAGCTCACAAGTTGGTTTCCTTATCACCTTAGGATGACCCTTCACGTGCTAGCATAGGAAAAATTGCCACAAATTTTCCTTTTCACTTCTTGTAATTCTCGGCCTTGCCAAGAAAATGGAGAAGAAAATTGGCCATAGGCCGTGAGATGCAAGAGAGAAGAGGGAGAGAATGAGGGAATGTGTTAAGTGTTTTTTGTGTATTAGATTTCCAAAAGCTAATACCAATTTTTGCTTTCAAAAAGTCAAGGCATTTAAGCCTACAACCACCTCCATCACTATTCACATCAAAAGTGACATGTTGTCAATCACTCAAAGTGACTAGACATCACATCAATCAAAGTGACTAATGATTTGACGCTAGATGTTACTTGTGGGCCGCACTTGAATTCGAAATGCGAGTGCGCCCGCAAACACTCACGGGCTCGGGTTCGCTAATTCCGAATTAACGAATTTTCCGTTGCGACATAATTAAATCAAATTCAATTAAATAATTATGACTAGCAAAATTACTATTCACGTCGCTAACGAATTAATTATAAATTAACTCGTTCGCCCGAATTAAAATCTAATTTTAATTCCGCATCAGAATCCGATCATCACATCGCCACGATGTATGATCCGAACGAATCAGATGAATATTTGAAGTATATATCTGGATCGTTGATGAGACCATTAATTCTTTAGCCTGTGATGTAGCCTAGCTCAGCTGGTAACAGAACTACTCCTAATCTGATTAGGATTATTATCGATCCAAAAGGCTTCTATTGCTGCCTCAGCTGCAGCAATAATCCACTTTTGTTGTTTATTCGGTAACAATATCTTGCTTGGAAGATTTCCAGCTCACTGTTCCGTTATTCAAACTTTATAGTACCGTTACTACGACTTATAGTCATTTTTATCGGTTAGGAAACTTGCAGCAGTGAACCCAGTCACTCCAAGTTCTCCTTCTCCATAGTATAAGAAAGCATATTTAGTTCATATAAGATACATAAGGATGTTTTTAACATCAATCCAGTGACTATCACATGGATTGGCCTAATTGTGACTCCATATGCTCAAAGCATATGAGACACCAGGTCGCGTACATTTATTACAATGTACGATTCTCGGAGAGTGCCAACAACCTTTAGATCTATCCCAGTAGATCTTTATTCCTAGAATAAAGGTTGTCTCTCCCAAGAATTCTACGGAGAATTATCTTGAAAGCCAAGCTTTCACCGATTGTATTATGGGAATATCATTTCCAAGAAATGATATATCATCATTATTTAGGACATTCACTGTCAGTGCACTCCCACTAACCTCCTTATATACACAAGAATCATTTTCGTTTTGAATTAAATCATATGCCATTATGATTACATCAAAAACGATAGTTCCAAGAACGCAATGTTTGCTTCAATCCATAAATGGATCGAATTAACTTGCAAACCTTGTTTGCTCGTTTTGGTACAACAAAACCATCAGGATGTTATAAACATCCTCCAAAAGGTTTCTGTTTAAGGAAAGCGATTTTGACGTTCCAGCTGCCATATTTCATAAATGAAACATGCAGAATTAGCAAGCATTATCCAAATGGATTTAACCATGGCAACAGGTAAAAGGTTTCGTCGTAATCGACACAATGTTGATAACGATACCTTTTCGCTACAAGCCTAGCTTAGTACGTTGGTATGTTGCCTTCCATGTATGTCTTCCTTGAAGACTTATATAGTACCAACATGCACAATGCCTTCCGGTACAACAACCAGTATCCAAACTTGGTTGGTATATATGGAATCCATTTCGGACTTCATGGCACTTTTCCATAATAGGGAGTCGATACCTTGTATCACTTCCTCATACGTAGTCAGTTAGTATTCCTCAATAAGATTGACATCTTTATGAGGTGAGATCAGAAACCCATACCTCCCAGGTTGTTTTCTGACTCTCTCCGAATTTCGCGGTTCTTGTGTATTCGAAGATTATTGGTATAGTTTCATCCTTGATGAACTATTTGTGTTCCATTAAGGAATCGGTGCCTGGAATAGTATTACTCTGATTTTCATCGAGTTTTATTTTCCTCCCACTTACCACTGCATATCGGTATTCCTCTTAGGAAAACCGCATGACGAGCAACAATTACATTGTTCTCTAGTGAGTTGTATAAGTACTATACTTTGGTTTCCCTAGGATAACCCACAACTTAGGCACTTATCCGATTTGGGTTCTAGTTTGGTATCATCCAAACATATGCCTAGCATACCCAAATCTTCAGGAATGAGAAAACCCAGTTTCTTTCATGTTCATATCTAATATGAAGTATGTCTAACAGATTTTTATGGAACCTTATTCAAAATAAGTTTTTGCACTGTTTATGCGTATCTCTTGAAGGAAATGGTAGCTCAGAGCGACTCATGTTCAACCTTATCATGTCCAACAAAATTCGGTTTCTCTGTTCGGACACACCGTCAGACTGACGTGTTTCGGGAAGAGTCCTCATTGAAAGAATATTATACTCTTTCAAGTATATGAGAGACTTATTGCTTAGGTATTTTCATCACGGTCCAATCATGATGTTTTAATACTTTAGCCGATCTGTTTGTCTACTTCGTGTCGAAACTCTTTGAATTGATCAAAAGTTTCCGATACGTGTTTCTAAAGAAACACATAACCATAACGCGATGCCACATCCGTAAAGGTCACGAAACATTCATATCTACCTCTAGCCTAGCTAGACATGGGCCCTCTTACGTCACTATGAACGAGGGCTAAATGATCGGTGGCACTTGCACTTTTACCAAGTAAAAGGTGTTTTAGGCACTTTGCCTAATAAACTAGATTCGCAGACATTATTTGAATAGAATCAAATCCGTCCTAGTATCCAATCTTCGAAAGTGTGGATATACGAGTCTTGTTAATTGTGTCCCAGACAACAATGCCACATATAAGTCTCAACTGATTAATTCAGTTTGAGCTATTTGTTTGTCATGTTATACGTTTGAGATTTATTTATATTCAAAATATAAATACTGTTATTCACATCTAATGTGTTTATCTCAATATCATCTTTATAAAATGAAACACTTTAGTGTTCTAGAATATAAATATGTACCCGCAACGGGTTAAAACCTGATATAGAGATAATGTTTCTAGTCAAACTAGTTACATTGTAACAGTTTCCTAATTTAAGTACACACCTGAAGGGTAGTTCCTAAACTTAGGTTTCTACGGTTAAAACAGCGACTTTCGTCCTGTTTCATATTCGTAGGTAAATCTCAACTGAAGTCAGTATCCTGCTTTTCATCAGATTCTGCACACCAGTACATATTTATGTACCACATCTAGTATCAAAATCCAAATTTGAAACCAGTAGCGAACATGTTTATGACAAACATATTTGAAGCTGGAGCCTTGCCCCTCTTCACTTCCTTCATGTCTGCCTTGTCCATACGGCATTCACGCTTCCAGTGATCCCGTTTGCCACAGTTTAGGCAGACATTTTGGGATATGTCCTATGTCTTCCTAGAAGATTATAATGATTTTGCCTTTGCCCCTTTTCCACACCCCATAAGCCTTTGGCCATCCGGAATGTCAAAGTAAGATGCGTCTTGCGCTTCTTGCCTTATTGCAAACTTCGGCTTTGTCTCCTTGAGTATAGCCATTAACTCTCCAAGAGTTTATTATTACAATTTTTTCTTCTAAGATCTAAGAATAGATCTATGAAGATCCTTCAATTTCAATATCATACTATAAGGATCTAATTCTTGGTTATGACTAAGAAATTAAGGAGTCTATTTGGCAAGCATAATGGATTAAGCACTTAAGTTATCATCACACGAATCTTCCAAAGATCATGCTCTACTATTTGCTCAACTCCGGGCTTAGGTTCGAGACATCACTGTATCAAATAAAGTAACTTCTCAGTCTCCAGGACTATCCTGAGATTTTAATCCCAATTTGAAAATTAAAGTCGTTCAAAATATTTTCACCCAGGTTTATATTTTAAACACTAATCTTTCAGTTATCTTGATTCTAATAGTCCAACTATTTAATCAACGATTTTAGGTACTATTCATTATAATGATTACTATAGTCTAACTATATAATCAACTATAATTTAATAGGTTAAATTCAATTATATTGATTACTATAATCCAATTATAAAATCAACTATTAATTGAAATTAATTCAAATATATTATTACTATAATCCAATTATATAATCAACTATAATGAAATAGTTTGAATACAGTCCAACTGTTTAATTAAAACAACGATTAATTATTAGTCCAACTAATAAATAATTACGTATTGACGAAAAATTCAAATGAGCGCGTATGGCAAGTAACTAAACGAATATTGCAAATTTAATACTTGTCTCCCACTATTTTTCGGTGAGCCTCTAACCCTCTGTTGAGTACTCGGGAAACCTTGTTTCCTAGTGGGCTAGGATCCCGTTAAATAACACACAATCTTGACTTTGGCCAACAAATTGTATGATAATTAACTAGGTAGATCTCTAAGATCAATTGGATATCATCCAATTCCTAGATCCAGTAGGTGGAAATCCAAGTCTGAAACATATATCTTATATATGCCAATATATCCAATATATTGCCTAACCTTTTTCCTCTGAATCAATTAAGCATTGGCGTTGGCAGAACAAACTTAATGATCCCAGTTAAGCGGAACCCATTGACTATGGAAAGCTTCGTAATCAATGTCGATTGACAAGAAGTGATCTTGACTTTGGCCAACAAATCACAACTTGGACAAGACACCGATATGGAACAAAGCTTTCATGATTCAAACACATCCGCGACGGACAAAGGTCTTGACTTTGGCCAACAAACCAGTGCCAGTCTTGGATCTTGAGTAAGAATCACTCAATGGAAGGAAAAACGCTTAATATGTAGTGAGGGTTTTTCGCGTAATTGGCAACCAACTAATTATCTTTGTTAAGGTCTCATCATCATACACCCTTAAACATGCATTCTAAACACATAATAAGGCGCGTATAAATAAATATAATAATGATATGCGGATGGATACTTAACACATTGTTCCTAGAACAAATCTCTCCATTTCCTCTCTCCCGCTAGCACAAGTATTACTTCTACCCAATTACATAACACTTCTGAAGAAACCTCATTTACATTGAGGGGAATAGGTGAGAAGAGAAATACAAAGAGTAAAGAGGTAATAGGTTGGACACGCAGGTCCAATTAATAAATTTTAAATTTATTACAACAATTTCCAAAATTGCCCTCACTCATCTAATATCCATCTGATATACATTATTCATACATCGCATCCATGTATTCACACAAGCATGTTATCAATCAATCTAATCCAATTAATTAATCTGATTATTAATGACCATCCAATGTTCAAACAACGATTTGATTTTGCTCGAGTCCGACTCGTTTTACGAATAAGTACTCAAAGTACGAATTCTTGAATTATATCAAACTACAACATTAAATCCAATTTAATTTTTATTTAATACTAATTCATCTATTTAATTCCAAATTAAATAATTACACATTTTAATGTGCCTTTACGACTTAGATTCTAAATCTAATCGTTACGGGTCTCAAAGCCCGATTAACATCCAATGTTAATTTAATTAAAGTCCAATGGGCTTTTAATTAATTTCTTAAGGCATGGACTTTTGGTCAATATGGGTCAAACCCAAATACCAAAGCCCATTTAAGGAATCACCCTTATTTGCCAAGAAAATAATTTAGGCCCATTAGGCCCAATTAAAGTTAAAGGTCCATTAAGTCATAATTGGACTTTATGGATATGGTTTTGGGCCCAATTGGATCCAACCAATTTGCCTAAACCAAACTTGGCCCAACCAAGCCCATTAAGCCCAATTACAACTTTAAAAGCCCAATTCTAAATTTAAGCCCAATTAATTTAATTTCAAAATTCCAAATTTCATAATTAAATTAACCAAAGTGTATGCCATAATTAATTAACCAAATTAATATTTCCAAAACACCAATTTACTCAATTAATTATGCTCATTATCACCAACATATGTCCAACACATTTGAATAAAAAAATCACATCATTTTACATGCTACACATTCACGGTATTTTGGGGATTATCTGTCCAATTCAAAATTCAATCCAATTAAATCTCAAATCAACATTACCCAAGTGATTTCAACTCATCCAATGATCAAAATCAAAAAATACCATGACTTTAGGGCATTGTTCATATATTCGGCCAAGCCTCACATATTGGGGAAAAATTGATCCAATCAATATTTCATGATATTGATCATATACAACTTCAATACATCATCATTCAAGCATACTCAATCAATTAATTTTATCAAATCATGCTCAAATTGATTTTACCCAAATTTTACCCTAAATTCATTTCATGAGCAAAATGGCTCAAGATACCATTGTTGGGTTTCTAGTTAGTCCCAAGATCTATTTCAAGCAAGAAATATGTGCGAATACAACAATGAAATACGACGAAATCATACTTACATTGATCGGATTTTGCGACGCGACGAACACAAGCCCTTGCTCCATGAAGCTCTCGGTTTTGCTCCTTGGTGTGATCCTTGTGATTTTTGGTCATGTCCTTCAATGATGCTCCAAGCTCCAAGCTTTGCAAATGGTGATTACATGCTCACAAGTTGGTTTCCCTATCACCTTAGGATGACCCTTCATGTGCTAGCATAGGAAAAATTGCCACAAATTTTCCTTTTTCCTTCTTGTAATTCTCGGCCTTGCCAAGAAAATGGAGAAGAAAATTGGCCCTAGGCCGTGAGATGCAAGAGAGAAGAGGGAGAGAATGAGGGAATGTGTTAAGTGTTTTTTGTGTATTAGATTTCCAAAAGCTAATACCAATTTTTGCTTTCAAAAAGTCAAGGCATTTAAGCCTACAACCACCTCCATCACTATTCACATCAAAAGTGACATGTTGTCAATCACTCAAAGTGACCAGACATCTCATCAATCAAAGTGACTAATGATTTGACGCTAGATGTGACTTGTGGGCCGCACTTGAATTCGAAATGCGAGTGCGCCCGCAAACACTCCCGGGCTCGGGTTCGCTAATTCCGAATTAACGAATTTTCCGTTGCGATGTAATTAAATCAAATTCAATTAAATAATTATGCCTAGTAAAATTACTATTCACGTCGCTAACGAATTAATTCTAAATTAACTCGTTCGCCTGAATTAAAATCTAATTTTAATTCCGCGTCGAAATCCAATTTCGTATAATATATCGAATATATTATTTTATCGATTAATTCCAAATTAATCGTTGTCTCTCTTTAATTAATATTTTATCCCAGATAAAATATCTCCATAATTAATCCCAGATTAATTTTCTCTCTCTTATAATTAATCTCATATTAATAAAGTGCGAGTCATACATCATCGATGAATCTTCGGGAAGCGACCCATGAGATCCCCGGATATGTTGGCAGTAAATCCGGTTTCGTCGGACTATCCGAATACGTACGTACCTAGTACTATGTTTTTACCGATTTACAAGACATGGTTGGCTTCTAGCAAAGCACCGTGCCCCCCAATTCTCCAGAAATATTCTTACTGGAATATGTGATCTATATCAGGCGTAGTATACGTAGTATTGCGTATTTCGATCCAGCATCGGGTGTCACGTGCAAGGCCTGGGGCTGGAATCGTGTCTGCCCCGTACAAAGCACATATCGGATCTCTGGTAACTAGTCTCTGTAATCGGATAAACATGACCTAGTCATAATATCCCGATAGCTGCAGCATAAAAGAGCACCAGTTCCGTATCATACGTGATCATCATCTCCACTATGATTGGAGTGATACTTCCGTCTCGACATCACACCCAATACATTACGATTCTCAATATACCCAGAAGAGGCGTACACAGAACCTGTTAAAGCCCTGGACGACCAAAAATAAAGCATATTGATTATCGCAAGTATTAGCGGTGCAAGTCTCAGGTTAAGACCAAATACACCTACCCCGATTCGAACTTCCATAGACACATAGTCATACTACCAATGGAATTCCGAAGGGTCTATCCAGAGCGAAGCTGTTTCCGTACCATAGGTAAACACAACCTCCTATTACACTTGCATGAGTATCATATACCCAAATATATGAGAACTATGCTGTTATGCTCCCACATGCGCACAAGTGTAATACTAGTCTATTCCGCATTATCGATGTCCAATCTCGATAATACTATGACTAGGGATATTTAATGATTAAACCTTTGTGGATTGATACTGTCTCATATCATCTCAATTCGGAACTAATCATATGGACCTTTCATCATTTATACATCTTGGTAATCTAATTACAAATGATAAAAGAGCAATTTCCTTTGTCACATAGTTAATTTTTACAACAACACCATGATCTGTACAAATAGTGATGTTATGGGCCATAACTGTCCAACACATCCATCACGGAACATGAGGTGAAACAGAACTGAACCGAGCTACCGGGCTACTGTGGTCGGTCCCGGCTCTGATGTTGTCGATTTCTGAAGTTCGTATCATGTTATATCCTAGGGTCGGCCAGATCTGGGAAACTATGTCCGGACTCTCTTCCTGGTTGAGGAACAAACCAAACCTCCTGAACATCTGATCCTTCAAAAAGGAAAACCTCATCTCTGCCCTTGTCGAACTGTTCAAATACCTTAGTCACACATCTGAGGTGGGAGGCGGCGAGCTCGGATTCCAAACTTAAAGCGGTGACCAAAGAGAGGGATCAAGTTCGGGAGGTGATGAAGAAGAGAGAGACTGAACTGGAGGACGAGGTGGATAAAGCTAGGCTCGAGGGGGTCAGCGACTGTGCTCAAATCATTTTGATGGTGATGCCCGGGATTGACATGGGCCCAATCCATGTGGCTATCCGGTTCTGCATAGGGGAGCTCTCGGAGGAGGAGGCTCGCGTGTTACTTGTCATCCCCTCGGAGGAAATCCAGGATCCTGAGCCCCTTTCTGTCGTGTCCATGTCCCCAGTCCCTGAGGAGATCCAGCCTGAGGCACCTGCCCCTGTCCCTGAAGTGCCTGAAGTATAAGTAGTTGAAGCCCCTCCTGCCTCCCAAGTTGAAGCTGAGGTTCCCCTTGCCGCGCTTGCACCAGAGGTCCTGCCACCATGGCCCGACCAAGAAGAAACAGATGCCCATGTGCGGGCTGATGAGAGAGGGTGACCCTAAGGGGGCCCTGTGTACCAAATAATACGCTTATTTTTGTAATAACAATGCACAATTTCTTTTTTGCTATACATTTTGAATGCTCTACTTCCTGCTTCCCATACTTGGCTAAATTTCTGCTTTCAATTTACTAACTTGTTCTTCTGAGTCTGAATGTGAGAAGAAATTATGACCCCGATCAATTCGAATCTGGCCATGAAGGGAATGCTTTGTCCCCAAGCCGATGACAAATGCACTCGGTGGGACATAACCCGACCCCGAGCTGATGAAACACTTGGCTCTGTGGGAATGTTACCTCCCCAGACCAACAAAGATTCGGCCATGGGGGAATGCTCTGTCTCCATGCCGATGATGAAGCACTCGGTGGAACGTAACCCGACCCCGAGCTGGTGGAACAAGATAGCTTCGACGGAAATAATCCAGTCCCGAGCTGAAGAAATATTTGGCTCCGAGGGAATATTGCCTCCCCGGACCAAAGAGAATCCGGCCATGGGGGAATGCTCCATCCTCATACCGATGATAGGCATTCGGTGGGACGTAACCCAACCCCGAGCTGAAGAAACACTTGGCTCCGGGGGAATGTCGCCTCCTCGGCCCAATGAGAATCTGGCCATGAGGGAATGCTTCATCCCCATGTCGATGATGATACACTCGGTGGGACGTAACCTGACCCCGAGCTTGTGGAACAAGATAGTCTCGGCGGAACTAATCCAGCCCCGAGCTGAAGAAACACTTGGCTCCGGGGGAATATTGCCTCCACGGACCAAAGAGAATCCGGCCATAGGGGAATGCTTCATCCCCATGCCGATGATGATACACTCGGTGGGACTTAACCCGACCCCGAGCTTGTGGAACAAGATAGCCTCGGCGAAACTAATCCAGCCCCGAGCTGAAGAAACACTTGGCTCCGGTGGAATATTGCCTCCCCGGACAAAAGAGAATCCGGCCATGGGGGAATGCTTCATCCCCATGCCGACGATAATACACTCGGTGGGACGTAACCCGACCCCGAGCTTGTGGAACAAATAGCCTCAGTGGAACGAATCCAGCCCCGAGCTGGTAGAACAAGATAGCCTCTGTGAAACTAATCCAACCCCGAGATGGTACAACAGATAACCTTGGCGGAACGAATCCAGCCCCGAGCTGATAGAACAAGATAGCCTCGGTGAAACTAATCCAGCCCCGAACTGGTGGAACAAATAGTCTCGGCGGAACGAATCCATCCCCGAGCTGGTGGAACAAATGAGACTTAATCATGAGGGAAGAATTTTCAACCTCTGAGGCTCCGTGGATCCCGGTGCATGTGTCCTCTTGCCGGGCATCAGCAAAAACAAAAATGGAAACGAGACAAGGTTAGCACAATGGAGGTGACTTAACACATACTCCATAGAGACCCAAAAAAGATAACAACTCGGGTGCCCCGAGGCAGCGTCATGCCTGGTGCCTCCCAAAACACAATTCTGAACCTTACAATTCAGTGTCCCGGCTATCCGGGCTACGGATCGGTGAGCGGCCGAGCCATGAGGGTAGAAACCTCTTCATGTTGGGCGGCTCTGGAGTCTGCAAACGCTATGAGGGTAGAAACATCCTCATGTTATGCTTCTCCTGATCCGAGGCGGTTAGGCAGATACCCCATGGGGGAAAAAACCTCCCCGTGTGCGCCATCCCAGGTGTTTCTCAACGGGACTTACCAGCCAACTCTCATGGGAAGAAACCTCCATGGGTCTGTTTTACCCGAGGTCACAATGGTCATGGAGGCTCTTCGGCCGTCCCTATGCCATGTGCCCTGGTAGTTCTCAACGGGATTCACCAGCCAACTCGCAGGGGAAGAAACCTCTCTGGGTCCGGTTTACCCGAGCTACTCCTCAAAAATGCGAGTCATGAGGTAGTAACGCTCCAGCCTTAGGGGTTTGATAATGACACCCGGGATTGGCGTGCCGCGATGGGTTCGCGCTTTTCCCACATGTACCCAATCCTTTGATGCGTTTTGGATCCTCAAATGTGAAAGGAGCCAGGTCGGAATACTTCCACCTGGGGGTTTGATAATGACACCCGGGATTGGCGTGCCACGGGCTTGGTGCCCTTCCTGGCTACCGATCACTCATTCGCATCGAGCACATCCCAAGAATATTGAACATAGCTTTCGTATTCAATTAATAAACAAGTAAAATTGACAAGTTTCTTAATTCAAAAGAGAAAATTTTATTCATATTCAAGGGACATGTTGCCCTTCTTACAACTCTTTGCGGGTCATTTTAAGAGAGACTTTTACAATCATTTCTGGTTCTTGTCTTGTAGTCCGACACATCTTCTAGTCTGAGCTTGACTCTGAAAGCTCCGAACCGTGTTGACAGGAATCCCCCGACCGGGCCTTCCAAAACCATTTCTGAACAAATCTAGGAGCCATGTTGGGATCTTCTGTTCTGACTCCTTGTGGCCCGTCCCGTGGGCTTTTTCTCCTTTCCTCCCATTCGGGGAGGCTACTGCGCTGAACAGAGGGGGCCCTGATGGATGTCGACCTCGTGCCCTTGGCCGACTCGTTCCTTAGCCGATCCTTGAGGACTACCTTGGCCGTGAAACTGAGGACCTGGCAGGCCGAACAAGCGTAGCACCTTCTCTCGGATGAGCTTGTTCAGCTACGGCCGGCGGCAGGCAAACATCACCCATTTTTTATGTTACATTTCATTCTACAACTCAGTCCTAATGGGTGATCGTTGGCCATCATTTTTACATTCCATTCTACAACTCAATAAGGAGAGTTGTTGTTTTCCCCATCTTTCCCACTGTCGTCAATCTTCCTCCCTCTTGCGATCCCTTTCTTCTTTCCACTCGAACCAACCTTCGTCTGTTCCCTTCCCCTAGCATCCAGTCTTCCTTTCGCTTTCCCAAACCACTCTGTTGCTGAACTCTCCAACGACCCATGGCTTCCGCCTTCCGCCATCGTCTCACTACGCAAGTTGCTTTTTGTTCTTTCCACACAGACGGCGCCAACTGTTGACGGCTGATTTTCGTCCCAGGGGCAGTTTCGGGATAACTCTCCCAAGACAATCCTCATTCAACCTTGAATTTGTTTGGTTATGGGAAACCAAAAACAAATGTAGCAAAATGCAAAAAGAACACAAAATCGGCAAAGAGAGTTTAACGTGGTTCGGCGGAGCAAGTCCAGCCTACGTCCACGGGCACAAAGTGGGGTGTTGTTTTTATTACCAAACCGAGCTCGGCCGACCAGTTTTCAAGGGAGGTCTAAAGAAACCGAGCTGTTTGCTTCTATGTTTCTTTCTTTTACAAGTAATGTTCCTTCTTTCGTTACAAATTTTACTACCCCCTTACAAATGAAACTAACTTTCATTTATATACTAAGAGAATTACAACACTATTCCCATGCTTTTTTGATGTCATCCACGTGATCTCCGGCTGATTGACGGGCTCTCTGCCCCCAAGACTGTCTTCGCCGAAAGCAAACCCGCCACCTCACGGCTTGTCACATCACCCTATTTTCTCCACTGCCACACGCAATGTAATGAAGCCAACCTGTAAAGAGCTTTCAAATAGTGGTGTATGTCAGAGGAAAAAGTCCAAACTACCCCAGTCACACGTCGGTCTTCAAGAGATCAGCCAGATGATCTTCTGAACTACAATAGATACTACAGTCCCGACCCTGAACATCTAAACCATCCATCACGGCACATGAGGTGAAACAGAACTTAACCGAGCTACCGGGCTACTGTGGTCGGTCCCGGCTCTGATGTTGTCGGTCTCTGAAGTTCGCATCATGATATATCCTAGGGTCGGTCAAATCTGGGAAACTATGTCCGGACTCTCTTCCTAGTTGAGGAACAAACCAAACCTCCTGAACATCTGATCCTTCAAAAAGGAAAACTCAATCTCTGCCCTTACCGAACTGTTCAAATACCTTAGTCACAAAAATCACCATCAACAAAATCAAATTTTAGATTCAGAAGCCAATCATTTGTGTCGATTGTTATAAACCGCCTGTCAAATTTTTCGATAATAAGATATATGTTATCTGTACACATGTTGTGGATGAGAAACGAGAGGCAGCAAGATCTTGTCTTGTCCCTCTCTACACCAATTTTATGAACATTAGAAGATAACTAACAATAGACGTGACAGCTTCTATAAAAATAAATTGCCACATTTTTTTTTAAAGATTTTTTTTTTTTTTAACTCCACTAACGTCGAGTATAAATGCATCTAAAATTGTTGATACCTTGGAGAAATAACTCATAAGCAGCGATTGAGAAAATGATGCAAGTGTTACAAATAACAATTGAATTAACAACCCCAGACCAATTCCAAGATAATAATTACAGCAATTAAAATAGAAAAAAAAAAAAAAATGAACCTGAAATTTCAATACTTTGAACAGCTCACACCGGACCATCGAATAAGGTAAACGCGTACAAAACAGAAGAAAATAAGGGAATGGAAAGAATGAACAAGCAGCAATAGATACACATAACCGAAACAAAAAATTTACAGGGACCTCGGCTTTGTGATGGCCACAATGTGGAGGGGTTCAAAAAAAGTTTTAATACAGAAGCCAGTCTTTCCGGTACAGGGTGGAAGAACATAAACGCTTCCCCAAATTCAAATGAAGGATTCATATGTTACACGTGATGGTCATGGGAGCGGCCAATAAGTCTGCACTGCTCCGGTAGTAGAGAAGAGATGACTTGTCCATTGAGCGGAAAAAGCTCACCATCAATGCCACAACCATTATGGGTGTGCTTTCCAGCTTTGATCTTCACTGATTTTACCTGCACAAAGTATAAGCTTGAGTTGAAAGATGCAAATAGATCTCAATGCACTTTTTGACTAGATTCATCTTAACTTCTCAGTCTCTTCAGTGATACCCCTCGTGGGATCACTTTTGTTATATGTTCACTAAGAGCTCCTAACCTTAGACCAAGATGAGTTTCAATGAGTACAACTGGAATATAGACATGAATGTCAAACAGAGGCCTAAGTGAGATGCAAATCCTACAGTCATTAGTCAAATGAGGAGCCACAAACACACACACAAAATTTTCAACACGCATCGAGAATTCCAAACGTGGTTGCATATTCTAGGTTGTCATCAATATGCTCAGACTGCTGTTTAATGCAATTTAATGTACTCAAATTACTTCTTAAGCAATGTCTTATGAACATAATAGCAGCCTCACTTTCCCACCAAAAAAAATAACCACAATAATGTACAGCATCCCCTCTTCCCAAAAAGATGATATGGAGTAGGCAACAGTTCCATCCCGATTTGAGACAGAAAGGTCATAACTAAAGTGAAGCATCATCGATGTAAAAGCTCATACCTTCACATATTCAACATATGGAAGAGATAGATGTCGACCCATCTGCAGCAGCAAGAAAAACCTCGCTAAACGCAGCCGCCCACTCCCATGAACTAAGATCATATCCATGGTGTTATCATCATGCTCAGCTCTGGGTGCTACCACCTGAGCACTCTGCACAGTTCTGCATGCATGGTTGCAAACCATAATGCCAAGAAATTGTCCCTTTTTAACACATTTCTCTTCATACCTAGGCATAACCTCCTTTTTTGTTCCTGCTTCTACATCGTCCGATGGACCTGGTAATTCAAGAGGATTTTCCACATCCCAATTAGGTTCTGTATCCCATTTTGGTTCAGCATCCCAGATTGGACCTGGATCAGACAACGTTGAAGATATTTCTTCTCTATCATTGGTTACAGTATTTCCCCAAGAACATCTAGAGGGATCATGTGCGACTGTCAATCCAGTCCACTTATCTGTCCTTGACTTTGACCTGGTCCTTGGCCAATTCGGAGTTGTGGACAGCGGTAACTGAGGATGAATAACTTCTGGTTCTGCCGTTACATTGCTCCTCCCAGAAGACAGGCGTTTTGACTTGGGATCTAGACCACGTACATACTCTGATGGTTCTGTGCTAGCATGAGTGATACTGCAAGTTGTGTCTGGGTCTCCTCCAGACATTCGACTAGGGGTCATTATAGAATCAATACTTGATAAACTAGAGGCTCTGGGCATGCCCTCGTTTTTTGATTTTCTCATGATGTCTGTGTAAAGATCTGACATGTCAACTATTTCTCGATCTACTGAGTGTTTTCCTTCTAAATCCTCCTTTGATGCTGGAAGATATTCAACTTCGTAGCTGTACTTTGGCAAGCATAAGAACTTGAGGAATCCAGCAACAAAATAACGCAGAGGGCCAAAGCGTTTCTGATATTTTTCAGAAAGTTCCAACACTGCAACAAAATGAGTTACAAACACATGAAACTTATACCTGATAAAAAATATAATTTTTCCATACACATGCATCATTGTCATTTAAAATACCACCTTCAATCCAAAATAATATGTCCAAAAGCATTAAGATTAGTAACAAAGATTCCAAGACCTCTAACAGTTAATTCTTACATATCAGCTTAAACTTTTAGGTTGATTGTTAACTTGGTAAAAATAATGAAAGATGAGTGTCATTGCACAATCATAACAATCCATCCAAAAAATGGAAAGAGAAAATGTGAAAATGAATATTACCTCCACCAGTTAAATATTGTTTGCAATTTTGACTAGAACTTAAAATATCAATAGCTTTAGTTAACCACCTGCTCTTAACAACTAAATAACAAATGGCACTAAGTGAAATTGTTAAAAAATTTATTCTTGGTTATTTAATGAACCCCCTCCCCCTAAGCCCTTTCTTCGTTAAAAAAATGAAAAAGGAATAAATAAGTTAAACATTTTGTAAACTGCAAGAACATGCCTAGTGTAAAACATGTAACTGATGCAAATCTAAAACTTCAAAGCCTGAATGTCAACATCTTTCCTAAACTTTAGTAGGAAGCATGCAGCAACGGGCAAAATCCAAAACTGTATCAGTAAGCTTATATCATTTGCCTTCCATCTGTAACAAATTACCTGGATATTAATTGATCATAATTGGAAGCAATATTTTAATATAATGAATTAAAGTTTATGACTCACCGTCACTAACAAAACCGTAATAGGAGACTGTCATCCCAAAGTGGATGACACCAGTCTGAATCCACTCGACAACAAATACATCTGTGGCAGTAAGACCCCCCTGAAACCAACAAAATTCCTCAGTTGCGAGCAGCAGAAAACCTAATCTGCAGACTACATACGGGGTTCTTACCCAATCACAAGGAGGTATAGAAAAGAATATAGAACCACATATTTTGCAGAGACCAAAAATATTAGGAACTATAAGACATTTCTGCTAAGGTTAGGATATATAGGACTCTTATAAGGTTAGGAACTATAAGACTTATTTTCAACAAAAAGCACGAGTGAAAGAAAGAGGTGCAGGGCTAGGATAAAGGTGATGAAAGATTCAAATCTGTTCCAGAACAAGCTAAAGTCTGTACCAATGAGAACCTCATTTAACTGCCAATTAGAAAACTAAGAACTACATAAGGAGTAACATACATATTAACAAACTCTAAAATAACCAGTTGCTCAAATATCTATTTAAATTGCTTAAAATGCGCCTATCAAAATGGCCGTAGTGAAGAACACTGATGGAAAAATTATTTCTATTAACATAACCGCAAGCAAGAGTCATGCAAAAATGATAGCAAAGTGAGAATGTATCACCTTCACAATAGCCAAAGCAGCAGAAACTGGATCTCTAACTCCCAGAACAGTCCAAACTAATGAATTATCAGAACCAGCAGGAATGATTCCAATGGGAATAGAAATACCTTCTTTCTGGTTGTCCCTACTAAGTAGACCATTTAGAACCTGCACAGTAACCAGCGTCATTGAAGGGAAGGTAGAATACCACCATAAATTTCAGATAATAAATAACTGGAGGAAATCTTTTTCATCTTTTTATGTCTAATGTGAGACAATATATTTCATTCAACATAGAATAAATTCCTATTAACAGAAAACTAGGTTTAAATTACAGAATGCACGTAATGATTTTCGGAACCATATATCAATGTTCCAGCAAGCGAATCCATCTACCTTCACTAGCTATTTCAATTCGCTTGTTGTCAGCCACCTTATCCAGAAGGAGCTGCAGCGATTGATGGAAATAAAAATTTCAGCACATTTATTTCTTGATTTTGATAAGTACTGTAAATGAGATACAGAACAGGGAGTAGCCATCCTTCTTCCCATCCCAGAAGGATCTCCTTAAACGCCTTGCAGTTTGCAAGAGGAAATATGTCACTTTGCTCAAAAGATCATTAGCACATGACAATTGATGTGAACCGGTAAAAATAAGAAAATGATATGATATAAGTGAACAAAGTATAGTATGGCATTGTAGCCAAGTAAAGGCCTAAATCTAGTCAGAAAACAACACACATGCTTCTGTGAGAGTGAGTGCCAGGCCCAGCATGATTAACAGCCACTGTGGCCTCTGAAAATAAGGTTTTGCTTCAGCTACAATTGTTTGTTTTTCTTTGTAAATACCTTCAGTTATTACGACTCCTCCCAATTTTTCCTAAATATCAATTACTTTTCTGGTCATTCACATTGATTTTAAATGAACTTCCTGGAGTTTGTATACAATGACATTACCATCAATATGTCTCTCAGTATCATTTTAATTTGTTTCCTTAATATTTCAAATGCCTACAACATTTACAGCATTACATGCATGTCTAACTGATATTTGAGAACCAAGTTTAAAGCCAATTCAACACCAAACCAAACACCCTTAAATGCCTTCCAAACCACCAAAAGCCAATGCAAACCAAACCCAAAATAAATATTAACTCAATATTTGTGAAGACTGACAAAAATAAAGAATCAAATCTCATTTTCAAACCAACTAGCTCTGTAGTCTGTAGTACGGAAACATTTGGATTAAGCACAGAACTACTGCAGTGCTGTTAGGAATTCAGTTAAAGTTATTTAGAGCATTGCATAAGTTAACTTGGGATAATATCACCCCATACTTAAATAGTAGGCTTGTTGCATTTCTCTGCCCCTTTCAGTAAGATGGAGGCCATTAAACCAAGGACCAAAAATATAAGGCAACGGGTTCCAGGACATGCCAAAGAACAGTTTATGAGCGAGCCTCACTGGTTCTGTGGATGGAAAATTGAGCAAGATGACACTCATATCATAATTAGTTCAGCTTGGAAAACTATAAAACGGTTACTTAGTATAAATGATGCCCAGAAGTATGTGGTCAAATACTGCCAAACCTAAAAAATACAATGAAATTAAAATTTGTCGCCAACTTGATGGTTTAATCAAAAAAATAGTTAGAAATTATCACCTCCCCTCACAAATTAAGTTTTTTCCATTAATTAAAGAAAAGTTGAACATCCACATGCCGCACAAAAACAAAACAAAAATGTCACTTTTTAATCATGAGAATTACGCACTTTTAATTTTAACTATCATTGGGTTACGAAAAAACTATCTGAATATTAAGTGACAACAAATAACATTCAGCTAAAGTTGCAAGTGACTCACCTCATTGATAATTCCATCACCCCCTATGCATATAATTCCTGGAAAAATGTACAACAGTTTATTTAAATAATGATAATGATGACAGAGTTATAAGAAAAACCAAAATACGTTATTCAATAGTGCATGCAGTAGCAATACCATCTGGGCATGTACTTATATCAACAGTGGACGCCAAACTTTTAGCATGACCAGCAGATGTTGTTTTAACTACCTCCAGTTTAAACCCTGCAAGCTGTCACAGTCTGCATGTTGAATATGAATGCTAGCAGGATAAAAATTAAACAAGTTCTCTTCAACCACCAAAGGAAATACAATATAAAATTTAAGGACAATAAATTATCTAATACACCAATTTCATCAACTCTGTGAGTCAATTCAGGCAGCACAGTATTATTATTTTTATTTTTATTTATTTTTTGCATTTTGCATTTTGTGCAGTAAGCAAAGAAAACTCTTGACAAAAAAAGAGCGGAAAGCAAGCTGAACTAGAATTTTGAAGTCTAAAACAAACCAGGACCACACCTTAAATATTGGTTCCACAATGCCATGGAAAACCTTTGTAGAACGACCACGTCCAGATCTTGGGTTTAATATCACGAGCATTTTAGGCGGACTCTTACACCGAAAAATCAACTCAGGAGGAGTATCAGTCGGATATAATTCTGATGAAGACTGCTTCTTCGAAGAAACCAAAGGGTGAGGCAAACAATTAACAAAACACTGCTGATCAGCAAAGCCACCAACCCACTGAATTGCTTCCTCTGTGTTAGAAGCCAAGAAACGATAATCCTTGCGAACTCTCCGAGGCTTTATAAAACAGGATAATCCATAAGAACCCCTTTTAAAAGGATAAGAATGAACAGTGAAATGCCTAAGACCATTATTGTATGATACCGAGACAACATCATCAAGAGGCAGCACATGAGAACCCCAAACTAAAGCCTTGCTGGTCAGCTTAGCATCGACCGCACCTTGATTAGTAGCTTGAGTAGAAGAATTCTGCTGTTGCACATCACTAGAACTTTTATCATAAGCAGTCTTTCTCTTATCCAAAACGATCTTTCCAGAGAAAACAACATACCCCAACAAATCAGACTTTTCATCTCCTCCTCCTACACTGACACCACCACCAGGAATATCAATCCTATGCTCATCTATCTTATTAACCTCATCAAATTGAGGATCATTGTGATGCTGTTCCGGCCTGGATGAAGCCTTAACCTTCTTACTCCGTTTCTCAGGGAACACAATTGGGGACGAGTGTTGAGCTAATTGCGAACACAATCCCAACCGCCTAATAGACTGCTGAGGCTGTGCCATATTTCTCAATGAATTATTAATATTCTTATTCGACAACAAAATACTCCCAGTCTTGTGCCTTGTACTATATATCACTAATATTAATATTATTACAATTACAAAATAGATCGAACAGGAATTGGAGACGAATGCATACACACACAAACTTCTGCTGCAAAATAAATTATTACAAATAGATCCAATCACATTTTTGTTTTTGTTTTTCAATAGCTAAATACGTATAAACAAATGCCAAAAAAACTCGGCGACTTTTATAGATCGAAAACAAAAGAGAAGAAGACGAAACACTTTACCTTTAACGAGAATTAGCAGATGCAGATCGTTGATGAAGTTGACGGACGACGGTCGATGAACGGACCTGATTCATCTATACCTAATTCCACCTCTTTTTCATGTCAGTCCATTACAGAGACAAAGAAGAGAAATGAGCCCACTTTATTTTTCTATGTTTTATTTATTTATTTATTTATTTGTGTTTGTTAAATGTTAATATATATAAATAATAATAAGGTTAGTTTCACCGGACACCTTATATTTATCACATTATATTGCATTATCATGTTTAAAAAGGAAAAGGAAAAAGGAAAAGAAGAAAGTCAAAAGGCCGGGTGGGTGGGGCCCAAGTCAACGCAATACTAAACACCTACTGGAGACTTATGACGCGCATTACGCAGAGTTGTTTCTACGTGTAGGGCAATTTAAAAAAAAAATTGGATTAATTTAAAGGGTAATTTACACCGAAGTCCTTATTGTTTAACAAAAAATCAAATAGACTTGTTGGAAAGTACAAGTTCCCGTACAGGGCTTACGTCGTCTTGACTTGATCATAAAACTACAATCCCAACCTGCCCAATAAGGTCAGGCAACTGAAATAACCGACATCATGTCATGTTGAGTTACCAGGTCGGGTCGGTCCTGAGGCCTTCACTTTATTCTTTTGAACAACTTTCCACCTCGGGTCGGGTATCAGGTGCAAACCAACTCTGATCTCTTCACTGGGCATGACAAATCTGTATCATGGGCCTGGACCTCCAGAGTCCGGGAAGTGGAAATCTTCTTCATACCCTTACTTGAGATTCTGACTTCGTGGGGGTGAAAACCACCATCAACATATGTCTCATAATTCTCGATATCAACGAGTAAGCGAGTTGGTGCCGGGAACTATAAAAAAGATGGTGGTGCATGAAGCCGTAAACTGATCTGGCGTCCTCGGGCTGAAACTTTCATGGACACCCTATACTGTTCCAACTTATAACGGGTATCACAACTACAAGTTTCAGTGCTTTTTGTGAAAGAATCAATATCGGGTCTATAGCCCTGATCTAACATCTCTGCTTCTGATCCATAACTTGGTCATCTCTCCCACTAGGCATTCTCTGACCGGAAAGGTTGACCCGGACTAGCTCTGGTCAGTCAATCTCGTCATGCTGCTAACTCGGAAGGAAATGATCCGCAGAGTCATGCAAAACAGAACAAAATCACAATGGAACATTCACCTCCTCGGGCTATTAGGAAAATAACAAGGATCTCGGCGGAATGTATCCCAGTCCCGAGCCAATGTAATAACTTAGCCACAAGGGAATGCTCCCTCTTTGTGTAGTTCAATATTTGGCCATGGGGGAGAAACTTCGACCCCATGCCAACGAAGATAATAAGGTCTCGGTGAGACATAACCCAACCTCGAGCCAAAGCAACAACTTGGCCATAAGGTAATCTTACCTCATTGTGCCAACAAACATGGTCTCGGCGGAACGAATGCATCAACGGGTCATCATAACAAACTGATCATAAGGGAATGTTCCCTTCTTGTGCCACTAAACACTTGGTCATGAGGGAGAAACTCAGACCCCATACCAACAAAGATAATTAAGACGTCGGTGGGACATAGCCCAACCACGAGCCGATCTAACAAATAGAGGCACTGGGGAAAGATCGACCCCAAGCCATCTAAGTCGCTTGGTCGCAAGGGAATGAATCATTCTTCCACCAATACACAACAAAATGACTTCGGTGGAACAAATGCAGCCCCGAGCCATATTAAGTACTTAGCCATAAGGAAATGCTCCCTCCTTGTGCCATCAACATGGCATCGGCGGAACGAATGCAGCCCTGAGCCAATAAACTCAAAGTGGCCTCGGCGGAACGAATGAAGCCCCGAGCCAATAATCTCAAAGTGACATCGGCGGAACGAATGCAGCCCCGAGCCAATAATCTCAAAGTGACCTCGGCAGAACGAATGTAGCCTCGAGCCAATAATCTCAAAGTGGCCTCGGCGAAACGAATGCAGCCCCGAGCCAATAATCTGAAAGTGGCCAGGACGGAACGAATGCAGCCTGAGCCAATAATTTTAAAGTGGCCTCGGCGGAACGAATGCAGCCCCGAGCCAATAAACTCAAAGTGGCCTCGACAGAACGAATACAGCCCCAGCCAATAATCTGAAAGTGGCCTCGGCGGAACGAATGCAGCCCCGAGTCAATAATCTCAAAGTGGCTTCGACGGAACGAATGCAGCCTCGAGCCAATAAACTCAAAGTGGCCTCGACGGAACGAATGCAGCCCCAAATCAATAAACACACACAATAAACAAGCATGGATAAACAAGTTTTTATCTGAGAAATGGAGTGTTTTACTCATATTCTTGGGATCTACTGCCCATCCTACAACTCTTTGTGGGTCATTTTAAGAGAGACTCTATTGAAAATATCCCATCATCACCTCAGCATTCCAAGTCAGCGCTATCAGCGTTGGTTGACCTTCATAGCCACTTGGTCTATGTACTCATTCAGATAACCATTTTTTACAAAGTCTTCTATCTGCTCCCGCAGGTCTCTACATCCATTGGTGGCATGTCCCCTTATATTAAGGTGCAAACAATAAGCCTTATTGTTTCTCTTCTTAACTGGGTACTTCATTGGGTCAAGCTCAGTTAATAGAACTTTATTCTAGATTTCTCGAACTATCTGGGCCAGGTATCTATTCAGGGGTGTACATTGTCCCGCCGGCGACATGGTTGACCTGGGCAGGCGGCTTCCTCTCTTGAACTTGATTATTCTGAGGCATCGGTATGAACTCATTTTGCCTCGAGACTGGTTTACTCACATCTCTGCCCAAATCCTGCTAATTTTTCGGCCTGAGTATCTTGGTCTCTGGGGTGCCCCTCCTCAAGCAATCTTCTCTTCTTCCTCCTCAACACGAACTTCTTTGAATGTTCCAAAGCCGCGGCATAGTCTGGTATCACCTGGATCCTTAAGTGGGACCATAATTTCCCGACCCTGAAAGCTCTCTTAAAACTTTCCAATGCCTCTGGGGATTGGTACGCCCCCACCTCTAGCACTAAGTTGTGATATCTGTCAACAAAGTTTTTCAAAGACTCATTGTCTCCCTGCTTCATCAACCTCAATGGCCTTATTGCCTTCCTCGGTATGCATGTCTCTTTGAAGTGTCGTATAAAGGACTTCCTCAACTACGCGAAGCTGCTAATACTCCCCGGGGTCAAGTTCCTGAACCACAAACTGGCTGACTTGCCCAGAGTTAAAGGGAACACATTACAGATGGCATCTCTGGCCATTTCCTGAATTTACATCAACAAAATGAACTTCTCAACATGAGACTTGGGGTCGCGCTGCCTTTGTAAACATCCATCGAAGGCATGGTGAATCTCCTTGGAAATCTCATCGCCATTATTTCCTTCGTGAAATGGGACGTTGTCCCCATGCCTTGGTCACCACTTGGTCTGTCTTTAATACTTTCCTCCCACTTCCTCGTCTTCTTTCGAAACCAACCCATCATCTGGTTCTCGGAACTATCATGTTCTCGACCATGGGTTTCCCCTCGTCTCCTACTCCGTGCATGATATCTTCCTTAACTAGGGACTTCATATCCTTCCATTGGAAACCGTTCCAGGTCACTATCCGTAAATAGTGGACTGTTACTAGAGAATTCTGGAGTCTGTCTGCCTTTATCTTATTCCCATAGCTCCCCTGCCGGTACGGCTCCGGAGATGACTACGGATCTCATCCTATTGGCACTCCTCTTCCCATTTTCACCATCTCCATCTACCCCAACGGTCCTCTTTCCTCTCGCTACCTCCCCTCTTCTCTGGCTGGGGTCTGCTTCTCCCCTCTCCATTGCCTTTTTTTGTAATTTTTCTATTTTCTCCATCATATCCTTCATGAAGGCCTGGGTTGCTTCCCTTTCCTTTTGCGTATTTTCTCTCTCATTTCGGATGGTTTCTTCCATCTTCTCCATCCATTCTGTCGTCGAAGCCTCTGAAGCTCTATGGTTCCTGTCTCCCGCCATCATCTTACTGTGTTTGCTACTTTTTATATTGATTTCCCACATACTGTGCCAACTGTTGACGGTTGATTTTTGTTTCATGGGTAATTCAGGAAAACCACTCCTTGATCAACCTTCCCTCAACTATGAATTTGTTTGGTTTGGGGACCAAATGTAAATTTAGCAAAAGATGAGACAAAACAAAGACAAAACAAATGGTTTAACGTGGTTCGGCGAAATGGATCCAACCTACATCCACAGACATATGGGAAAAAAGCTTTTATTACGTGATCGGGTTTGACCGAAATGCATTAAAGCTCGCTTACACACTGACTGACCTCTTACTAGCTCTTGCTTACAATAAGATTTTTGCTCTCTATTACAATTGAAGAATGAAATAGAATTAGCAAACCCCTTACAATAAATTCTCGATATCTTTACTAGGGAAAATTCTACTATTACACCAATCTCGTGACATCAGCCACATGAATCTATCATCAATGTGATGGCTCTCTTCCCCAACTGCTCTGCAAATAGTAGCTCTGCCACCTGGCATCTCATTAAACCATGCCACTTTTGGCCACTACTACACGTTACCTTACAAAGCCAGCCTGCAATCTATCAACTCTCATGTGATAACATGTGCTAGAAGATAAGCCGATGACCTGCTCTTGTCACGTCAAACCTCTTTGGAATGTGCAAGTTCCCGTACAGGGCTTACGTTGTCTTGACTTGATCATAAAGCTACAATCTCAACCCGCCCAACTAGGTTGGGCAACTGAAATAACCGATATCTTGTCCTGTTGAGCTACCAGGTCGGGTCGGTCATGAGGCCTTCACTTTACTCCTCCAAATAACTTTCCACCTCGGGTCGGGTATCAGGTGTAAACCAATTCTGATCTCTTCACTGGGCACGTCACCTCTGTCTCATGGTCCTGGGCCTCCGAGTCCGGGAAATGAAAATCCCATTTATACATTTACTTGAGATTCTGACTTCTTGGGGGGTGAAAACCACCATTAATAAAGTATATATAACCTATTCTCCGTCATTATAGGTGGAGTAAAATATATCGATCTCTACCATAAATAAATTTTGTGGAACACCTAGTGTTTACATTTAATTAAAAATATCATGTCACATAAATTTCTAAAATATAATTAGTACAAATAATTTTTTGTTCTGACATTACTCGGACTTAAAATACATCAATTTTAGTCTGAGTTTTAAGATTTATTTCAATTGAAATTTTATGTGAAAAAATATATGTTGATAGATGCATTTATACTATAACTATCAAACAATTAATATATAACAGATGTTCTCTGACACATTCATAAAATGGTTCTTTACTCTCAAGTATAAGAAGGTCGAAATAATAAAATAACCTGGTAAGTCCGGGGTCGATCCACAAATAATAGATTTAATAAAATAAAATAATAATTCAAGCGACAAAAAAGGCTGAATTGTTTGAAGTGATGAACAATTTTAAATTGAACTGCAACAATAAATTAGAATGATGGGGTTAATGGATCCAATTTTAATACTTCAGATATAGAGAAAATTTACTTTTTATAATATATAAATTGTCATTATTACCCAGTTAATTTACTTCAGGAATTAATTATGTCAAAACATATAAAATTAGCTATAAAGACAGTGATAATATTTGTCTATAATAAGTCCAGTTAGGTACTCAATTATGCCAAATAAATAAAATCAGTCATTAAGGCGGTAACAATGTTTGTCAATAATTAATCCAGATTTAAATTACTCTCTCATATAATATGGGGTAAAGTATTAACTCTGCCAACCAAGATTTGATTGTTTATAGAGAATCAAGACACCCACAAATATAAGAGATTATTAAATATTATTCTTCAAATTACAATTCATATATTATAATATAAATAAGATTAAATTATATTCTCATATTTAGAGTTTCATCCTTTATCCCAGTAGAATGAAATTAACTACGCATGATTTGAATAAAAACTTGTATAATTTTATTACTGAAAGAAAAAAGATTACAAGAAAAATAAAACACACAAGACACTTCTTCCAAATTCTTTAAGAGAGAAAATGAAAGAAGCTTGAAGAAAATGAGAGGTGAGCACCTCTATTTATAGTAGAAGTGTTCATCATTCAATTATTAATTACAACTTTCCAAATCAAATACAAACAATAATTTTTTATTAATTTATTTTTTATTTTTTGACTTTTTTTATTTTTCTTGATCATTTTGCAAACATTTGTCACACATTTTAACTTTTATTTTTTTTATTTTTTATTTTATTTTCTAATAATTAAAATTACATGCAACGCACATTGGTTTCTTCACCAATTTCGACCTTGAAAACCTCAGAACTATAAAATCTTGTAAAGAGCACAGTTGTAGATATTTGAGTTTTCTTTTATCTGGAACTGAAATCGCCTCAATCTGATATCAGAGTAAATCATTATGGCCAAAATACAAAAATTACGCAAAGTTGGAATTTCAGAAATTGTACACTGTTAGAACGTCTTTTCAAGTTTATGGCCTCCAAAATCCAAATGTCACGTCCATTTTTCTATTTATGCATCCAAAATATTATTTTACCTACATAATAAATAAAAATCACAATAAAAATATATAAAACATAAATTTAATTATTATTTCATAAATGTGCTAAATTAAGGAGATCAATAAAACTATAAGTATAAAATGATTACTTTCTCTTAATTAAATGTACATTTTTTATTGTTCATCACACCTCCAACCAACTTATTACTAGTCCCTAGTAATTTAAGCAAAAACTAAACAGATAAATCCTTATCCATTTTAGTAATTGTTTTATTTCTTTCTAAATTATTAAATAAGCAAATTCTCTTGTACTTTTTATTTACCATTCTTCCATACACACATAAAACAAAATATCAATCAATTCATTGTACCCATAATATTCACAGGTCTTGTTAAAAAGAGAATAATATTTTTGTCCTAAAGGTATATCAGAATTCATACATTTTGGCAATGACAGTTTATTTATATACAAAATAGTTTTTTTTTTTTGTAATAATATATTTTTAACCCTTGTAACGAGCTTTGGGCTGTTGACTCCCAAACCAGTTGGTTTTAGGACACTAGGTGATAAGACTGTTGGGGTTTTGGGCAAAGGGCGCGGCGGAAGTGCGGTTCGGGCGAAATCGTAATTTTAAAACTTTTAAATTACCGAATAAATTATTCAATATCTAATATGAATAATTCATTCATATTTCATCTAAATATATTTATTCGATATCAAATAATGACATAAATAACTAAGAAACGTCGCGAAATTTTTACGAAAATGTTTTTCCGCAAAATGGCATAAAACATGTTTTTGACCGAACCGACTACCCAATACACATGAGGGCTGCCCAGGTCAGCCCCAATAGTATTAGGGCAGTTCATGGGCTGCCCGAACAGTGACAAATTCATTGTTTGGGCAGCCGTCACCCGATTGGCTCAAAAGTCACCCGGTAACGCCGTTTTCGCTTATTTCGAATCTGAAATAATTTCCGGCAATTGTTCTAATACCCAAAATACATCCAATACATTTATATGACATCAATTTCATCAACATAGACCTAGATTTTTCAGATCTGATCCAGAAACCAAAAATATCAAATTGTCATGCTTTAATCCAACTTTTTCAACATTAATCAAATTAATCTTAACACCAACCAAAGTCACCACAAATGAACCACCCAAGAACAATTCTAGGCATTACAAGAGTGGTCATAACACTCTAGAATGACAACATATCATCAAATGATCAAATTGGATAAGTATTACAATAATATCATCCAAATCTACTTCACACATGCTAAACACTTCCAAATCCATCTACCTGTTGGGGTCAAATCAGTGAGGCGCAGCGGAAGAGGCGCTGTTCGGGCGAAATCGTAGATTAAAATTTTTAAACTTACGAATAAATTATTTAATATCCAATATTAATAATTCATTCATATTTCACCTAAACATATTTATTCGATATCATATAATGACATAAATAAGTTAGAAACACCGTGAAATTTTTACGAAAACGTTTTTCCGCAAAATAGCATAAAACGCGTTTCCGGCCGAACCGACCGACCAATGCACATGGGGACTGCCTAGGTCAGTGCCAAAAACATTTGGACAGTTCGTGGTCTGCCCGAACAGTGCCCAGTTCACTATTTGGGCAGCCATTATCCGGTAACGTCATTTTTCACCATTTTCGCGTATTTTCACTCCGAAACAATTTCCGATAAATATTTTTCTTGAGAAATTCAAATAAACAATTTATTCTAATTACTCAATAAATAAAAACTGAACTTTTATGTGAAAAATCAGATTTATCATTAATTACCGTGAGACCCCAAAGTTTTATAAATTAATCATTATGTTCCTTAAAATGTCAAATACATATTTAATTGTTTCCAAATCAATCCCAAAATAATTTATACAATTTGCAACATAAACCAGAAACTTTTCCAGAGTTCTGAAACTGCCCAAATTTTTCTAGAATTACGAAAACAGCCCAGATTTTATATTAATTATAATTTAGCCCAATTTGTTCAAAACACATCAAGATCAGTCCCAATCAATCCCAAATTTGACATACATCAAATATACATCAAATTATATCATATATATGAAAATTCCCAAAATTGGAATGGGTTAAGAACCCTAATTTCATAAATTACTCCAATTTCATAATTTACATTAAATTGATAAAATTCAATACTTTAATCAACCAATTACCACACCAATCAAGTCTCACCATCATGAAATTAATCAAGAACAATTCTAGGTTAATTATGAATGGCTAATCAACTCTAGAATGACAACTTTAATTTCTAATTAATTTATTAAGCTTAATTACACTAATAAGCAAATAAATTAATCATACATGCATAACATCTTCAAACAAGCTTCCAACAAATTTAATTACAAATTCAAAGAGTAGAGAAATAAACTTAACAACACAATTTAAAGTTAAGAATAATAGAAATATTTTCTATATAGAAGAAATTGTAAGAAACTTACAAAAATTCCAAATTTTTTGCTTTGATTTTCCTTTCTTTCTTCAATTTTCTCTCAACTCACTTTGTAAAATTTTGTTAAACTTGTGTTAATATGAAAAATGAAACAAAACCATTTTGTTATCAATTTTCCATCTTGGTCGAATTTAGAAGCAAAAAATAAAACAACAATCATTTTATTTTTGTTCAAATATCATTAATCCACATTTTACTTAATAAAGTTGACACCTTATCTATTATAAAGTGAACAAAATGTGTTCCAATGACATCATGCCATTTCCAAGCTTTAAAGAAAGCGAATCATTAAAAAAAAGATATTTACTTTATAAATAAATTTAATTATTTAATAATTAAATAATAAATATAAATATCTTAAATATATGTATTATATTTACAATAAATATCTCAAATACATATATTAATGATATATATCAAAAATCACAATTTGATATTTTATTAATGTGTATTTAATAAAATCAAGTATTAAATATAAATACACATTAATTTAGAAATGACCGTTAGGTCCCGATTGCATGTATTTTTCGTTTAACTGTTAAACGAGTTATAAATAATCAGTATTATTCATAACAGTTGCCCTAGTGCTCTACGAGTATATTTCATTAGTGAAACTCTCTAGATTCAGGCATATCCGTCACAAAATCTAATTTCGTGTCAATAATTCACCCACCCGTAAATTATGACGACCACGGATAAACTCGCTGAATCATACAGGTCGATGTCATTGCATACGTATAATCCATCCCTCATAGGTATCTGGATTATCCTAGAGATATAGATATAAACGTCAATATCTATAAGAATAATCTCGTCGACGTATTGTACGGGCCAAAATTGGGCCAGTGGCAAAAACGTCTTTTCTTTCGAACCCAAATAACAATGAAACCCACAAACAGAGGCCCAGTTTAATAGGTTTAATACTATTTTGGAAAACTCAGGGCAGAGCCCAAAATAGACATGCAGATAAGGATACACACATAAAGCCAAACCAAGAAACAGAATATAAACATACCTTAAATCATTACCAACTATTTCCCTCTTTTACTAAACATAATATATATCCTCCACATGCTGAGATTTTTTATCACTAAATAATTATATCTTAATCACGTTGTGGGACTTACCTCCATGTGCCAACTAAAAAAGACAGTATTTCTTGGCCTATAAATGGAAGCATGATTCAAGCTAAAGAGGTCATTCAACTCAAAGTTCTCCAATCCAAGCTTCACTTCTCTCTTACATGCTTCTGCTCTCTGACACAAGCTCTCTGAGCACTCCATCCCTTTAAACAATTTCCACCGCCCTCACGGCCACCTAAAGAGGTCAAGGTAACATTAAACCTTGCTTTCACATTTTACTTATTCACTGCTCATTTCATACTACTGACTTGAGCGTCGGAGTGCCCCCGACACCCACCACACTGGTGGGCAGTCTACTCCCGATCACTTTACCTTTGTTTTGCAGGATCGTTGATGCCCCCAACCTATAAATTCTGATTGTGGACCTCGGCCGAAATCCAGCATCCATAATTTGGCACCCACCTTGGGGCCTTAGCGATTCATAGCAAGTAAAGACCACTCAGTCTACAATCCTTACAAACAGACACCAGATCATGTGGTGGCATAATCAGTCACTCTACGAAACAATTACGATCAATAAAAGATGAAAATTGATCCATATAAAACTCCAATACTAATCTCCAATAGTATCTGGAACATAATTCTTTCTTCAGCCACTCAAAGGCATGAGGCTACAAGTCATTTCAATGAAAAATCAACCAACAATCGACAATCCATTTAATCACCAAAAAATCCATCACATTTCTCCAGCCGACCTATCACGACAAGTCACATCTTCCATGTGAAAGGAAATGTTGGAGTAATTCTTTCCAGTCTACCTGGAGTCAAACTACCAATAAGGAAAAGCCGAATCGAGATAACATCACAACACTTTTCCCCATAAATCATCAGCTCTCAAAGACTTGGAAGAATGGACATATTCGTCATGCGACAGGGATGAATCCCAATCTTCTTCATAGGACACGAAAGGCATATCATCTCTTCCAGACTACATAAAAGATTATATAAAAGTTTGTCATCTTCTCCAGTCGACCATACTCTCATGGACCTTCTTAAGGTCTTGTAGAGTGGAAACTTTCATGCTTCAACTCACATCAATTTCCAACAAAATCATACTACCATAAAGTTGATGATTCACGCATACAGCCACTATGCATGCAAAGAGGCGCTAATTGCCAAAAGGTGATTAATCCATATGCTGCTCAATCACTTCAATAGTTAAATACCATAACTTTTCATGGATCCACGTTAACCTGTAGCATGGAATGAAGAGAGCCACTCGACTCACCCACTTACAAACCAAGTCAGCCTTGCCACCAAATTTTCCCTCCAGCCCATGAACCCTTTGCCAAACCCATCAAGCAGCGGTCCAGAACCCACTCAGCGAAGAGCCCATCACCAAGCTCGCACGATGAGACCAAAAACCACCCAGCTCACCAATTACATACGTATTACAGAGAATCCCACATCGGTCATTTAGGATGAAGATAGATGAAAACCATATCCTACATCGATTGTTGCAAATAAAAGCTGTTGAGCAACAATCCATTCAGCATGCAACCCCCTCACTTGTTAGTGAAAAGGAACGCAAGCAGCTCAACAACAAACATCAATTAGCTTGCGCTTAGAAAGGCCATCCATGGTCAGCAAACATAGCAAAACTTCCCATGCTCCAACATTGATTAAAATCAAACTGAATTCAAGATCAAACTGACGCACCATCATGCCCGTGCGTGAAAAGAAACCAGTAAACTGATCTGCATCAAACACAACCAGTCAAAGCCACGAAAGACGCACACTGTGACCCTTCACACATAGAGACATCGTAGCACACTAGCATGAGAGAACAAAAGCCATGAGGACGGCGCAACAACAAGTGTCAAACAAGAAGTCACGCTACATCACATGCCACAAGAGGAAATCCCTCAAACATGCTCACTGCCCAATATAACAGCCCACTCGCCAAAACTTAATGCACATCTCTTACAATTCGTGTCGCATATAAGCCAAGAAGACCACCATGAAGAAACTAAAACATAACAGCCTAAGGAACCTCTCGACGAAAACAGAATAGACCCCAGCCCAGCCCAAACGCCAAAACAGGCGAGAAGAAGCCCAAACAAGCATCATCGGACCAAGCACCAAGCAAGACCGAAATAATTGCCAAAAAAAACCAGTCCCACATCGATTAAAACGAATGAGGGCTACTAAGATGAATTAACAAAAGTAGTCCCACATGAAATATCAAAATAAGCCAATAGTGGTGCTCAGCTAACCGAGTCCACATTCCAAGCCAAGAACGCCGCGCATGACAGGCCCATTAAGCCAACTTAGTCACACAAAATGCATGTATTGGTCAGCCCCGAAATGAAATCAAGAAAGTCGGCCCAAGTCAAGCTCATAGGCCACGTGCGGCCAGCCCATGAGTAGTTCCAGTCCATCTAAATATGAAACAAATCCACATCCCACTCTACACTTTAGCCCGTAGGAGCCTACCAAGCACATTTTAAAGCCCAACAGACCAAAACATAAATTCTAAACACACAGCTTTGAGACTTTTCAACTAAATAATGTCCCACATCGAATATTGCAATGAGTGGCTGCCCAAGTATGTGAAGAAATGCATCCCACATCGTCCAGGAACCAAGACCTCATGCAGAAAATAAAGCAATCAGTCGAAAAATAAGTCTAACAAAGCACATCACTTCCATGAGCATACAAAAGACAAATCTTGAGTCGATCAAGCAATCAATTCAGGATGGTTCCAAGACATTTTAGACGAAATATCATTCACCACATGCTCTTCAAACTACACGATTGAGATATCTTCCTCCAAAGGAGCCACTCTACCTACTACTACTCATCCTAGACAATGAAGCAATGTAACATGTATGAGTACTTGTAGTTGTCACATTCTACAGGTAGAGGACGTACCATTATGTATAAAAATAGAAGAGTAAGCCACTCGACATGATGTACGCAAAATCACGACACTAGGTGAATGTGCGTCACTCGGCAGAACACAATTAAAGGCTTGGTGCTAAGTGGACGCGTCACTCGACAAGAAAAAGAAATGTAGACTCGGCACTAGGTGAATGTGCGCCATTCAGCATTGATACAAAATGAAAAGCTTGGCACTAAGTGAGTCTGCCACTCAACACCACACACGTGAAGGCTTGAGGGAAAAATCCTATTTGACACAACAAATCCAATGATAATTGAACATGTACGTATGAGAAGTCCATTCGACACAACGTGATGATGATGGAATGAAGTTCTTCATTTATTCCAAAATATTTTAATTTCAAGAATGCATGGAGAAATTGCCATCTCTTCCTCAAGCGACATGAAAGGTTTAATCGACCAACCTATATCAGGTTAGATAGTATGGAAATTTTATGTGACTTTCATCAAAGTTCATTCTATTGTAGTATCATTGACCTTATTCAAGCCTTGTATAATTAGTAATGACTTTGATAGGCATCCATCTCTTCCATACTACATATGAGGATAATCATCTCCACACTACGTATGGAGATTATCATCCACTCTAGACTATATGGATGGATTTCCATAAACTCTAGAAAGCATTGGAAAAGCCCCGTGAACCTTCATCAAGTTCATTCGACCAGGTTAGGTAGTATGAAATACCTTCATAGACCTTCATCAAGTCTAGTAGAGTGGTGATTCTCATAGACATGCATTAGTTTCATTCGACCGTGTCTCATGGACCTTCGTCATTTCCATTCGACAGTAGTATCATAGATTGTTAGAATGAAGATTCATTTAGTCCTTCCATCAAGTTCATTCGACCATAGCCTAATGAACTTTTATCAGGTTCATTCGACCGTAGTCTCATGACCTGACATCATGTCAGGTAGAGTGAAGATTCATTTGGACCTTCATCAGGTTCATTGACCATAGTTTCATGAACCTTCATCAGGTTCATTCGATCGTAGTCTCCTGACCTTCAACAGGTCATGTAAAATGAAGATTCACATGGACCTTCATCATTTTCATTCGACCATAGCTTCATGGACCTTCGTCAGTTCCATTCGACAACTCCATTCGACAGTAGTCTCGTAGAATAAAGATAACATTGATGGCTTTTATCAAGTTTATCTATTGTAGTCTCATGGACCTTCTTCAGGTCTAGTATAGTGAGTGATGACCTTGGACCTTCATCAGGTCCATTCGACAACTCCATTCGACAGTAGTATCCTAGAACTGTGAAGAGTGATGACCTTGACATATATTCTTCAAGTTCATTCTACCAGTCTCATGGACCTTTGTCAGGAGAGTGAGTGATGATTTCTTTGGACTTTCATCAAAAGTCATTTGCATTCGACCATAATCTCATAAACCCTCATCTGGAGAATGAGTGTTGACCTTCATGGACCTTCATCAGGTCCATTTGATAGCCCATTCGACAGTAGTCTCATGGATCATCATCAGTCTAGTAGTATGAGAAGGAAAAACCTTCATAGAACTTTATCAGGTCTAGTAGAGTAAAGACCCACATTGACCCATGTTAGATCTGTAGAATGAGGAATGAAGACCCTCATAGATCTTCATTATATACGGAGTATGTAGACTCTCATGTACCTACATCAGGTATAATGGAGTGTGTAGACTCTCATGTACCTTCATCAGGTATAGTGGAGTGTGTAAACTTCCTTGGACCTTCATCAGGTCATGTAGACTCTGATGTATTTTTTTCAAGTGTTGTAGAATGAAATATTCTTAGACTTCCATCAGATCTAGTATCTGTAGACTCACTTGTACCTTCATCAATATGTATGGTTGACTTAAGACATAAGACAAAGAAACATCCTCCATATGGGACTTCATTATCAACATTTTGCCCAGTCGACACAACAGGCAAGTAAATGATCTCTCATTGTTTCAGTAAAACAGTGTATGCTTCTTACATTGAAAAGCCAGTGACTAGTCACTCGACAAATCCTCCAGAAGACATGTATCAATGTTCTCATTTCTTTACTTACCATGATTGTGGTTTTGAAATTTGCAAGCAATGCCATATGACATAGTTGAAGACCTGGACTACTCCTAATCCAGACGACATTGAAGACTTCCCGTCGTATGGAGTGTACACTGAACCTTCATCTGGTTTAGTCGACTGGGGACATCCCCCATGGCTCATGTCAAATCAAGTTGAAGACTTCCCATCGTATGAAGTGTACACTGAACCTTCATCTGGTTTAGTCGACTGAGGACATCCCCTATGGCTCATGTAGAGTCAAAATATGGCCTTCATCTGATGTAGAAAAATTTGAAGACTCCCCTGGTCCTTGACCAGTAGTATGGAGATTATCTTGACCTTCATCTGGTTCAGTCGACTGGGAACATGCCCCATTGACTCAGGTAGAGTCAAATAGAAGATCTGGTCTTCAACTGGTCCAGACGACATTGAAAACTCCCATGGTCTTTAGACCCGTAGTATGGGGATTATCCTGACCTTCATCTGGTTCAGTCGACTGTGAACATACCTCATTGACTCAGGTAGAGTCAAATAGAAGACCTGGTCTTCAACTAGTCCAGACGACATTGAAAACTCCCATGGTCTTTAGACCCGTAGTATGAGGATTATCCTGACCTTCATCTGGTTCAGTCGACTGGGAACATGCCCCATTGACTCAGGTAGAGTCAAATAGAAGACATGGCCTTCATCTGGTCTAGACGACATTGAAAACTCCCATAGTCTTTAGACTCGTAGTATGGGGATTATCCTGACCTTTATCTGGTTCAGTCGAATAGGAACATGCCCTATTGACTCAGGTAGAGTCAAATAGAAGACCTGGCCTTCATCTGGTCCAGACGACATTGAAAACTTTCATGGTCTTTAGACCCGTAGTATGAGGATTATCCTGACCTTTATCTGGTTCAGTTGACTAGGAACATGCCCTATTGACTCAGGTAGAGTCAAATAGAAGACCTGGCCTTCATCTGGTCCAGACGACATTGAAAACTCCCATGGTCTTTAGACCCGTAGTATGAGGATTATCCTGACCTTCATCTGGTTCAGTCAACCGGGGACATCCCCCATACTAATGTCGAGTCAAATAAAAACATGGACTTCCTATGGTCCATATGACAATGTAGTGTGAAAAAACTCCTGAACTTTCATCTGGTTCAGTTGACTGTGGATATCCCCCATGTCTCATGTCGAGTCAAGTTCATGACAGTGACTACATTTCAACCAGACAACTTGAAAAGACTCTGCAGCTCTTCTATCCTCACGAGTAGAAGACATTAAACCCAGACGATAAAAAATGAAAGTATCTAGAATTCTACATTCTTGATAGGTACTCTTACAAATCATGTTTCATACGACATGCATAAATTACTCTCCAAGTCAAGAACTTCTTGACTTAGAGAGTATGAGACAAACTGTACGGGCCAAAATTGGGCCAGTGGCAAAAATGTCTTTCCTTTCGAACCCAAATAACAATGAAACCCACAAATAGAGGCCCAGTTTAGTATGTTTAATACTATTTTGGAAAACCCAGGGCAGAGCCCAAAATAGACATGCAGATAAGGATACACACATAAAGCCAAACCAAGAAACAGAATATAAACATACCTTAAATCATTACCAACTATTTCCCTCTTTTACTAAACATAATATATATCCTCCACATGCTGAGATTTTTTATCACTAAATAATTATATCTTGATCACGTTGTGGGACTTACCTCCATGTGCCAACTAAAAAAGACAGTATTTCTTGGCCTATAAATGGAAGCATGATTCAAGCTAAAGATGTCATTCAACTCAAATTTCTCCAATCCAAGCTTCACTTCTCTCTTACATGCTTCTGCTCTCTAACACAAGCTCTCTGAGCACTCCATCCCTTTAAACAATTTCCACCGCCTTCACGGCCACCTAAAGAGGTCAAGGTAACATTAAACCTTGCTTTCACATTTTACTTATTCACTGCTCATTTCATACTACTGACTTGAGCGTCGGAGTGCCCCCGGCACCCACCACACCGGTGGGTAGTCTACTCTCGCTCACTTTACCTTTGTTTTGCAGGATCGCTGATGCCCCCAACCTACAAATTCTGATTGTGGACCTCGGCCGAAATCCAGCATCCACACGTATCAATTAACAATCTCTAAATAACATTCGGAACTCACTTTCGAAGTATATTATGGCCATAGATTTAACAGATTGTTAATCACATATGGACTATCTATGCTCTGTACACAGAACTGACGGATCATTTCTTGATACTCAAATGATATCATGAGCATGAGTCCACACCCAACGAACAGGCGGAAGTCTGATCTAAATAGATCGGTGACGTGACTATCATCTAAGTGTGGATGATAGCTCATATATTCACAGTGGTATCTCAAGTCAAAGAATCATTATGCTACTCAACTCGAGAAGATTCCTATTGACGTTGGTGTACCATCTATTAGGAAATCTTCGGTGAGTCGTTCAGAGTTTATCAAATAAACATCTACACATCTATACGAGTCTCCCAAGACTCATGGTTCATTGGGATAAACCATCGGACCAAGTCCGATAAACGACATGTACTAGTCTCAATGGATTTTACTAACCGACCCGTGTCAGTAAATCTTGACCAGAAACTTAATTTAAGGATATACAACTTATAGTGACATTTCCGAATGTCAATTACAAACTATGTTGTAACTGCGCACTACGTTGTAAATCCTAGGGTCTTTGTCTAATATATATACATATCACTAAATCAGATTTAGTTTCAATCTAATCAAAATTAGATCGAATACATATATAAAAGACAAGATGTGCTACCATTTAAATTAGTAATATCATGGAAAAATATATTGCTCATATTCATGAATCGGACATAAATACGATCCAGATTGGCGCTCAGAGCACCAACCCTAACACTACCAACACCAAAAGCCCCAAATTTATAGAAAAGAAGAAACCCTATAATCAATCTAGATAATCGAGAACATGAAACATGTTTTCAAAGCTTAAGGGGATTGAAGATTACCTTTAATCTCTAATTTTCCTAAAGTTTTTTCTTGATTTTTTTCTTCCTTGAAACATCAAGTAAATTTGAGAGGTATATGGAGGTGTTGTATTCGGCCATGGAGCTTGTCAAGGTGAAAAAGAAAAATTTTCCCTTTTTAAAATAACATGACCGACTTTACAAGGGGGAATTTTGGTCAATTTTCAATTTTAATCCAATTAAACAAAATCAAACTTTATGTTAACAAATCAAATTTGCACACCTAAAGTTTAATTAAATCATGCCATATGTAACCAATTATAATTAAACATTTATCATAACTATTATGAAAAAAGTTTATCATTTAATTATTTAAATATTTAACATTTAAATATCTAAATAATTAATTAATATAATTGTTATTATATATGTATTTTTATTTACATTAAATAACAAATACATATATTAATGGCATGTGTCAAAGTCTCATTTGACACTTAATTAATGTGTATCTAATCAAATTATGTATCAAATACAAATACACAATAATTACGATTGAACAAAATCCCTTAAAGCATGTGTTTTCGTTTAACCGTTTAAACGATTCGAATTAACTCATTTAATCCGATGAAGTATTACGAATAATCTGCATTATTCATAACACGTTGCCCAAGTGCTCAACGAGTACACTTCATATTGTGAGACTCTCTAAGTTTAGATTTATCCATCACGAAATCCAATTTCGTATCCATAATTCACCCACTCAAGATTTATGACGACCACAGATAATCTCGCTAAACTATGCAAGTCGAGGTCATTGCATACATATAATCCCTTCGTCACAGGCTATCCATATTATACATGGGATATAGATAAAAACGTCAAATCATTTTGGTATAATATAGTCAACTTTGAAATTTACGATCTCTAAATAACACTCGGAACTGATTTCCGAAGTTACACCACGATCATGGATTTACTAGATCGTAAACACGTGTAGGATGCCTATTTTCTCCCTGTACACAGGACTGACAGATTCTATCTTGATACGCACATGATATCATGAGCATCAGTCCACACCCATTGAACAGACATAGGTCTGATCTATATAGATCGGTGACGTGACTGACATCAAAGTGTGGAGGATAACTCATATATCCACAGTGGTATCTCAAGTCGAATGACCACTATGCTCGCTCAACTCGAGAAGATTCCTATTGACGTTGGTGTACCATATATTAGGAAATCTTCAGTGAGTCGTTCAGTATTTATCAAATAAACACCTACATGTCTATACGAGTCTCCCGAGACTCATGGTTCATTGGGATAAACCATCGGACCAAGTCACGATATACGACATGTACTGGTCTCAGCGGATTTTGCTAACCAACCCGTGTTAGTAAATCTTGACCAGGAACTTTATTTAAGGATATACAACTTATAGTGACGCTTCCCAATGTCAATTACAAACTATGTTGTAACTGCGCACTACGTTGTAAATCCTAGGGTCTTTGTCTAATATACACGTATCACTAAATCAGATTTAGTTTCAATCTAATCATAATTAGATATCTAATTACAATTAGATCGAATATGTGTATAAAAGACAATAGGTGCTACCATTAAATAAGTAATATTATGGAAAATGAATTGTTCGTATTTATGAATCAGAAATAAATATGATCCGAATTGGTACTCTGAGCACCAACCCTTATAATTTCTCCCACTTGCTCTAGTGCCAATCCACAGTATTATATACACATATCAATGTGTATCACATACTCATGGCCCTCAACAGCTCACATAGCACTCAAGGGATAGGCAACAACAAGTAAATCTGCTTTAACAAATTGAGTCTGTCCAACAAACCCAATCGTTTTCCTTAGCCAACATCATTCATATTTTGTAGAACCCAAGTTCTACATCAATATGACTCAGATGCGACATTAATATTGTGCTACAACTACTGAGTTGTCTATGTATTTAAGGATCAAATCCAAATACTATGCAGACAACCGCAAACACAACACTAATATCAAAACTTCTAATCTATAAGGTCACTATGCAACTTCATAAGTCAATACTTCATAAGTTGCAACGAATTCCACTAATACAGTAGAATCAACGGTGAAACTCCCACTGCATGTTTTCTGACTTTATATGACATAGACCATCTAATGTCATAATTAGACTCAAAACTAATCTGACCCTAATGGTTGCGAATTATATTCTCCATGAATTTAAAATTCGTTCTTAATATCTCAAAGATCACAAATGACATGTTTCAAGATCCTTCTTATGGTCTACAACGTATCAAAATAACTCGTAACAATTACAATTAAATTAATATCTTTAATCGTACATAATATAATATTCATTAGGATGCATCAGATTGATTAGACATTTTAATCAATTTCTTTTTTAACAAAGAAATCATCCTTTACGAAAGATTAATACTATATACAAGAGACACACTAACTGTCAAACAGTTATACTAGCTGTCATACAGATAGTCTTGTTGTGTCTTTTGTTAGATCATATCTAATGCACAACTAATGAGAGTATTTCACAAGTCTCTTAGTTTTATATCATATATAAAAACTTTATATCAAATAAAACAGAGACTACTCACACTGCTTTCACGGAGAAAAGAAGACTTAGGTAAAGCTTTTACCTCACAAACATTTCATTATTACATTAATAATGATAATGTCATTAGGATATACATCACTAGAAAGAAATTTGTACGCTCCCACTGACCCTACTATCATATATGTATTCTCTATACTTTGATAAAATTAGACAATCAGACTGTATCAAAATTAGAGAATACAGATTTTTGGAAAGCTTATATGAGTCTACAATAGGCTCTATAAACTAGTATATCAAACTGTGATCTTAGCAGAATACAAATTTTAGGGTCATTCTAGAATGAACTCTTCAAACAAAGAAACCACAACGGATTTCTCATTCGAAGAAAACATTCAGGAACGTCACTTTGCATTCTTTAGCCAAAATACATAGTTTAATATCAACATTAACCAACAGATCCTTAATTGTTCAATTAGTGCGACTAGAGACAAGTTTTCTCAGAATCTACAATAAATCACTTAATACAATTTTTCTCACTGTCATACTATAAAGGTCAAACCTTTATCAAGTTTACTTTGCTTTTGCTGGGCAAACAATTTGCACATTTTATGAACGATTCATAACGAAAGCTTAATCAAGTTCAAAACTTGATCGTAGTAAGCCATGAACAATTTTAGATCTATGGTTCAATGGTAATTTCTGAAATCGATAAGAAAACAACAGAACCATTAAGTATCAAATACTTTGCAAATGATTCTGACATCCTATTAAACTTATTCGGAAGGTATTGTACGGTCATTTCATCTAATTAATTATGTAGTTCCATTATAGTTTATCATTCTCACATTTGACTTCAATAAGTCAAGTCTTTTCTACAATTGTCAACATCCGATGTTACATACCAAGTAATAAAACAATTTTATTACACGGGATTATAGAAAAGATATTCTATCAAATAGAATACAATATTCTATTAAATAGAATAAATGATAAACTTTTACTTGTACCTCCGAGGTACAAGTACTTTCAATTATATAACCATTATATAACAGAAAGATTCAAATCTCAAAATTTTCAAGATTCGAATTTTCTACCTATACATATCATATACGTAATTGTAGAAACTAATGGAACAATAATTAAAAGGATGAATTAGTGTAACTGGAGCGTAACCCCAAGAGTATTGAAACTAATTCAGTAACACTCAATATCAAACGAATCAAATCATATAAGATTCGATTTCTCCCACTAACCAATCCCATCACGATGGAATTGTAGAAGAATCATATTGAGTAAGAATCAAATTCATTAAATAACTTTAGAACTAATTGTCATGATTTCATATGTTCGATCATATCAAACATCCTTGAACAATTCAAAGACTCATGATGAATTTTAAAGATATAGTTTTCAACATTTCAAATAGAATAACTTTGAACCAGTCAAAATATTTTATCCGCGTTTCATCAAAAACATATTGAAAGTTCTCGAACCATTCAAGACGTTCAATATATATTATTTTAGAAACATGTAACAAAGTCATGACAATTCATTAACTAAGTTACGAAGTATAGAAAACTATCCAAGGTAATTTATAATTCATTAAGCTACATACATCCAATGTATTAGTTTAATAAATCTGTGGTCCAATGACGATCATTGGTTAAATGAGATTTAATCACATTCCTGAATACAATATTCATTAAATGGATAAGGATATATGGTGTGATCTAGTATCAGACCATCATTTACCATACGGAATAAGCATCTAATACTTATATGATAAAATCTCATAAAGCACTGTTATAAGTTATTTAGTTAACCGAATATTTTTCTTAATGTTTATCTTCTTCATCAATGACACTACTAGTCATTTTAAAATATGTAACAATTGTTTATAAAGAACAAGTAACTATCCAATAGTCACAAGTTCTGATATCAAATATCAAAAATAATTATTAAACATTATTTTAAATAACTAAATGGGAGATCTGGTATCCAATACCTACAGTTGTCGTATTGTGAGAAACGATATTCTCTATACACAACTATACACATCTCTTTTCTTTAGCTTTATAATTTACCTTAAATTATTCACAACAATTGTAAATAATTGATTAGCAAACTGTGTCAAACACGTGACTTCCAAAAGTCACTAAAGCCAAGAAACGTCATTATAAGATAAACAAAAATACCTAATGGAGTTTTCTTAATGCCAGTCAAGAATCTCGAGACATGAACTAATTCGTGTCAATTCTTACTGCACAAGAAACTATTCTTTCTAGACAATTATATCCTAAAACAAATATCTATTTAGATTACTTATCGTGACTTAGTAACTAAGTCACTAACCATCTTGATTTTTAAGAAAATTGGAACAACAGTTCCCGATAGTTTTAACTAATCTAACAATATCTAAGTCTACAGTCATTCTAGAATCTATTTTAGAAACACACAACCATAAGTAAAGTCAGAAAACATATTCAAATAATATGCATGCAGTGGATTAGAAGTATATTTCTATAAACAATATTGAATAAGGGAAAACAAAAGCAGTAATTTCCAAAATATTACGCATTGCCTTAGTTATGGATTTTTAATGCAGCAGTGTCTCCCACTACTTTACGTAATACCGTAATCCCCAACGAAAAACGGGAATTCAATAATTAAATCGAATTCCATAGTGAGAGATGGACCCTATGAATATATTTCGACTTACAGCTTTGGCACGATCTCGCCTACGTATATTCATTAGGTAGACAACTCATTGTCAATCACACTCATTGTGATTCCGGATTTTGGTCATGACCGTTTCTCGTTATGACAGCTTTGGCACATTCACAAGGAGGCGTATCAAGGCTTCACTTGCCAATGACAAACTCAAGCTACTGATGTAGTCCTGACAGCTTTGGCACGTTCAGGATTTCCACTTTCACTTGAATTTGTCTAATATCAAATATACATCCGGCATGGATAAAATTCTATCAACTACACCCTCACTGCTTTGGCACGATCTCGGATACAGCCATAGAGAGATACACATAAACCGTATTGATAAGACAGACCAAGAAACATGCATCCAATACACGTTACTTTACAACCTTATTTAAGCGGGGATATTCCTCAAGGAAGCATTGTTCTACATCATATGCAAAATTTTAATATAGATCATTTTCTAAACAATTCAATTCTACCTTTATAAAACATAACTTAACTTAACTATTAAATTTTCGTTACGTTCCCCGTTAGCGTAGAACCGAAAAGTAAAGAAACATATAGATTATGTGCATGTGCAAACATCAAAATTGAATTACATATCATATATCAAGCATGATTAATGTAATGGATGAAGGATCAGACCTGCTCTGATACCATTTTTGTTGGGGTTTTGGGCAAAGGACGCGGCGGAAGCGCGGTTCGGGCGAAATCATAATTTTAAAACTTTTAAATTACCGAATAAATGATTCAATATCTAATATGAATAATTCATTCATATTTCACCTAAACATATTTATTCGATATCAAATAACGACATAAATAACTAAGAAACGTCGCGAAACTTTTACGAAAATATTTTTCCGCAAAATGTCATAAAATACGTTTTTGACCGAACCGACTACCCAGTACACATGAGGGCTGCCTATTGGGGTTTTATGCGGTAATTCGGGTAAACGCAGCGGATCACATAAAATCAAAATTTTCCAATTTCAATTATTTTTCTTGGGTAATTAAAATAAACTAATTTATTTCAATTACTCAATACTTAAAAACTGAAATTTTTACCCAAAAATCAGATTTTTCAGAAATTACCTTTTTACCCCCAAAACTTTGAATTTTAATCACTTTAGTCCAAAATTGTCAAATACAATTCTAATTGATTCTAAATCAATTCTAAAATGATTTATTTATGTCTAATACATGAAAATTCAGTTTTCAATTCAAAGAAACAGATTTTTCCCTAATTGCCTAATGGTCCCTCAATTTTCAAGAATTTACAATTTGGTCCTTTATGTTCAAAACATGCCAAGATCAAATCCAAAAATTCCCAAATTTAATATACATCAAATATACATCAAAACTCATCGCATATATGAAAATCCCCAAATTTGATGAATAAAAATCAATATAATATACATCAAAACTCATCGCATATATTTAATGTAAATATATACATCAAAACTCATCGCATAAATAAAAATATCTCAAAATATATGTATTATATTTACATTAAATAATCAAAATATATATATTAATTATAAATGTCAAATATCACAATTCGACATTTAATAAATGGCCAAAAGATCTCTAAAGCATGTATCTTCGTTTAACTGTTAAACGACTTACAAATAATCAGTATTATTTATAAAAGTTGCCCTAGTGCCCAACGAGTATATCTCATTAGTGAGACTCTCTAGGTTCAGGCATATCCGTCACGAAATCCAATTTCGTGTCCATAATTTACCCACCCGTAAATTATGAGGAACACGGATAAAATCTCCGAACCATACAGGTCGAGGTCACTGCATACGTATAATCCTTCTGTCACAGGTATCCGGATTATCCCAGAGATATAGATATGAACGTCAAATCTCTTTAGGTATAATCTCGTCGACGATTCTATTAGCAATCTCTTAAATAACACTTAGAACTGATTTCTACAGTGTACCACAGGCCCATGTATTTACCAGATTGCTAATTCCAAAGTGGATACCTATGCTATGTACACAGAACTGACGGATCTTATCTTGATACGCACATGATATCATGAGGATCAGTCCACACCCAACGAACATGCGGAGGTCTGATCTAAATAGATCGGTGACATGACTGCCATCAAAGTGTGGAGGATACCTCATATATCCACAGTGGTACCTCAAGTCGGAGGATCACTATGCTCACTCAACCCGAGAAGATTCTTATTAACGTTGGTGTACCATCTATTAAGAATCTTCGGCGAGTCGTTCAGTGTTTATCCGATATAAACACCTACGTGTCTATACGAGTCTCCCGAGACTCATGGTTCATTGAGAAACCATTAGAATCCAATATTCCAATATACGACACGTACTGGTCTCAACGGGTTTACTTACTGACCAAGTAATTATAAACCTTGACCAGGAACAGTTAACGAATGATATTGTTATGATACCGCTCAATGTCAGTTGCGACGCTTTTGCAACTGTATCATAACCAATCACTCTATGGTCATTTACGTCTTTACCATATAATAAAAGAATTTATATTACAGAAACTGTCTATTTTATTCAGTAATAAAATATATACAAAAGTATTTACAAGGAAATACATAAGAAATTGGCGCTCAGAGCACCAACCCTAACACTGCCCATGTCAGCCCCAATAGTATTAGGGCAGTTCGTGGGCTGCCCGAACAGTGACAAATTCACTGTTTGGGCAGCCGACACCCGGTTGGCTCAAAAATCACCCGGTAACGCCGTTTTTCGCCGTTTTCGCTTATTTCAAGTCCGAAATAATTTCCGACAATTGTTCCAATACCCAAAACACATCCAATACATTTATATGACATCAATTTCATCAATATGAACCCAGATTTTCCAGATCTGATCCAGAAACCAAAAATGTCAAATTTTCATGCTTTAATCCAACTTTTTCAACATTAATCAAATTAATCTTAACACCAACCAAAGTCACCACAAATGAACCACCCAAGAACAATTCTAGGCATTACAAGAGTGGTCATAACACTCTAGAATGACAACATATCATCAAATGATCAAATTGGATAAATATTACAATAATATCATCCAAATCTACTTCACACATGCTAAACACTTCCAAATCCATCTACCAACACCAAAAGCCCCAAATTTATAGAAAAGAAGAAACCCTAGAATCAATCTAGATAATCAAGAACATGAAACATGCTTTCAAAGCTTAAGGGGATTGAAGATTACATTTAATCTCTAATTTTCCTAAAGCTTTTTCTTGATTTTTTTCTTCCTTGAAACATCAAGTAAATTTGAGAGGTATATGGAGGTGTTGTATTCGGCCATGGAGCTTGTCACTTTTTAAAACCAACATGAAAGACTTTACAAGGGGCATTTTGGTCAATTTTCAATTTTAATCCAATTAAACAAAATCAAACTTTATGTTAACAAATCAAATTTGCACACCTAAAGTTTAATTAAATCATGCCACATGTAACCAATTATAATTAAACATTTATCATAACTATTATGAAAAAACTTTATCATTTAATTATTTAAATATTTAACATTTAAATATCTAAATAATTAATTAATATAATTGTTATTATATATGTATTTTTATTTACATTACATAACAAATACATATATTAATGACATGTGTCAAAGTCTCATTTGACACTTAATTAATGTGTATCTAATCAAATTATGTATCAAATATAAATACACAATAATTACGATTGACCAAAATCCCTTAAAGCATGTGTTTTCGTTTAACCGTTTAAACGATTCGAATTAACTCATTTAATCCGATGAAGTATTACGAATAATCTGCATTATTCATAACACGTTGCCCAAGTGCTCAACGAGTACACTTTATATTGTGGGACTCTCTAAGTTTAGGTTTATCCGTCACGAAATCCAATTTCGTGTCCATAATTCACCCACTCATGAATTATGACAACCACAGATAATCTCGCTAAACTATGCAAGTCGAGGTCATTGCATACGTATAATCCATCCGTCACAGACTATCCATATTATACCTGGGATATAGATAAGAACGTCAAATCCTTTCGGTATAATATAATCGACTTTCAAATTTACGATTTCTAAATAACACTCGGAACTGATTTCCGAAGTTATACCACAACCATGGATTAACTTCCTGCAAAATTCCAGCAATACAGGCATCTGAAGACGTCTTTTTGAGCCCATAAATACTAAAGGTACGACTTGATGATACCGTCTTTACTTCTACGCACGTTGGAGTTTATGTGACAACACAATATCTCCGGCCGGACGTAAATCACGTCTGGCCAGAGATGCACACACATTCGGAAATAGAAGATATACCATGCCACATCCGCTACCTCTCTAGTTTATTTTATATGTTTCTTATTATTTTATCATTGTCATTTATTATCTTAACATTGTTTTAGTCATTATTGTTGTCATTCTATTCATATTACTGCCATATTATCCTGTGTAATCATGTTATTCATTTCAGTCATTTTATTAATGTTTAGTTCAATATTAAGATGCATGTTTCTGTAATATTTGTCTCTCTGGTTTGCAAAGGACATCTGACCGGACTTATATCAAGTCTAACCAGACATTGATAAAAATACCTGGACATTAAGTGCCAAAAAAAATTTGTGTGAAGCTAGACCGGAAGTATATGTATCATGGTATGTACTTTATCACTGCTTTAATTATTTCTAAATATTTATATGACATTTTGTTTGATTACAATTTTTTCATTGTTGTAATAGCTTCCGGATATTTATTCGCTTTATTTGTTGCTTTCATTATTTATGCTATTGTGTGTTATATTAACTGTTTTGCATGCTCTTGTATTAAGATATGAGGATACTTTTGAGTGTAAATATTATACTGACATCAGTAAGTGACAATTCCAAACTCAAACGAGTTTAAGGTCGGACCTTGCAAATGGTGTAATGAGGCCTTAAATCATTCATAATACTTCGTACTGGGTGACAATTCTTTTATTCTACGGTTAGTCCTCGTGGGGCTATTCGTACTCTCTACGGGTTGCGAGTCCAATAGTATAGTGGTCGCCAATATTATAGGCATAATAAGAAACTTCGCTTCGCTCCTACAATAGGATTTAAATAAAAGAAAAACCTACTTATGAAAAATCTTATATGATATTTTAAGAAAAAAGACACTAAACTTTCACACACACATACACTTATTATATATATATATATATATATATATTATATATATATATATATATATATATATTATAAAGCACAATAATGTGTGTCATTTAGTGGGTATAAGAGAATGTAACAAATGGTTAAAATTATGAGGATTAAGAGATATAATGTATCAAAAGACCTATGTTTATGTGGCTTAATTGGCGGCTCAAATCATTTTATTATAATCGAATGGCAGATACAAAGTCCTTTTATTATATAATCTCTTTGAAAATGGCAATTGTAAGTTACCAAATAAATTAAATAATAAAATATTTTCATTATAAAATCTCTCTGAAAATGGTAATTGTAGATTACCAAATAAATCAAAGAACATAATCATTTCATTATAAAATCTCTCTGAAAATGGCAATGGTAGATCATGTAATAAATTCTATAACATTGTGCTGTAGGCACGGGCGATATCTAATATATCTATATAATAAAGGATAATGGTGTTGGAGGAAAGAGAGTGTATCCAACGGCTCTCTTTATGTGGCTTAATTGACGGCTCAGATCATTTCATTGGTAATTGAATTGATTGATAGAAAGTTAAATCAATGGAAATGGTAAAAAAATTTCAAATTAGAAAATAGAAAGTTAAAATAAAATCATTTAATTAAAAAATAAAATCATTTAATTCTGTAACACCGTGCCTACGGCACAGACAAATACTGTAACACCGTGCCGTAGGCACGGGCAAAAAAATAAAATCATTTAATTCTGTAACACCGTGCCGTAGGCACGGGCAAAAACTAGTATATATATATATTATATATATATATATATGGGGTGGTGAGCAAGTAATGGGCCGGGTTAAAACAGTCCATTAAGCCCACACATTCGTCTTCATCTTCTTTCAAAACCCTAACTAAAATATACATACAGTTCATTTTTTGCCTGCAGCTTTGAGTAAGGCAATGCTGCTGGGTTCGTCATTGGGTAGAGTACGAAGGCAGATTTTCTCGTCTTCCTCTATCTTTCTAATTATAAAACAATTAATAAGAGTGCCTTATTACAATTCTCTAATGCAATAAGATTAATCATTCTTCCGTCTTCCTCTTCGGCTAATGGTAATTTCCACTGTTTCTCAACATCGCCAAAGTTAATTGCTGCTAATTTGAGCACCAAGAAAAATGATTCCAAACTTACAAGACGGCCGCAACGGCCTCGTTTGATTAAAAACAGTGCAAAGGCAAATAATGCTTACGCCGCTTTAGAGCTTGCTTTGGATTCTGTTGTGAAAATTTTCACAGTTTCAAGCAGCCCCAACTACTTCCTTCCCTGGCAGAGCAAGTCTCAACGTGAAACGACCGGCTCGGGTCAGTTCAGTAATTTTTAATATTCACTACGATTTAATGATTCCATGTCTTAGGTGTTAGTTGAATTCATTATCTATCATTAAAATGTATTATGAATAAGGCGTCACTTTTATGTAAGTCTAGTATTGCTCTTTTGTTTGTATGATATTTGAAACTTGATTGTGTTTATGGAGTAATTGTTTGATATAATGGATGTTTGGGTGTCGTGGTAACGGAGTCAGGAGCTATTGTCTTGCTCAGTCTGAAAATTTGTCAAATGTGTCCTACAAATGAATGGAAGTCTGATTTGTTAATTAGCTAATTTTGATTTTCCCCCTTTGAATAAAAGTATATGACATTGGCATGCGTAGTTGTATTAAATATAACTATAATTTATTTAGTAGTTTTTAATATTTTAGCATGCGTGTCAATATATTATCGGGTATTTAGTACACTTTGCATTCTAGAATTTTCTGGGCTTATGCCTTATGGAGTTTATAATATTAATGTAGGATTTGTTATCTCTGGGAAGAAGATTCTTACAAATGCTCATGTGGTGGCTGATAATACATTTGTGATGGTAAGAAAGCATGGTTCTTCAACTAAATATAGAGCTCAAGTTGAAGCTGTGGGTCATGAATGTGATTTGGCTATTCTTGTTGTTGAGAGTGAAGAATTTTGGGAGGGTATGAATTACTTAGAGTTAGGAGACATTCCGTTTCTTCAACAAGCTGTTGCTGTCGTCGGATATCCTCAAGGTGGAGACAACATTTCTGTTACTAAAGGTGTTGTTTCGAGGGTTGAACCTACGCAATATGTACATGGTGCCACTCAGCTCATGGCTATACAGATTGATGCTGCTATTAATCCTGGCAACAGTGGTGGTCCGGCCATCATGGGCAATAAGGTTGCCGGTGTAGCTTTTCAGAATCTTTCTGGTGCTGAGAATATTGGGTAATATCACCAATCTTTCATATCCTATCTTGTCTTTATCAATGTGATTATGTGAAGTTATTAATCATTGAAGCCTTGAACTTTTAATCTTAATATGGTAGGATGATGAAAGCCCAAAGACCTAGATGATAAATCACTTTCAAATTCCATCTCCATTGATGATAAATAGCTTTCAAATTCTATCTCTTATCAAATCATCGTTTTATCTGGTGTTTATGCATAAGTCTAGGAACCAAAGCATAGCAGATGCAAACTGAAAGGTGCTTCTTTTCATCAAGCAAGAACATTTGCATCCATGACTAAATCCTTATGTTGCATTGTTCTTTGTAGTTATATAATCCCCGTTCCTGTAATAAAGCATTTTATAATTGGCGTGGAGGAGCATGGAAAATATGTTGGATTCTGCTCTATGGGACTATCATGCCAGATCACTGAGAATGCTCAACTTCGGAACAACTTTGGAATGCAGCCTGGAATGACAGGGGTGCTTGTGAATAAAATTAATCCTCTATCAGATGCTCACAAAATATTGAAAAAAGATGATATTATTCTTGCATTTGATGGTGTGCCTGTAGCAAATGATGGAACAGGTAGTTACTGCTTTTCATTTGTGCCAACTCTAAATTAAGTTATATTTTTCTTCTTATTTACACATTGGCATTTGAATCCTCTTTTGAAATAGAAGTTACTCGAAAGTCAAGTTAAAAGTTACTTAGAAAGTGAAGTTTTCATAGTTTAATTAGAGAGCCATGTGTTCATATAAAAATTGAGATGTAATTGTTTGATGTTCTTATTTGTAGTGTGATTTACGATATTGCAGTTCCTTTTCGTAACAGAGAACGGATAACATTTGATCACTTGGTATCTATGAAGAAACCTGATGAGAAGTCTTTAGTTAGAGTTTTGAGGGATGGCAAGGAGCATGAGTTCAGTATCACACTACGACCTGTAAGTCATGGTTTTATTTTCGCTTGATGCTTCAAATTTTATGGTGTAACATCTCAGGAAGATTCATTTTTTGAAGAATCCCCTCAGATGAGAAAATAAAAAATTTATTGTTCTTGAATGTGATTGCAAACAACTATCACTTTTGTTCTCATTTTCTTACTTCAGTTCTTTCTTAATTTTACAGTTGCAACCACTAGTTCCCGTACATCAATTCGATAAACTTCCTAGTTATTACATTTTTGCTGGTCTGGTGTTTATTCCTCTCACCCAGCCATACCTTCACGAGTATGGAGAAGACTGGTATAATACTTCACCGCGTCGTTTGTGCCAACTTGCATTGAGGGAGCTGCCTAAAAAGGCTGGTGAACAACTTGTCATCCTTTCTCAGGTCTGCATGTCTCTTTGACTACATAAGTGCCACATTCTAATGTCACCAACCAAAACCCACTGAGCTTTTTTCTTGATTTACTCATTTGGTTCAGGTGCTGATGGATGATATAAATGCTGGGTACGAGCGTCTTGCAGAACAACAGGTGCTGTAGTAGTTCCATTTAACTTTAGTTTTGATTCTATTTCTACCAGACATGCTTTTCTGAGAAATCTTGAACATGATTAACAGGTTAAGAAGGTCAATGGCGTGAAAATTGAAAACTTGAAGCATTTATGTCAGCTAGTGGAAAGCTGTAGCACTGAGAACTTGAGGTTTGATTTGGATGAAGATAGGGTTGTTGTATTGAACCATCAACTGGCAAAAATTGCCACATCTAGAATTTTGAAGCGTCACAGAATACCTTCTGCTATGTCCAGTGATCTTATTAGCGGCGAACAGAACTTGGAAATTGAGATGACCTGCACAAGCTGACGAACGCTCACAAAGTTGACGGCCTTGAGCCCCGGCCATTGTTACAATTTTTGTTTTATAAGCCATTGATTAGCTTCTTTTATGCTTGTAATACATAGTTAGAGTGTCAAGAGTTCCAATAATTATAATAAATGCAACAATAGATCTTTAGGGGCAGACGAATTGTGGCTTTAATGTATTGGAAGCCCTTGTTTTCAGCTGAGACCTTGAAAAAGTTTGCAATCCATTTGATCGGTCGCTGCAAATTAGGGGTGGTAATGGGGAGGGAATCAGCATCCCTGTACTCGTATTTGACAATTTTCTGATGTTTTTGTTCTCTTGTATTTTTTTTTTGAGAGATTATGCCCGAATAATAAATAATTTTACCTTGAAATAAATGTAAATCATTTAAAAATATATTGGTTGAATTATTACTATATCTAAAAATAAATGATATACATAAAAAAAATGATAATATTTTTTTACACAAATCACAATATATATTAGATTTTGCCCGTGCCTACGACACGATGTTACAGAATTTACAGAGAGATTAAGATTATGTTATTTAATCTGTATGTTAATTTTTAGAGATATTCTATAATGAAATGATTTTATTTTTTAATTAAATGATTTTATTCTTTAATTTATTTGGTAGTTTTCATTTTCTATTAATAAATAATTTTATTCTTTAATTTATTTGGTAGTTTTCAATTTTCATTTTTATAGAGATTCTATAATGGAAGGATTCTTTATCAGCCATCAGATTATAATGAAATGATCTGAGCCGCCAATTAAGCCACATAAAGATAGCATTTGGATACATTATCTCTCTAATCATAACCATTGTTTGCCTTCTCTCTTTCCTCTCACACCATTGTGCTTTATAATATAGATAGGTTATTGAAATTCGTATATTTTGTCATTTTATATGATCCGTAACTTAATAAAAATCAGTGATCTTTTATTAAAAAGTGATTATATATATACATTATATATATATTTTATAAATATTAAGATATTTTTATTTTTATTTATATAAAATTATAAATAATAATTTGAATATATTTATTGAAAATTTTAAAAATAAATAAATTAAAACTTAAATAAATAATGAGAGGACGAGAATTTTAACTGATTTGTCCTCCCTAAATTTTTCTTTCGATCCCTGGAGGGCCTCTGAAGGCCCCGTCTTGATGGGGATTTCTTACATCCTATTGCAAATGTTAGCTGCAAGTTTGGGTACTACCAAGTAGAGGTGGCCACTGGAACCGAACCGAACCGTTCGGTTCTACGGTTGTAGGTTGCGGGAACCGTAACCGAACCGGTGTTACGGTTACAGTTTTTTTGGAACCGCAGAACCGAACCGAAAAAATAAAATTTGGTTCTCTATTTTTTAAGGAAAAAATAAAAATGTGATTCGGTTCCGGAACCGAACCTTAGGGTTAGGGTTCCAAATTTTATGGAACCGTAACCGAACCGTTAGGGGTTCGATTCGGTTTCGATTTTGGAACCGGAACTGGATGGAACCGTAACCTTACGGTTCCATCCGGTTCGATTCCGGTTTTGAACCGGAAGGATGGCCGAATCTACTACCAAAGTGTTGCCCCCAGAAAATTTTAAACGCCCATGTGACCTCAATAATAGTGAACATCAAGTACAAGTAGTGATTGTACCTTCAGTCAAGCTTCTTCAAAAATTGGCAGCATAATGAAAACAACATATATGCTTCCATATAGACCTGGCTGGTGGTCCGGTTCGGTTCCGGACGGTTATCGGTTCCACCAGTGTGGAATCGGAACCGGACCGGTTAAGTTCCGGTTCCGTTCCGGTTCCACACTTAAGTGGAACTGGAACCGGAACCGGAACCGGAACCAAACCGTTCGGTTCCGGTTCTATTCAGTTTTTTTAATAAAAAATTTGAGATTGAAAAATTAATTTAAAATTATGAATTTGAATTTATATAATAAACTTACATTAAAATATATTTAAAATTATTGTCTAAAAAAATTAAAAATAAAATTATTAAATTAAATAGCTTGAACTTAAATTTTTAAAAACTTAAGTTGCCTATGTATCCTCCAGGAGTGAGGAATTAAAGCTCACGTAGTTCCATTATAATTTTAAGATTTTTCCCCATTGTAATTTTACAATTGTTTAATTATCAATCATCATTATCAGTGTCTGTTGATCCTTCAGCTCCAGTTCCGCTTGCACTTGCAGATGCATTGTCGAACAAGTCTTCAAATTCATCGGGGGCATATTCTTGTTGCCTCAGATCAGCTCGGGGTCCAATCATCCACACATGCTGTTGCTTCTAGAGTGCTTGAATATAGTGAAGACCGTCTAACTTCCAATATATTGCCTCCCATGCTTAAGGCTTGCTCAACCGCAAAGGTGGAAATATGTGCTGCCAATATCTATTTAGCAATAATTAATAATACATGATATACATTTTGATGTCGGTTCCACCATTCAAGGATTTGAAAATTTTTACTAACTAAACTTTCAGTTGAAAACTCGAAATTTGTAGATAAATAATTATCTAATTCCGGGTTATTAGTCGTGTTATCCCAATGTTTTTTTTATTTCGTTGTAGTAACCAACAATCACCTGCGCTAAGTCTTGTTTGCATTACGGGTTCGCTACTACTAGATTATCCTACTGATTGCAAGTTGTATATTCTAATATAATCATTAAATAACTCTATTAAATCAATTTTTATTCTAGCTATTATTCTTGTAATATCAATTTCATCTAATATTCCTAAATATCTATAGTAAGCTTGTAAAGCACTATTCAAACATTTTAATTTAAATTTAGGATAAAAAGCAACAGCAATAAGATAAAGTAAAAGAATATTTCTAAAATAATGTAACCATTTTCGTTTCATAACATTAATAGCTTCAAACAAAACAATATCATTAGGATCAGAACTTTCAATATGCTCATCGAGAGTACTAATAATATTCAAACTTTTAAGAATAAACAAATGTGTTGTACGATAATAAACTCCTCTAAAAATATTTGTAGCATCATTAAATTTTTTTAAAATATATAAAATTTTATCACAAATTTTCCATTGACTACGAAAAAGTGTGATATATTGAACATGTTGAGAAAAAAGCTCGACATAAAAGAAAATAAGTTGAATTCCAACATGTTGGAACATCTCGTGAAAATTTTATCGGTTTAATATCATTTAATTTACAAAACTTGGCCCATTCTCTCATAACTTGAGAATATGACCAAATACACTTAAGTGCTTTCTTAATAGGATCAATGAAAGGTGATAATTTTTCCAGACCGTCTTGAACACATAAATTAAGGACATGACATGTGCAACGAACATGAAAAATCGACCTCTTAAATTTGGTTTGCATATTTCTATTAAATCAATGATTGATGAGTATTTGCAGATGCATTATCAAATCTAATTGTTAAAATTTTACCTAATAAACCATATTCATCAAAAAATATTTTCATCATTCTATAAATATTCTGTGCAGTATGTTGTTCATCAAAAACTCTAAATGCAATAAGTCATTTTTGCATGTTCCATGATGCATCAATCTAATGACAAGTCACACCAATGTATGAGTGTGTTCGCCAATGGTCACTCTAAATATCATAACAAATAGAAAGACGACCTTTAATATCTCTAAATGTTTCATTTAAAATAATTTTACCATCTTTGTATAATTTAAAAATTTGACGTTTTGTTGTATTTCAAATCATTCTACAAGCAGCAAGATTTAAAGCATTTTGAACGTAATTAGTAAAAGTAAATTTTTCATCAAAACTGAAAGAAATATGTGTCATACAAGTTAATTTAGCAAATTCTTCTCTATTTTTAGCATCAGAATATTTAAATAAATCTAAAGAACTCGTACCTCTACTAGATGATGCGTACATGACCATTTGAGTTTGCGTCGTATCAAGTCCAAGCTCAACGGCATGATGTCTTTCCAGGTGCTTGATCATATTGCCGTATCCACCAGTAAATTTGTAAGAAACCCCACAATGGTTTCATACTTCTCTCAGCATCAATTAAATAAAAATGAATTTTGAAAATATTCGAGGAACGAAACTTAACTTCTCTTCTACGTGAACCGATTCTAGGGCCGCTATCTTGGATTGGCACATTTGACATTGTGTTCTCAGATGAGCTTGCCATTTGTTGTTTAAAAAATTTTAACGACTTAGAGAATTGGGAATAATAAATTGTAATTTGTAATTGTAAATGAGAGAATTGAGAATAAGAGAATTGTAGGAATTGAGAATTGAGAAATTGGTGTGTTGAAATAATGAAAAATGACCCATATTTATACATTTTAAGAATATTTTTGTGATACCTAAAATACCCCTAAAATTAGCCATTTTATTACTGTTATTAGAGGTAATTTGGGAAATCCAAGTTATTATTAATTTTTTAACGTATATATTTATACGTATGGCTCTCTGCCCCTGCCCAATGGCTAGTAGCCGTTGGGGACAAAGGGTTGGAACCCCCGGTTTCAATCGGTTCGGTTAGGGTGAGAACCCTAGCCGTACTTGTCATGATGTGGTTCCGGTTCCGAAACCGGAACCAGAACCGTCATGTTCCAACCGATTCTGTTCCGGTTCGGTTCCGTTTCAGAACCGGAACCTTGGCCGGGTCTACTTCCATAGTTCCATATGCATTCTGCACTAAAACTAATTACATGAAAGGAAATAAGAGGAAAACAAACAGAAAGACAATGAAATAGACTACCACAATTTATTCCAAACCAAACAATTTTTTTTCTCATTAGATTGGATCAATTTTTTTTCGTGGTGTAGGGCTCAGGATCTCACCTTGAGGTCTTGAGTTCAAATTCGGGAAGTGCGTTTCTTGTAAGAGCCTGAGATAGCTATGGGTTTTACTGTTGGGGCAGTTGTGGAACCCCTAGGGTCGGATCGGTGTCTCGGGCAGCGGAAATGGGTCTAACCCATGGATATCAAGTATTAGTGTAATTTTAAATCATTTAATAAAATACTATATTCCATTACGAGTGTATAGGAAAACACCGGGACAGAATCGGAGTCCGGAAACTCTCGAACGAAGTTAAACAAAATTATTACGCGCAGCACACGATGCTCGCGCTACAGTGCGCGCGCGCACTTTGCTCACACTAAGTGCTACAGTGCGCGTGTGCACTGTGTTGGATAATTATGACCCATAGCCTCACTATTTTGTAAAGAACATGGTGTTCTTGTACAAAATTAACTATGTGACAAAGGAAATTACTCTTTTATCATTTTGTAATTGGATTACTTAGATATATAAATGATAAAAGTCCATATGATTAGTACAAGATTAATAAGATATGAGACAATATTAATCCATGAAAGATTTGATCATTAAATATCCCTAGTCGTAGTATTATCGAAACTGGACATCAATAATGCGGAATAGGCTAGTATTGCACTTGTGCGTGTTATGGAAGCTTAACGACATAGTAATCATATATTTAAGTATTGGATACTTATGAAAGTGTAATATGTGGTTCTGTTTACCAATGGTACGGGAACAGCTTCGCTCTGGATAGACCCATCGGAATCCCATTGGAAGTATGACTATGTGTATATGGGAATCCGAATCAGGGTAGATGTATTTGGTCTTAACTTGAGACTTGCATCGCTAATACTTGCGACAATCAGTATGCTTTGGTTTTGGTCGTCCGGGGCTTTAACAGGTCCTGTGTACGCCTCTTCTGGGTATACTGAGAATCGTAGTGTATTAGGTGTGATGTCAAGATGGAAGTATCACTTCAGTCAAATGGAGATGATGATACTGTAGGATACATAACTAGTACTCTTAAATGCTGCTGCTATCGGGATAATATGACAAGGTCATGATTATCCGATTATAGAGACTAGTTGCTAGTGATCCGATATATGCTTCGTACGGGGCAGACACAATTCCAGCCCCAGGCCTAGCATGTGACATCCGATAATGGATCGTAATACGCAATACTTAGTATACTACGCCTGATAAAGATTATATATTCATTTAAAGAATATTTCTGGAGAATTGGGTAGGCATGGTGCTTTGCTAGAAGCCAACCATGTCTTGTAAATCGGTAAGAACGTGGTACCAGGTACGCACGTGTTCGGATAGTCCGATGACCAGATTTACTGCCAATATATCCAGGAATCTCTTGGGTCGCTTCCCGAAGATTCACCGATGACATTTGACTCGAACAGAATTAATCTAGGATTAATTATGAGATAGAAAAATTAATCTGGGATTAATTACGGCAAGAATTAATCTGAGATTAATTATCAGAGAAAGAATTAATCTGGGATTAATTGCATCGAGAATTTATATGGGATTAAATTCGTCGAGAAGAGAGAATGCGATTAATTTGGAATTAATCGGCAAAATGAATTTAATAGTGAAATTAGATTTTACTCTTTAATTTATTTATTCGGGCTAAAATAATATATTAGATATATTAATTGAAATTAGATTTTAAAGCGGAATTAAAATTGGATTTTAATTCAAGCAAACAAATTAATTTGGAATTAATTCGTAAGCGACTTTCGTAATAATTTTGCTATGCATTATTATTTAATTAAATTGGATTTAATTACGTCGCGACGAAAAATTCGTTTAGTTCAGAATTAAACGAACCCGGGCCCGAGTGAAGTTACGTGTTTAGTTAGTCGACTTCAATTTGGAATTTAAAAGTGGTGTGACCCACTTCAC